>QXTE01000007.1:20573553-20660307 GCA_003942145.1 Platysternon megacephalum
CCCCCCGTGTATTCTGGAAGGGTTTTTTATCCCCATCCTCTGAAGCATCAGCAATGGCCACAACTGGGGATGGGACATTGGGCAGGGTGGGAAAGGGCTCTGAGGTGGCACTGAGAATTGTCTCTCTCTCCATTGCTTATCTCGCTGGTACTTGCTCACATGATCAGGGTCTAATTGATTGCCATATGTGGGGCTGGGAAGGAATTTTCCCTCAGGTCAGATTGGCAGTGACCTTGGGGGGAGGAGGGAAAATTACTTTTCTCTGCAGTGTGTGGTTGCGGGTGACTTGCCAGGATTATTTGGGTGTATCTCACTTAATCATTTCCCTTACATTGCGGGAGCCTCAGGCACTGGTGCAACTTGGTCTATTCTATTCTCTGCCTGTGGCATATAATAATCTAGTTTCCTGTGAGTTGTAATATTCTGGTCTGATTTTGCTTGCTGGGTTTAGTTGGCGGGTCCTGGGTTGGGTTGGTGACTGGCAGTTGATCCCTTCTGATCTTTAACTCTATGACTATATGAAGTCCTACCCCCTTAATTCTTTGCAAAGTCTATTGCTAATGCCCCATGAGGATTTTAAAAAAGCCACAAGCTAAGATCTACAACTTTCTGCAGTATCCTCTGAAGATTCACAAAAGAAAGGCAAGATGTTGCTAATGTTTCACCTGCTGTTGCTGCTGCAGACAGTACATCTGAGGAAATACCTCACTACAAAACACCTTCTGAGGAAAAATGCCCTGGTATAATATGAGATTNCACCCCCCGTGTATTCTGGAAGGGTTTTTTATCCCCATCCTCTGAAGCATCAGCGATGGCCACAACTGGGGATGGGACATTGGGCAGGGTGGGAAAGGGCTCTGAGGTGGCACTGAGAATTGTCTCTCTCTCCATTGCTTATCTCGCTGGTACTTGCTCACATGATCAGGGTCTAATTGATTGCCATATGTGGGGCTGGGAAGGAATTTTCCCTCAGGTCAGATTGGCAGTGACCTTGGGGGGAGGAGGGAAAATTACTTTTCTCTGCAGTGTGTGGTTGCGGGTGACTTGCCAGGATTATTTGGGTGTATCTCACTTAATCATTTCCCTTACATTGCGGGAGCCTCAGGCACTGGTGCAACTTGGTCTATTCTATTCTCTGCCTGTGGCATATAATAATCTAGTTTCCTGTGAGTTGTAATATTCTGGTCTGATTTTGCTTGCTGGGTTTAGTTGGCGGGTCCTGGGTTGGGTTGGTGACTGGCAGTTGATCCCTTCTGATCTTTAACTCTATGACTATATGAAGTCCTACCCCCTTAATTCTTTGCAAAGTCTATTGCTAATGCCCCATGAGGATTTTAAAAAAGCCACAAGCTAAGATCTACAACTTTCTGCAGTATCCTCTGAAGATTCACAAAAGAAAGGCAAGATGTTGCTAATGTTTCACCTGCTGTTGCTGCTGCAGACAGTACATCTGAGGAAATACCTCACTACAAAACACCTTCTGAGGAAAAATGCCCTGGTATAATATGAGATTAAATCTGGATTAAAGAGAAAAGTGACCCTCTTCACAAAAACAAATATTCTTTCCTCGCAAAATAAAAGACTAAGGGGTCTTTTCCACAAAAATAAAAAGCCCAGAAAAATTTGAAGTTAGGTATTGTATTTCATAGAATCATAGAATCATAGAATCTCAGGGTTGGAAGGGACCTCAGGAGGTCATCTAGTCCAACCCCCTGCTCAAAGCAGGACCAAACCCAACTAAATCAGCCCAGCCAGGGCTTTGTCAAGCCTGACCTTAAAAACCTCTAAGGAAGGAGATTCCACTACCTCCCTAGGTAACCCATTCCAGTTCTTCACCACCCTACTAGTGAAAAAGTTTTTCCTAATGTCCAACCTAATTTGGAGCAGTTGAATATCATTTTATGGATTTCTACATATCTAGCACTTTGTGGGGCAGTCGTAACTGTGAGGGGGAAGGTGGGTATGTATGTAACGTCTTGAAAGGACTTTCAGGAAAAAAAGTGGTATTTCAGTAACTATTTCAGGGTGACATCATGCCATAGATTATAAATCGCTCCAAAACAGAGATTGCCTCTTATTTATGCACAATGGGGCCCAAATATCAACTGAGGATTTCAGAAGCTCCCAGGATATTAGAATTTGCTAATAATAAGTCATTGTATGATGTTGCATGGTGTTATGGTTTAGAACTTCATGCAATGAAAAAGACATGACATTGTGACACATTGATTTTTTTCTTGTGGGGAAAAAATTGTAAATGTGGTAACTGTAGTAATGGTAAATTTTACGACTTATGAACATTGAATGCCATCCAAAAGAATATCCTGTCTAGTTTCAAAGGCAGGCAAAGTCGATCAGAGTTATGGGCGGAATGAGAAAAAATGACTCTCAAGATCTATGTGTTGTAGAAAATTATGCATGAAATTTTAATGCATTTTAAGTCAATGGGAATTTTACCATTGACTTCAATGGGACCAGAATTTCACCCAGTATGTTAGTCCACTGGGTTTTTGTTTTTGTTTTTTTTTGTCCTCGCCATATGTGGTGAACTCACTATGATGCTCCGGGGTGCAATCCGGACTAGTGAGTAGCTGTGTTAACCCTGCCCTGCAAACTTGGGTGCCTCACAATGCTTTGCTTCTACCTGGGCCACTCATAAACAGCCTTCCAACATGCAGGTCATACCTTGAGTGTCTGTGTATAGGTGCAACCTGCCAGCCACACATCAGTCACACTCTGGCTTCCACCAGTCTAGGTTACCACTTGCAGGGTCATCCCAACACACTCCCAGTCCCAGATTTCCTCCCAAAACATGTGTTTTGCACTGTCCAGCCCGCTCCTGGACAGTCCAGATATATAAGGTCCATTGCCCCTTGAAAGGGATCAATATACAACAGTTTGCAATCCTAAATGGAGTTACTACACAGTTCTCAACACTAGATTCATTTTGATTAAAGAATAAAACAAGTTTGTTTAACTACAAGGAGATAGGTTTTAAGTGAGTACAAGCCATTAAAAGCAGAAATGGTTACAAAAGAAAGATTAAACACTTTCTAATGCTAAAACTTAACAAACTAGACTTGGTTCAAGATGAAATTCTCATCACCGGTTCCCAGCAACAGGGATGGGATCAATTTCAGGTCAGAATTGCTACCAAAGTCAAATGACTGCTTCTTTTGTCTTCTTAGGTAAAAAAAAGAAAAAGGAAAAAAAATGGACAGGGAGAGAGAATTTGGGTTATTTTTACCTCTCACTTTGTAGTCTAATCACCCTTTGAAATGCATTTTCCTGAGAGTTACCCATAGATAACTTTCATTCCTGCTGTTTGGATCCAGACAAGGAGTCTGGTGAAAGAGTTTCATGCTTTTGTTTGGTAAGATACAGATCTGTTTACCCAGACTTATCTGGTAAACACATTTCAGCCCTAATTTCAGTTTATGTTTATAAATGTACATATAATGTTGCTACATACATTTCACCATGATATTACTGACTTGAAAGTTATTAGTTTTCTAATGATACCTCACAAGGCATATTTTGTACAAAGATTATTACAGTGGTGTATAGAGTATGAATATAGGGTGTGGCGTTCCGTTGCACTTACCAACTATCTATCTGTTTTTGACTAACTGGTAAATTCAAGCTGAGGTACCTATATGTCATTGTTAATCTACCTATTGAATAGCTTGTATCCCAGTCTCATTTTTTGTGATGAGCATTTTGTATTGATTGGGATTGAAATGCTTTGCCAATTAAGGGGAAAAAACAATGTTGTGAGGAAGTTTCTCCCTACTCTTTTATGCTTCTCTTTTTTATTTCGCATTATAGCAATGGTATTAAACACTGTTAGGACTATATTTGGTCCAAATCTTCGCAATCATATTTTAATAGGCAGATGGAAAATTCTCATGTTAGAAAAATCTTGTCTAACCATTTTTTCCCCAGTAAATCAAAGAACTGGAAAAACATGACTTTAGTTTAAAGTTGAAACCATATAATGTGTCATGTCATTTTCTAAAAGTATGATGACCCTTAATTTCATTGCCACATTTCCTAATTAATTTATACCATTTATAATTTTAATTTACATCTAGAGATTAACTGACTTTACTGTTTGATTTGCAGCAGGATGAGATGTGCTCTTACTGAATGTTTAATCTGTGTTTTCCCCACATGTTTTTGCTGGTGAAACTGTTATGCACTACCAGAACAATGGCTTCGCAGAGGAAAAAAAGTTTTTACTTTTTGCATTATAATTACCAATGATGTAATGCATCAAAATGACAACAAACAGTGACATACTTTAAATTTTAAACGGATAGAACTTATTTCTAGATGCAAGTGCAGCAATTACAGGATTTCATAGAGAAATTCCTGAAGGAGAAATAAACATATCAAAGTGTTATTTACTGTGAGAATTACTGACTTGTGAGTAGAGGCAATTGTCTGGTACGTGAGTTATTCTGATTCATATCAAATATTATTCTACAACCAAAAAAATCTGTTGGGTTAAAAACAATGCCTTGTTTATTGTTTCCTCTTTACATATCAATTTACAAGACAACCAATGCTTTAGCAATTAAGCACAGGTTACTCTATAGATACCAGATTTCAGCTTGTGGTGGGGGCGAATGCAGGTTGTCCATTCTGGAATGGTCTGGGACTGAGACAAAACCAGACATGGTTTTGGACAGTATTGGACAGGGAACACCATTTTGAAGAGTGCACCCTGCTGATGTGGGGGCGGGGCGCTCTTCAAAATGGTGTTCCCTGTGTGATGTGAGCTTGCATGCATTTTGCATGCAAGGTCATGCCATCAGGGGGAGGAGCTCATGCAGACATGGATGGGCCCACACAATTCCTGGAAATACCAAAATGTCCGGTATTCTGGGGGTGCATGAATGGCCACTCTAACACTTAATGGACCAATGAGTAACTGATTCAAATATGCAAACCATTAGGTTCGTATCCAGAGTATTTCTGGTAATTAATTCTAAAATTTCCTTTCAGATAGCCTTCAGCAATGAACACAGCCAATTTTTTTATTTATTGATTGATTTCTTATTTTATTATAGTAGTGTCAAGACACCGTGCTGAGAATGAGGCCCTATTGTATCAAGCACTGTACAAACACTGAGAAATAGTCTGTGCCACAAAGAGCTTACAGTCTAAACAGACAAGCCAGACAAAAGGTAGGAGACAGTCATAGAAATTCACAAGATGAGTGAACAATGTGATGTCTTGCAAATGTCATATTAGTACATGTTAGTAAAATCAAAATATGTGGTGGGGTTTTGTTATGAGGGCAATAGTTAAAAGGAAGGGAGAAGATATCTTGAAGGGAACAGGTAAGGTGCCTTATAGGGTAGGAGAAAAAGTATAGGGAAAGGAAGAAGGGAATATGGAGGGCAGGTGAAGTAAGACCAAAGTGAAGAGACTGTGTTTGGGGGGGAGGAGGGGTTTAGCAAACAGCCAATCAGCACATGGGAGATAATGTGTCCAGAGTCAAAACTTAGAAAAGACTCTGACATCAACAGTGTCCTTTAGTCCCTTCTGCAGCATCTGTTGTGGCTGATTCATTTTCTGGCTACTGCAGGCTTCAGTTTCTTTGCCCCCCGGGGGGCTGGATACACCCTGGAATTTCTTTCTTCCCCAAGCCCACACGGTTTGGGGAATAGAAGTACCACAAGTATCTGAGGGCAATGGATACTTCCATTCTGGCTTCTGAAGTTTCAAAAAAAACCAACCCAAAAAACAGAACATAGACATTGATTCTGTAATTCAGTAATGACGGTTTATTTACATGCTAGTAAAGCTCAAGTACTCAGTTTTTTGTGGGAAGAGAAAATGGTCAAAATTAAATTTGTTTTCAAGTTCAAAATCGTCATTTGTTTAACTATTTGCTCAGCTGTAATATTCCTTGTGGTGGACTTCTGACCTCTACCAAGCTTTAATGTGACTTTTTTATGTTTGTACGCTACCAAGCTCAACACATGTAAAGCTTTCTAACCCTGTTTGGCTCACCATTGCCAAAGAATGTGAATTCGTAGCCTATAGTTTTTGTAATAGCTGCTGCCAACTTATCGTCAGCAATTGTTATTCCCACTAGGATGTTACAAAAATTATTGGTAAGTGACTTAACTATCTGTGCTTAAAAAAAGGCCAGAAAGCATAGCAATTGAAGACTCCAATTTTAAGAGTCACTGGGCACCCATTCCTTTCACACTGCAGGTTATAACTGAACTCATATAAGACATAACTGAACACAAATGGGAACATCTCTTTTTTTACAACTGAACTCTCTAGCTTCCAAGTTTAGAAAGAATCGGTTGTCTGCCATCTGCCTGCTGGGAAATAACCTCAAAGGCATGGTTGTTCAAATGGTTGGCTTTCTAGGACGCTTCTTAATAGCATGACCTAACCTACTATATCCAAAACCTATGGTGTGAATACAATCAGCTTAACTAATGCATGTTGTGATTATTCCTAAGTGAAACTTCTTTTTACTTTTTAATCTTGTGGGTTTTGTATAGCCAGACACATCTTTAAAGGCTCGTTCTTGCAAGTTCTCCAAACCTAGTATCACCTTTAAAGAGGTTTGGAGTTCAGAGTGGATAGCTCTTGACAGCTTGTTCTCTATATTAGCTCTTGCCTTTTGTTCTGAAAGATTAATAGAGTTATGTTCACGTGCATTTACAGAATGAAGCAGGTTATTCTTGTAAGAATATGTCTGTTGGCACTATGGAAATCCCACTTTTTTCTAAAGTACGCTGTACAGTAACAATTTTATGAACCATTAATATTGCCCTTCTGCTTCACTAATAATGCCAGCCTTGAAAACTCTTTTGTCTGCTCCTCCCTCAAACTTTTCCACAATTCCACAATTCTCCCTATATATAGAATATGCCCTCTGAACTGACCCATAAAGTCACTATACTCTCTTCATTCAAATCCTTCCTTTGTGTCTCCTGGGCCTTCCTGGTCTCCATTCCCTAGTAGCATGGCTCTATAAAAACAATGGGATTCTAAAGCCAGCAACTGTCCTGGAGTCTTCTTTAAATGGATATTCTCACCCCACATGCGCTGTATTATCTTTCTCCACATGGTTTGTGGGGCCAATAAATTTTCCCCAGCCCCTTCCAGGAGAAGATGTATCCCTACCACAGATAGAATTGAGTCCTCTTTCCAGGGGGGAGAGGATTGATCTCTGTGTGTATCAGGAGTGCATTTATATGCCTAGAGACAAGATAAGGTGGGTGAGGTAATATCTTTTATTTTACCAACTTCTGTTGCTGAGAGAGAGAGATAACATAAGAGCGGCCATACTGGGTCAGACCAAAGGTTCATCTAGCCCAGTATCCTGTCTTCTGACAGTGGCCAATGCCAGGTGCCCCAGAGGGATTGAACAGAACAGATAATCATCATGTGATCCATCCCCTGTCGCCCATTCCCATTTTCAAGCAAACAGGCTAGGGGCACCATCCCTGCCCATACTGGCTAATAGCCATTGATGGACCTATCCTCCATGAATTTATCTAGTTCTTTTTTGAACCCTGTTATAGTCTTCACCTTCACAACATCCTCTGGCAAGGAGTTCCACAAGTTGACTGTGCATTCTGTGAAAAAATACTTCCTTTTGTTTGTTTTAAACTTGCTGCCTATTAATTTCATGTGGTGACCCCTAGTTCTTGTGTTATGAGAAGGAGTAAATAACACTTCCTTATTTACTTTCTCCAAACCAGTCATGATTTTATAGAATGCTATCATATCCCCCCCAGTCGTCTTTTCCAAGCTGAAAAGTCCCAGTCTTATTAATCTGTCCTCATATGGCAGATGCTCCATATCCCTAATCATTTTTGTTGCCCTTTTCTGAACCTTTTCTATTTCCCATATATCTTTTTTGAGATGGAGTGACCACATCTGCACTCAGTATTCAAGATGTGGGCATACTATAGATTTATCTGTCTTATTAGCTATCCCTTTCTTAATGATTCCCAGCATTCTGTTTGCTTTTTTAGACTGCTGTTGCACATTGAGTGGAAGTTTTCAGAGAACTATCCACAATGACTCCAAGATCTCTTTCTTGAGTGGTAACAGCTAATTTAGACCCCACCATTTTATATGTATAGTTGGGATTATGTTTTCCAATGTGCATTACTTTGCATTTATCAACATTGAACTCCATCTGCCATTTTGTTTGACTTAACTATCTTGAGTAGTTTTGTATCATTTGCACATTTTGCCACCTCACTGTTTACCCCTTTTTCCAGATCATTTATGAATATGTTAAACAGGACTTGTCCCATTACAGACCCTGGGGGGATACCACTATTTACCTTTCTCCATTCTGAAAACTGACCATTTATTCCTACCCTTTGTTTCCTATCTTTTAGCCAGATACCAATCCATGAGAGGACCTTCCCTCTTATCCCATGACTGCTTACTTTGCTTAATAGCCTTTGGTGAGGGTAATCTGCTGGCGGGCTGCGAGACATTTTGTTTACATTGACCATCCGCAGGCATGGCCACCCGCAGCCCTCAGTGGTCGCGGTTCACCTTTCCTGGCCAATGGGAGCTGCAGGAAGTAGCTCGGGCTGCAGGGATGTGCTGGCCTCTGCTTCCTATACAAAATTTGGGGTAACAAATTGGCATCCCTGGGTGGCCACTGTGCTCAAAAGCACTAAGAGCCCCACGCTGGGCTCAAAGGTGCTATTACAACCCTAAGGCTGAAGGTATTATTTTGAGGCCTAAAGAGAGTTTATAGCACTCCTTATTGGATAAAAGGAGAATAGACAACAAGCAGCATTTTTTCCCTTTTCTTTTTCATCCTCTTTCTTTCTCTTCTCTTGTTTATTTTAATTTATTTTCTTCTTTCTTTCTACTGATCTCTTCTATGAGTTCAAGAAAAGGTAAGTTACATCAAAGGTAAGAACACGAATGTAGGTAATTATGGTAAATAAAATATTTTATTCATAAGATCTCAAAAGTAATTGCTGTAGAGTATATAATCCTGAAACTATGGTGAAACTAAGTGCTTTCCTGTTCTGAGGGTCAGGAAGGTAAAGTTTCTCCTTGCTTCCCTGTTCTGAGGGATTGGGAAGTAGGAACTTTTGTTTTATTTTTGTTTTACTTTCCTGTTCTGAGGGATTGGGAAGTAAAAAGTGAGTATAGATCACAGTAAACGCTCTCTGTTGGGATTGGATATTTGTAATGGCCTTACTGACGTATCAGTATTTTTATTACAAGGTGATTCTAGATAGTAAAAAAGGGTAACAACTAGGATCAATAATATCAAAATGACCATGAAAGGGAAACTGAGGCACGATGATAATTCAGAAATGATGTTGGAAAACAGCTTGGAGAATTTTGTAAAGAAAATTGGATGGGGTATTTGGGAAGAATATGTTTTTATTGGGCCTGGTGCCTATCAACAATTATGCAAGCAATGGAAACAATGGATCCAACCAAAGAAGAAAGGCTTGCTCTCAAGGGAACTACAAAAAGGAAAAGAAACAAGTTGCCTTGCAAGGACTCTTGCTTACAACTACAACTCTAGATATAGAAATGAATAAAGCATTAAAGGAACTAAGAAAAGAAAAAGCTAATCTAGCAGCAGAAGCTGACACACTGAGAGCCAGCATTCTAACTCAATCACTTCAGATGGTTGAGCCAAAAAAGGAACTAAGTAAAATAAAAGAGGAGCGGGAGAAGCTAACAGTAGAATTTAGAGAATGGAAACAGAAGGCAATTAATAGACAAGCTGCAATGACATTGATTGTCTCAGACGCGAAAAAGGAGAGAAAATTAAATCATGAAGCATGTAGAAGGAACATTCACACATTAGAGGAAGAATTGAAAACTAACCAGGGAGCCATAGCATCAATAAAATCCCTATGTGATGAAAAGGAGGAATCAGATGCAGAAGACATGGGTCCTCCTTGTTATTATGAGTATCCCAAGGAATCCATTCTAGCATTTTATAGTATACCAAGAGAAGAGCCAGAAGAATATCAAAGGCCACCTCCTGTAGTTCCAATTATTACCTCCATAGTAACCAAAACTATCGCACAAGGACACAAAGAAGGTACAGAAGAAAGGGTAGAGGAAAGACCCTATACCCCTGAACAAATTAGAGCTCTTGGAAAATCCATGGGTCCTTTGAACAGAAACACAGTGATCGGATAGTTAGCTAAGACAACAGGGATACCTGGATTAACAGGAAGCGATCTCTCTACATTAATAAAAGCATGCATGAATTCAGCTGAATTTGCTGGATTTCCTTATGACATCCAGGGAGGAGGAGAAGGTGATACTGATTTAGTAGAAAGAGGAATTTTGAAGTTTTTCTTTCCTGGAGAAGATCCAGTGGTATAGTTTCATCAGGAGAAGCAAAACCCCAAAGAAAGACCTGAACCATATACAGCCAGGAAGAAATTGTTGTATAAACATGTGGGAATCATTCCACTGGGATATCAACTAATATATGATTCCCCACAGTTTAAAAGAGTATTAATGCTAGACTTTGGTCCAACCATCAGAATGGCAATGGTCTCTGATGATCCTGCACAAACCCTTCTGAATATTATAGAAGATAAAGTAAGAAGACTGTATGAGATACAGAGGTATACCATGCCACCTTCAAAACCACCTCAGAAAGGAACACTTTAAAAAGTATCATAAATAATTTTCTCTAATAATGGTCCCAAAGGACAAGGAAATCAGCAGAACCAATGAAACAAAGAAGGGTTAAACCAAGAAGAGGATAGGAACAAAAAGTTTGTTCCTTATGAAAGGAAAGGTGATCCAGGATGAAATTGGCTATGGAGAAAATTGCTGCAGTATGAACCTTACAAACAAATCGATGGGTTACCTACAGAAGAACTACTTTGAAGATTGGCGGACCATGAGAATAGTGCATCTATGGCTCCATCACACCGTAGAAATCAGGAATAGGGAGGCCGAGCACCTCATATCTCCCCAATATTGGCAAAAGAAGATCATATTAATTTAGTGGCACATTTACAAACAGATGACTGGGGGAGACCCACTGTATATGTGGAATTTAATAGGGGAGTGTTCAGACAAAACATGTTGATAGATACAGGGGCCACATTTTCTTTAGTTAGCACAAAGAATAAGGATTTATTTGGACCTCCTGTGACAGTCAGAAAGTTGCAGGGATTTAATGAAGCAAGAAGTAGAGTACCATTTAGTGCTCCAATTCGTTTTCAATTAGGGAGAAAACAAGGCGAAGAACAGTTTGGCCTGATGAATTTAGATGATGATGGAATAATTGGTATTGATGTATTAGGTAAACTTGAGGTGACAGTGGATTTGGTAAATAAGGTATTTATGGGAAATATCTTCTAATAGGATCAGAACTGAAGATCAACCAGTTGTTATTGAGGCAGGATATAGGTGAGCTGCTATCAAGGCTGCTGAAGAAATAAAATGGCCTGATTGGTCGACAGAGGTTCTGGAAATAGCACAAAAGTATAAGGAAATCTGGACAATCAATAAGGCTGAATGTGGAAAAATAGAAGCAGAAGTCTTGATCACTGGACCTGATCCCCCACCTCAAAGACAGTACAAGTACCCTAAGGAAGCAGAACCTAGTTTAATGAGAACTATTCAAGGACTTTTGGATCAAGGAGTAATTGTAGAGCAACAAAGCACAAATAATGCTGCTATTTGGCCAGTTTTAAAGGCAGATGGCAAAACTTGGAGATTAACCATTGATCTTAGGCCATTGAATAAGGTAACTCCAATGGCTGCTCCAGTGGTAGCAAAGTATCCTGAGGTGATTGCTTCCATTATGGGAGGAGCACAATGGTTTACTATCCTGGATTTAGCCAATGCATTCTTTGCAATCCCTTTGCACCCAGACTCTTGGTACAACTTTGCCTTTACTTTCCAGGGAAGACAGTTCTGTTTCACCAGAACCCCACAGGGTTTCCATAACAGTCCTGCTATCTGCCACATGCACGTGAACAAAATGTGGGATAACATGCCTAGTAAGGATAGCATCATATCATATATAGATGATATCCTTATAAACACAAAAACTAAGGAAGAAAATTTAGAAATAGTTGATCAAGTGTTACAGAAAATAAAAGAAACAGGGTTTAAGGTAAGCCCAGAAAAGGTTCAAATATGCCAACAGCAAGTTAACTACCTAGGAGTAACGTTGGGACAAGAAGGACGATCACCAGATAAACAAAGGATAGAATTGTTGCAAAAATTACCACCCCATACAGATGTATCTACTCTAAGGTCATTTTGGGGTATGACTAATTTTTCCAGAGAATTTATAGAGAATTATGAAGAGAAAGCTAGTCCTCTGTATAAGTTATTAAAAAAGGGTAATAACTGGGAATGGGGAGTAGAACAGCAGGAAGCTTTTATGAAACTTAAGAAAATGTTAGTACAAGCCCCAGCTTAAGCGTACCCAAAAGTAGAACAATATTTTGTGCTTCAATTGGCTACTACTATTACTGGAATGACTGCTGTACTGAGTCAAGACCATGGTACAGGTCTTCGACCAGTGGCATATGCCTCTATGGTTCTGAATGGAGTAGAACAAGGATTTACTCCTTGTGAAAAAGAGATATTAGCCTTGGTTTGGGCTCTGCAACATTGAGAGTATTTAGTAGGACTATCCCCAGTGCCTCTTAAAACATCCCATTCTCCTGCAAAATATGTCTTAGCAGGAAAAATTAATGATGGACATGTATCTAGTCCTAAATTAGCAAAATGAACATTAGGCTTACTGAATAAAAATGTAACAATGGAAAAAGTTCCAAGTCTATCACCAGTTCCTTATGGCCTCATAATTGAAGGGGAACAAGATGAATGTCCCTTACCAGAGATTCCTCCTGAAGGACCTATATTATTCCAGGGTGGAGCAATTCTAAGTGAGATCATGGATAGAGTAGATGTAATTTGGTTTGTGAATGGTTCGAGCTTTTACGAGGAAGGCAAGGCATACATGGGATATGCAGCTGTAAGTATATCTGATGAAAAGGTCTTCAAGGGACAGTGTTTACCTCATTTGGCACAGGCTCCTGAAATTGTAGCTGTAACAGTAGCATTGGAAAATACGCCAACAGATGAAACTGTGTCTATTTTCACAGATTCTGAATGGGTCTTATGGGCTATCATAGATTGGATGCCTCAATGGCAAAAGAGGGGCATAAAATCAGCAGATAGTAAATACATTGCTCATGCTGAAAAGTTGCTAATAGTGGATCCTTTTACTAAATGGGTGGGAGGCAATCCCCACAAGAAATAATACAGTGTTAACTACAGCTAGAGTTGTGGTGGATCAAGTTATGATGAGATGGGGTATCCCTAAAGAAATAGATTCACATCAGGAACCTCACTTTATAGGAGAAATTACAAAAGGATTGTGTCAGGCTTTTGGTATTAAACAAAGGTTGCATATAGCTGGACATCTTCAGAGCTCAGGACAGGTAGAAAGGACCAATAGAATGATAAAAACCGCTCTAAGAAAAGTAGTAAATTAACAGGGTAAAGATTGGGATCAGAAACTACCACTAATATTGATGGCCATTAGGGGAACCATAGCATCACATGGTGTAACTCCGTTTAAAGTTATGACAGGAAGAGATATGAGGTTGCCTGAACAATGATGGGTAATTGGTACACTCCCAGATGGATTACAACCTAGGGTGTTAATAGACCAATGGATGCAGAAGTTACTAGAATCTATTGCTGAAACGAATAAGCAAGTAGTTATAGCACTTAAAGCAAAGGTTCAGCAAATGGATAGGAAAATGGGACCAATCTTACACCCTCAGGAATGGCAGATCGGTGATATGGTTATGTATAAACACATAAAAGAAAAAGGCCACGTCCTAAGCTCTATTTGGGAAGGACCGGTTAGAATAGTCAATAAAGCAATCCCTACAGTGTATCAATTGGATATTCGACAAGGAAAAAGAAAGGTGTCAAAATGGTTTCACTCATCACAGTTGAAAAAGTGCAAGGGAGAACAAAATTAATTAATATTTCTATTATTATAGGATCAGAAAAAGATAAGATAGGAAAAATGCAGAAAGAAGGAGTATTGAATGAGATGTGGGATGAAGGAGATTGGTACCCATCTGCAGCTTCCTCTACCTGGACAGAACAAGAGTTAGATGAGTTCCTGGAAAATTTGCCTGTTCTTGAACCAGCTAGTTAGAGTTCAAGGGTGGAGCAATTATCCCAAATGGAAGCTATAGTTTATCAGACAGAAGAAGAACCCTTGAAAGTTGTAACTTCATTAGGAAAGGATCAATGTAGGAGACCAATAGCCCTGATGAAATTAGAGGGAGGAAAAAGTATGGCAGATAGGTTATCTAGACACGAGATCTTCATATTCCATGTTGAACAACATAAATAACCCCTCATATTTCTTACCCTATATTTCCTCAGATGTAGCTGAAGTGTGAAGAATATTGGGAATAAAAAGTGAAGTTCCTGTAACAATCCCATTGAAAGTGAATATAGGGAATAAAAAAATACAGAATATACATTTTGGAGTTGGGACAGAATGGACTCGGAATAATAGGCATGGACATCCTTAATGCTTTACAATGTGCAATAGATTTAGATAAAAATATCCTGTGGGCCAGGTGAAAAGAATATTGTCAATAAAATATATGTATATATGAGTAAAGTAGTGAGTTGTTTTTATTATTTTTATTTCATAGAGAAAGAAAAAGGGAAGAATAGAATAGATAATTAAAATGGCAGCTTGGTTTGAGGAAATCCCGAATATGGAGGAGGATGAAATGGGAGATTTAATGGATGATGAAGCAATAAGAGATGTATTGAATGTAGATGTGTCAATAGATGAATTTATAAGACTAGATGCAGCAGTGGATGAAAGAGATACACATGAAGAAAGTGGGATTGAGGAAGAGGAAGAAAGAGCTCCCCCTCTAATTGTGTCCCAGATATATTTAGATCAGTACATGAGACTGATGGTTCCAATCCAAATTATTGAGGCAGAAATTAAAACTTTCTGCTATATGGATACTGGGTCATTGGTTTTGATAATAAATACAGCAATAAATGTGGATATTACACAATATATGTCAGGGGATACGTACACACTTACGGGACTATTGGGAAAACAAATATTTATTCCCTTAAGTATTCCTCTATCTATTGACATAGGTATTCAGTGAATAGATAATGTATGATTTGGTTTAGCGAATATGGGAGTCCATAATAGAGGACTCATTGGTATAGATATTATAAAAAGGTTAAATTGTATGATAGATATAAAAGCAAAAGTACTATGGAATGTTGAATAGGACAATAAGAAGCAAAAATAAAAAAGGTATAATATAAAAGGTCAGATATTGATAGATAAATATTAAGTATAGGAATAAGAATTGTTATAATAATAGGACAGAAAATAAGTGTAATAATAAGATTAACAATACTAATAGTAAGTGTAGAAATAAGTTATACTAATAGTAAATATCAGAATAAATTGAATTGACAGTAAGATAATAAATTAGTGATAGTAAGGTGACAATATTTTAATCTTAAATAAATAGGGAAAGAAAGAAAGATAGTCAGAAAGGAGAACATCAAGTCAAGAATAGAAAGAGATAAGAAATGGCAGGAGAGTGGTTTTGTGATGTACCAGATTTAAATGAAATATGCATGAGAAAGAATTAGAAGAGATAATCGAGGATTTAGAAGGCATAGACAACATAGAGGAAGACAGTAACGAATCCCAGTCCACAGATAGTGCCATAGAGGAAACAACTGAGGATGAGGAAGAAGCAGCTCACCTGTTAATGATAACCCAATTAATAGTAGACCCTCAAGAGAGACTTTCGGTCCTGGTACTGCTAAACGACCCAGGGGTTAGAGTAAGGATACTCTGCCACATCGATACAGGGTTGTCAATGTCTATACTAAATATAGACTTGAATGTAGATTTCGGCCCCTACCAATCAGGAGATACTATGCTGGTTAATGGGGTAGGGGGACAAATCGTCATCCATATTAGCCAGCCCATGTCTATCAGCATAGGGAATCGGCTGATTTTGACTCACTTTGGATTAATGCATAGGGGCATGGGAGGATATGGAATTATTGAAGTAGACGTTGTCGGAATTTTAAATTATCTCATAGATTTAAATCATCAAGCGTTATGGACCGCAGTATAATTGTATTGAATATGTGTTTTATTAAAGATTTAAATATTAAAATAACTTATTGTTCAGAATTAGAATAATATTGTTGGGTTATGTTAATATAGGGTGTGTGTTGATTTTTTAAACAATATATTGTTGGAAGTGATTTAAGGAAAGTTAATATTATTAAAAGCTTTGGTTAAAATAAATTATGAAATTGTTTTGAAAAGAAAAGAGTCTCTCATTCTTTATATCTTTCAGAAGGGGAAGCCAAATGGTAGAAGATGTGGTTCTATTCATCTTGGCTCTTCTGGGTATTCTACTATGGTGGTGTGAATTCAGACACAACACCAATGATCCAATGGGCCAAGTCTCATCACAGTGATAAGGTCTTGGCTATTAATATAGAGGAATGTGTTTTCACAATTCCTAAATTAGGAAATACGGTAACAAAAATAGTAATGGGACTTGTTCAAATTATAGAGTTTATGGCACAAAATTATATGGGTAAGGTACTCATCACAGATGATGCCCACAAATTTAGTATTTTATTCAGAGATCAAGAAAATGCAGTATTGGTGTGGCAAAGGTCTGATGAGAAATCACCACAACCTTCAAATTGTACATGGAAATTGGAGGAAGGAATAGGAACCATATGTGGTAACGTAGTTAGGGTTGGGCCATGGCAGTGTACACTACTAGAAGGATTAAAAACAATTGCACGCTCACCAAATTTATTAGTTAGTACAGAAGAGAGAATGGATTCAGGTATAGAACCCACAATTAAACCCCAGAAGAGAGTTATGAAAAGAACAATGAAGGCAAACACAAAAACAGTGGATCAAACCGAATCCAGCAACTATTGTTAACAGTATTCAAGGGTGCGAGTTCACAATTTGAAAGAATGATAGGGCAAAAGCAATAACCATTATCATGGGTCCTATAAAAGCCATAGAACAAAGTGTGGAAGATAAGAAATGGAAGTTTGTTACAACTGATTATGATGCTCATAACTGTTTTATGAGCATTATTAAAGAGGGGAGTGGGAGTGAGCATTATTAAAGAGGGGAGTGGGGAGTGAGAAACATTATAACAATTCACCTCTCCCAATTAGCATTTCAAAGTGTTAGCGTCAGAGTGCTTTAGTGTGTAAAAAACAGTAGTTAGTTTTAGGCTAGATGTTTTAGGGAAATTATAATTAATGATAGTTTGTAGTTAAAAATGTAACATGGCCACTGCTATTATTTTCTATTAGGAACTTCCAAGATGGAGGACACAGACTAAAGTGACCAATAGCAAATCAGAAACAAGGGTCGAACAAAGTTCAGGAGAATGACTCAAAACACCAGCTGGAAGTGGGCAGAAGAAGGAGTAGCTATGATGTAAGGGCAAAGCTGATTGGCTGAATGGGTTGCAACCCACGCAGGGAGCAAGCAGCTTGAAAGGTCAACCAATCAGAAAAGGTCAGAGAACTGAATATAAGAAGAGAGCTGGCAAGCTAAAAGGTGTGTGGTAGGAGAAGAAGAGAGAGAAGGAGAAGATCATCGAGAAGAAGGAGCAGCAGAACACTAGAGAGAGCGGAGAAATAAGGAAAAGATTGGAGAGTGTGAAAGAGTGACAGAGAAGAAGGAGCTAAAGACGAGTCAGAGGGATTGAGAAAAGGAGTGTACGTCTGATTTTTGCTTATTTTAAGAAGACCGCTTTTCTGTATGCCTGTCAATAAAGTTGGATGCCTGCTGCTGAGTGAGAACTGCCCTAGCCCATCCTGTAAGTAGCCAGTCACTGGTTGCAGAGTAGTAATTGTTAATTGTTTCATGTTTGTTTAATGCTATATTGTAACACTGTTTAATGCATATGCATCGGGTACTTGTATGCCAAATTGTAACACGTCTAGGGTTATTGTATTATAGGCCCTATGCATATCTATGAAAAGTTCAGAGTGTATCGATATTGCAACATTGTATTTGTCATAACAGTCTGGGTAGTCTCTTGTACCATATAAATGCAAGATCTTTAAAAGTAATCCAATTGTGACTTATTGCCTACTGTACATTGTAATTTCTTTTCTGCTTTATTAGATACATTGTAACCACCTAACTTTCTTTTAATAAATAAGACTGTTTTCGAAGCATTCCTGCTTGTGTGCCTATTCTTGATCAGAGGGCTGTATCCGTGTCCTTTCAAGGGTTAGCAGGATTAGCCTGCTCTGGGGAGTCCTCTGCGGGTCAGAAACAAACTTCCTGGTAATATCCAGCAATTCCCTTAGAGCAGGTCACTACTTTCCTCCCCATTAGGACAGAACAAATTAAGAAATCAATTTATAATTATAGGAAGACCAATATTGAAGTGCCTTGGGTCCAAAAATTGTGGTAACAGTGGGAACGAAATTGTAGTGTAGACACTTCCATTGTTAGGTCAAAGTAAGATGCCCTGCATCGATCTAACTCTATAGTGTAGACCAGGCCTGTGTTAGTTTCCAAGACCTGATGAAGAGCTCTGTGTGAGCTCAAAAGCTTTGAGTTTCTCTCACCATCAGAAGTTAGTCCAATATTACAATACCCACATTGTCTCTCTAACATCTTGGGATCAACATAGCTACAAAACCACTGCATAGAGCCAAGATACTCCTATATATCCCATGAAAATCTTTATGCCTTTGCATGAAGTATGATTCAACCCTTGCTGGAGCTGTCAAAGATGCTCAAATGTGTTATGCATAAACCAGCCTAACATCCACTGTTTATATTAGAACCTATTATCTGTTACTAAACTGTAAATGTTCTAGCGCCTTAGAAGTTCTTGATACTTCTAAAGTTAAAAAATTAATCCCAAATATATCCTAAATAACAAAATAAATGTGTTTAACTTTAAAAAATTAAAGCAATACCTTCCTTCTTTTCTTATAATTTGGAATATGCCAGTTGGTAAGAATCATTTTTAGTTTTGCATTTCTATTTATCAGTGTCCCAAGCAATTTACTCATTAGCTAAAATTGAGTTTTCTTGTTTCTTCTTAACAGAAGTTTTGTTTAGCATCCATGCTGAATTTTCATTTTGTACATCTAGTGTGTGTAAGTGTTTGTATTTTTAAATCTTTCAGGTATTAATGTTATCAAAACACGTTTCAAATTCCAATGCAGACAGCTGTTTGTACTATTTCTAAACATACCATATTGATCAGTGTGACTTAACTTTGTGTGTAGTTGGTGATATTAAGTCATTAGAGTTTTTTCTGGGTCTATGACTAACAGATCCTTTGATAATTCTGTGTTCTTTTATAGTACTTTGTCTAGCTGGAATCTTACATAAAACCATCCTCTAAACAGTCATCATGCTTAATATAGCCCAAAATAATTGTGTGTGTGAGAGAGAGAGAGAGAGAGAGAGAGAGAGAGATGCTAGAGGATCTGAGAGGAAGCTAGTTAATAATATAACACGACTAAAATGAAGTCAGGACCTTTTTCCTAGAATCACAGAAACAGGGATGCTGAAACAATTTGTATAGTGAGGGTGCTGAGAGCCATTGAACCAAACTGTAAACCCTGTATATGATGGAAACCACTTCAATCCAGGGGGAGCAGCAGTACCCTCAGAACCCCTAGTTCCAGCATCTATGCACAGAAATGTAAGTCTGAAAGGGACCTTGAAGAAATCATTTAGTCTATCACCACCCCCACACACACCCATACACTGAGGCAGGACCAAGTATACCTAGACCATTACTGACAGGTTTTTACCTGACTGACACTGTTCTCAAAAACATCCAGTGACAGGGATTCTTCAGCCTACCTTGATAACTTATTCCAGTTCTTAACTATCCTTATAGTTGAAAAGGTTTTTCTTAATATCTAACCTAATTCTTCTTTAGGATTCAGAGTAAGCCCCTTATTTCTTATCCTACCTTCAATGGGCATGGAAAACAGATGATTACTGTCCTCTTTATAACAGCCTATAGCATATATAAACACTATTATCAGGTCCTTCACAGTCTTCTTTTCTCAAGCTTAAACATGCCCAGTTTTTTTAAACCTTTCCTCATAGGTCAGGTTTTCTAAACATATTTATCATTTTTGTTGTTCTCCTCTGGACTTTATCCAATATGTCTACCTCTTTTTTTCAAGTGTGTTGCCCAACTGGACACAATACTCCAGCTGGAGCCTCACCAGCACCAAGTAGAGTAGAACATTTCCCTCTCGTATCTTACATATGACACTCCTGTTAATACACCACAGAATGTACTTGCCTTTATATGACTGCATCACATTGTTGCCTCATGTTCAATTTGTTATCCTCCATGACCTCCAGATCCTTTTCTGCAGTACTACCGCCTAGCTAATTTTCTCCATTTTCTATTTGTGCATTTGACTTTTTCCTTCCTGAGTGTCATACTTTGCTCTTGGGCCCACCTCCCAAAGCTCGGAGGTTCACAGCCACCACCTCTGAGAGAAGAAGATGAAGAGTGATCGAAGTTGAGGACTCCCTTCTGAAGGGGGTGTAGGCATCCATCTGCTGACTGGTTCTGACCTAATGCCCTGTGAGTTGCACTTCCTACCTAGAGCCTGTATCCATGACACTAAGGAAACATTGCTGAGGCTCATTTGGACCTCTGATCACTATTCCATTCTGGTCATCCATGTGGGGAAGTGGGATGAAGGGATGGAAGGTTCTTTGTGGGGCTCGGGAACAGAGGGGCCTTTGAGGTATAGAGAGGAATCAAGGAAGAGTCAGGGCCATGGCAGGGAGAGGGAGGGGAATTGGGACTAACAGGTAGGGAGGTTCCTGCAAAAACCAGGGAGTTTTGAGGAGCCTGGGCAGTGGGAAGGGAACAGGTTCTCAGGTTGAAGGAGACATTGAGTCAGGAACATTTGTGGGGAGGGAGGCAGTTTGTATGCCTATAAGGTTGAACTCTCAACCTGAAATTATTGCTCACAAATGGGGTTTGGGAAGAAGAGGAGGGATCAGAGAAGACCAGAAAACAAAATTTAATGTTTAATGGCTCATGATTTTTAGTCCAGTCTCATGATTTTTTTGGATCCAACTTTTGATTTTATAATTTGAAGGCTGGCAATACTGCCTTTATGGCACTGTGGCCAGCAAGAAGACTACCCAGTCCAGCCCAGCCCCTAACCATGGTAATGACTCCCACATTGTTCATAAACCTATCCAGATATCTTGCCAGACGCTGATTTTCATTGTGACCTAATGGGACCACCAAAAAGCACTACTAGAGCTTATAAAATCTATGCATATGTATAATGAAGGTTATAGAAAAATATTTTATGCTCTATTTTAACAATTGGGTATCTGATGCATTATTGACTATCATAATAAATAGACAGGAGGGGGGAAATCAAGGTTGTACCTTATTATCTCTAGTAGCATTCTTAAGCATATGCGCTAATAAGGTTCCAAATCCTGAAGACCTCACTACAAGTTTACTGGACAGTGATAACTATTACAACAAAATTTACATAGCTATATTCTTGAATTTGTTTCAATCGTATATGCACCCCATTTTCTATGAAAATTTGAGTAATTGAGTTTTATTCACATGAATGCTCATGGAAAATGTACTTTAAACTGATATGTTTTAGTTTTCACAGAGGAAATAGTTTATTTTAAATGAATGGGTTCATTTCATGGATGGATATGACATAGCAAAGTAACTGGCCTGGAGTTTTGCATGAGTGAAAACTGAGTAAGGAGTTCAACATTTTGCCTGAAATATTTACCAAAATGCACTTAAGAATGTCACCCAATGGTTAAAGTTTTATGTTACATATCAGATGATATAGAACAACAATAGTTTAAATACCAAGAAAGGGAGATTTCAAACATTGCCATGGAAAATATACAAGCTTTTTTTGGTCTTATTTTTATGTACAATGAAGGGGATACATTAAATTCATAGTTATTTCATTGTAATGTGATTACTCATGTTAGCATACATAACTTCACTGTTTATGGTTCATTATGTATCACATTAAGGAAGCAGTGGCTGGCATTTATTTTGTCAATGGATAGGTGGCAGTGGTCATTCCATTCCCTGTGCTTGAATGCACATGTGCACCTGTGCTACATAAGTGGCATCACGTGTAATTTTTTAAAAACTAAAAAGTAAGAGCAAACCCTGAGATGGTTTGTTTGTTCTTTCTCCTGAGAGGGAAGCTGATGGATTGTCAGCTATTCTTTGTGTTCCACTTTTTTCTATTCCCAATAACTGGATATCAGGGATGCAATCGAAATTTCTGTTAATAAGCATTAATTAATTTCAACTAGAGACAAGTACCATTTTATCATATTGTTACATGTCTACCTATTTGTTAGGATTCCCTCCAAGACCTTTTCACTATTGTAATACAATATTTTGTGTTTGCAGAATATTTAAACGTATTTTATGGCTAACTCTTTTAATGGTATCTAGTCTGAATCTAGGTTCTTTATCTAGTCTATAAACAGAGCACTTTGCAAGCATGTTGTATAGCACTCAGCATCCTCCTCTCCATCCCCTCCCACCGACTGAATTCTGGTAATTCACTAGTCAAAAAGCTGTTATTTGTCCAAATATGGTATCTCAAAAAAAGCCAGCCTGCTGGCTTTCTACAGAAAAATGCCCAAGGACTCAACATCCATGACAGGTCATAGGGAGTTCTACTCATTCACACATCCTCTCTTTTGTCACCCAATAACAAATGTGTTGGTACATGCATTTTCCGAAGCCATTAGGTAGAGGGGCCCAGCTGCACCATAATCACTTTAACACTTCAAATCTATCAAATCCTTTCTATGATTATGCTAGAATCTCTACTACATTTCTAGTAGTTCCCATAATACAGTTTAAATCTAAGTAGTTTGTTTTACATATTAGTTTCCAGAAATTTCCCATTGTAGGGAACAAATACCAAATATTCATGAAATTCCCACTAACCTAACTCATCCATTATTTTGCTCTATTTCTTTTGTCATTTAATTTTATATCAGGGTACTATGTAAATATGCTGATAATGTAAAGGGATGAGATATTTCTCCTTGACTAGGAGCCATACTTTATTGTTTTTTAGCAGAGAAACAGAGCAGGGCATCCAAGCTACACTACATGGCTCATTTTGCAGTTCGTACTTAATGTTCCCATTAAGAAGGAAGGCTTGAGGGCTGTAGTGGAGTCAGGGTACATGGATCTATGGAGCCCAGGGATCCATAGGGAATTCTGCTCTAGCTCTGTTCATTCCAGAACCTCAGCAAGGAGAACTTGCCATTCACTGATATGATCTCTAGGTGTATCTTCTACCTGGCAGCACTACTTAATCAGAATCTGTAGTACCTTTGGCTGCCTCCTCCATAACTTTGCAGCAGAAGCCATTGGGGGAGCACTACTAGAGTTAATGATTATTATAGTATCTCTAATTCCAGTGTTGATATTTGCTTGGGTGTGGGAGCTAACAATGTTGTAGAATGTTTTTCTTTCTATCTTGGACTTATCTTCAACGCTGAAGATTCCTGTCATACTGTTGAGTTGGAGGATAATGGTCTTTGCCAAACTAAGAACAGAGAGAGCATACCATGGAACCAGTTCAATATCCCTTCCCACACAGACCTGTCAGGTATGGCTCACTCCTTGTGTGTTACATAACCACTCACAATGTTTGGATTCAGTAGTAAAATGGGGAAAACGTGTTTTTAACTGACATAGAAAAATTACAAGAAGCCATGAAACAAATGTGTGTAAACTTAAAAGATCCTTATATGTTCCTGTAGAAGGCAATATCATTTATTTAAACATTGAAAGAATCTATGCAATATATAGGAGCCTTCATCCTATTTCAAAGGAAATACAAAAGTTTAACTTTAAAAACTTTCACCCAAGGATACTGGTACCATAGTGAATGCTTTATGGGCATGGCCCACTGAAGTCAATGGGAATTTTTCCATCAACTTCAATAAGTTTTGGATCAGACCCTAATTTTCTAACTACCAGCAACCACTACAGGCTCATTTTCCATCAAAGGAATGTGGGCAGGAATAATTTTCAGTAAACCATTCAATTAAAAAAAATTTCCCCTGTATTTGCACAGGAAGAAATTAAGTTAATCTCTTATAACTTCAAATAATTGACATGGTACCCATGAAATATGACTGTGTTTTAATGACTTAGAATTTTAACGAATGAAGCTACATACAAAAGACATTCCAGTAACAGATTTAGTAATTGTGAAAATATCTTGAATTAAATTTTCAAATAATGTATAGTAGGCATACATTGAGCATTTAGACTTGCAATAACTCTTCATTTGTGCAATTTTCAGTAGTTCATTTGAAGTACCTAGCACAGCTGAAAATCTAGAATGTTATGCTTATTTCACAAGCACTATTTAAGAATCTACCCCAGAGTGCTTTTTAGTCTTTCAAAAGACCTTAATCACACACATCCATCAGTCTAAATTTAGAAGCACAATTTACATCACACTGAAAATGCACCTGTATGCTTAACCAGATGACCATGCCTTAGGCTCACTTGCTTCTTTGAGTATCCAGCAAGTTATATGTGCACAAATTTAATCTATTAACATTTGTTCACAAATAACTATACATTTTTTCATGTGTAACCCAGGCACAAAAAACCCTTCATTTTTCCTACAGTATATAAACATGCCCAAACCAGTAATTTCATGTGTGGAACACGCATTTACATAGTACAAAATGTACAACTTCTGTTCAAGTCAGGAAACTATTTGGAAAGAGAGTCCTCCTTCCACAAAATGGGCTAGATTCTATGCTAATTCACATTAGCATAAATATGAAGTAATTGCCTTGATTTCACAAAAATGGTCATGACTGTACACTGGTGTAAGTGAAATCAGAATCTGGTATAATACCTTAATTGTACTCTACTACCTGTCATATGTTTATTAAGATTTCACATATTGTAATATGTTTGCTATAATAACGAGGAGTACCAAAATGTTGTGAAAGCTGTGTTAGCCAGCCACAGTTAGTGTGCAAAGTTGCTCTCTTTTATAACAAAAATGCATAGTTAAATAAACCATAAGTTTAGATAAAAATGGCTTCAATTTTCATTTACATTATAAGGCCACTTTACACCACTCTGGGTGAAGTGTGAAGTGAGTGTATTTGAAATTCATTCCCCCTTTTGAGACCCCTTTTCTCTGCCAGAATGGTGTAAAATGGCCTTAAAGAGGTAAATGAGAATCAGGACCTAAGAATTTGGTAAGTTATTTAGACCAATAATAATAGATTGTTAAAAGAATAGTTATTTAATTGGTACCATAGCTGTTAGGTGTTTCATTAAGAAGTTTAACATACATTCAAATTTTTAAATGATAAAATTTATAGAGTTGGATTCTCAGCTGCTCCCAGTCTTTTGGGGAAGTAATTATAGTGGAATGGGCAAGAGGAAGCTGGTTGTAGCTCCCTGATCCTGGAGATGAAAGAAAGCAATTATGACAGCTCTTTATGCCACTAGGGATAAGAAAGAGCTGAGAAAGTATGATCCAGTGGAGCATCAGGCTATCCATAAACTAGGGAAAATCCTAATAAGGCAGACACCACATCAAATTTCCCTAGCATACTTGAAACTACAGAAAGCTTAGGGCAAGAATCTCCACCACTGTCGAGGAGTGTAGCTTGACTGAAATCAATCGGGCTATGCTGATTTATATCAACAGAGCCACTGGCCCTTAATTTTCACACAGTTTGAGACAGCTAGCAATTCTTTAGCATAACTGACACATCTGATAAAATGGCATGGGCAAAAAGTGTTAGTAATTTTGATTTGATAAACTGGGTATCATCGGTTTCAATCGAAGTAGCAAAGGACAATCAAGAAAAACCTGTCTTTGTGAAATCCTGTGAACTCTTTTGGAACTGGATGATGCCGGATAGATGAATGGTGGTGAAACATTCCATCAGGTAGCTAAAGATCTAACCCAAGTCTGGAGAACTGTAAACCTCCTTACACACCTACAAGATTTCATTTTTGTCCATAAAAGAAGTTGAATTGGAATGAAGGATTTTAAAGCTCTTTAAGGTGGAAAAGTTTGGATTGTCTAGAAATTAATGTTACTTAGTAATTTACATCATATATATAATAAAGCTCTTTAAGGTGGAAGAGTTTGGATTGGATATATATGATGTAAATTACTAATTAATTATACATATATATAGAGAGAGCGAAGGACTGGAGCCCCTGGAAGGAGGACTAGATTGGAAAGTTCCTTTGAAACTGGAGGAGGCACAATGATTTTTAGAACTCTTTAGGTTCCACGGCAGATTGATACAAAAGATTGGAGAAACAGGTTACCAGATTTCAGATGGCAAGATCATAATTAGGTCATCACCTGACTCTCGTGCTATCATGGTGTATTATTTCATTAGTCCACACTTGGAGAAAGATCAACACAGTAGGGTTTGAGATCTATCTGAGTGATAATATTGTTAAGCCAGTGGTCTCTTCTTCTGATAATCTGTAAGGCTTTCATGATCAACTTTGTTATCTTCTCTCAAATCCAGGGCAGTGTGGTGAAAATGGGTAGGAAAAAATGACACAGAAAGCTGTGCTCACAACCCCTGACATAGCAGGAGGTAAAAATAGTCAAGTATCTGATTCAAAACATGTAATCACTCCTTACCCTGGAAAGCCTCCTCTGATCAACTGTCAATACTCTCTGTCAGCTGGCTTTCCTCCACTGAACCCCATTCTGGACCCTTCCTTGCTCCATGTCTGAAACCTAGCTATTTTAAAGAAAAGAGGGTCAGGTAAGGCAATTTATAGTCTTCCCTTTTGAGGGAAAACAGTAACAGTGGTCCCACAAGGAGCAGAATTTGCTCCCTATACTTTACATTGTTGACAGGGACCTTCTGTTTTATGTTAGTGAAGAGCTATGAACTGAAATGGGATAAGAAAAAATAGTTATAAGAAAACAGTCATTAGTAGAACTGAGTGACAAATTAAAGAAAATTTCCACAAGTGAATTTTAATTTAACCCTCTTTTCGTATTTGCTTTCTATCTGTATTCAAAGGGTCAAGTCTTATTAGAGCAAATATTTGCAGAAAAACAGTTATGCCCTCAAATACTTGAATGTTCACCAAAAGCAAATTTCAAAAGGAACATTTTGTAGAATTAACAATCCATACTGTATTATTTTAGTTAGGTCATCCAGTCAGAGAACAGAAATGATACCATAAGATTTATGTAGCTAGTGAACACAATGCAAATTTCCAACTGTATATTCAAATATTCACAGTTGGATTTATTTTCATTTCTGCTGCTTTATTTACTCTTCATTTTGCCCAAAGGCTGATTTCTAATAGTATAAGGATGACATTCAGCACTGGGTCTCCAAATTTCATCTTCAAAATATGTGAACAAGAATTCAATCTCTTATTCACATGCACAAAATAATATGCTGCAAGTGTATATTTTACAGAAAAAATCAAGGCACCTGTAGTTGATATTGGAGCTTGAGGAGCCTACGGGTCGAACTCTTTTCAGACACCTGAATAACTGCCATTGATTTTTGGCCCAAAGAGACCAGAGACCGAAGGTGGAAGGTGATGAGGTATCTGTTTTAAATCACCTGGATCCATCCTGCAATTCAGATGAGGCATCTTTTCCTGGATTATCATATCCACAGCTATATTTGGTTCTGGAATGTAAAAGAGAGGATTGTTCTTGATAATACTCAAGCAGAATCACTCTGTTTTTCATTTATAAGCAGCATAATTTTTCCTATTGGGTAGTAAAATTTTATGTATTTTGCATGTAATCCTGTTACTGTACTGATAATCCATATCTGCTGTGTGATTGCTACAGCAAATTAACTGTGTGAGGCTATATAATCATGCAGGAGTAATGAGATTTTGTAGCTTATACTGAATGACATATATAAGACTGAGTGGCCAGTAAGTCCTGGGACAGCATGCAAAACTCTATTTTCTCTGATTTTGCAATTCTTGCTAATTTAGAATCTAGTCCTTCACATAAAACTGTCATGAAAGTTCTGTCAGAACCAATTCTTTCCAACACTTCTATTAGATTCATCCAGCTCAGCACATGAATAACCACGATGACTATGTAGAACCTGATTCAGATCTTGCTTATATTTCTTTTACACTGGTGTAACTCCATTGATTTCACTGGAGATACTGCTAATGTACATCAATATATACTGATATAAGTAGGAGGAGAATAAGGCCTTTGTGTCTCTAACCAAGAAAATCAATGTAATTCAAATATAAACCAAAAAGGTTCTGAATATACTTACCTGCTTTGTGAATTCTATGTCTTTCAAGTGCAAATGAGTGTTTCATTCTTACCGCCTAATAAAATTCATACATCATTAATGATACGAGAGATAACAATAAGTTTATTGCTTCCAGTTTTAAACTAACATATGGCAATTCACAAACAACTCTATCTATGGCATGAATGTATCAATACAATTAAACCAAGGCAGCATATTTTAAATATGGAAAAGGTGAGCGAACATGATTTACACAAACTAGTCTAATTCATTTTCATAGAAGTATGTATTATTTATTCAAATCAATATATTTTTTTCAAATCAATGAATAAAATGCACATATTGGCATTAACTGACCAGACCAATATATTTGAAATGAAAAATTGTGTGGCTCACAAGCAAACTGATATGATGTACCCACACCAATATAACAAATTGTCACGAACATGATTTATTATCAATCAGTCCAACATACCATATGCACAAACCAATACACAAAAAAAGTAAACTTATCCTCTCATAGAATGCATTTTCATGTGGAAATCAATCCATTAAAAACCAGTAGATTTAGGGGACAAAAACAATATATTTTAGGGAAAAAACAATCAATAATAAAAACACAATCCATATGAAGATATTTACATCTTGAACTGTTAAGCACCTGAAGTGATGGTGTATGATTGAATATGACCATTTGTATCATTGATATTATCACTGTTATACAAATGCAACAAATCTAACAAAAAACGTATGTCATGTGCGGTATCAGTGGAAACGTTATGATTTGCTAAGTATGATTATCCTATTTATATGCATGTATCATCTTTCTATCTGAAGTTATGAATATTGGCTATGTACTGGTATCTGACACATCTGTTTTGTTCCTGGGTAACGCCCCCTCACCCTACAAAGAATTTACATTAGTGCCAGACAACTATTTGTTGATGGCCCATTAAGGAAACTCAGCTCACAATGAGCCATCGAATAAATCCATCCCAACGAGTAAGCCTTTCCTGTGGATGCCTCAGAAAGAATATGGGCAATGGCTATCCCTGTGAGTCATTAAAACATGTAAGGGCATGTGATATGTTCATGTGACCCCGGACTCCATCTTGGGCCAGTAATTTTCCATGCACCTGGGTTGTGGGCTTTGTTTGAGACAGTAAAATTCCAAGCACATGGCAGAGGATATAAAAAGGCACCTGAGACATCTCCATTTTGTCTTCATTTCCTGCTTCATTTATCTGGACTGGATTTCTAACAAGGAAGCTCTAAACAAGGACTGATTACCGCCAGTCTATTTGGGTAATTCCAGAGAGATTTTTGCAAGCTAACAGTTTATTCCATCACTGCTTCAAACCTGATATAAGGACTTTGCAATCACTTGTATGTATATGATCTATTAATCATTTATAACTCTTTTCTTCTTTTCTTTTATTATTAAACCTTTAGTTTTTAGTTACTAAAATATTGGCATCAGCATGATTATTGAGTAAAATCTGAGTTATATATTGACCTGGCTAAGTGGTTGATCCTTTGGGATTAGAAGGATTTGATTAAATTGGTTTTCAGTAACCACTCAATATAAAATCCAGTATCTGAGTGGTGAGCCAAGGGCTGGAATGCCTAACAAGACTGCATTTTTGACTTCTTGTTAACCAGTGTGATGATACAGAAGTTCATTTTTGTTACTGTCTTGGTATAATCTAATGATAGAATAATCTCCAGTTTGGGGTGAGTCTGTCCTATTTCTCAGCAGTCTGTCCTGAATGTGGCATCCTCAGCTGTGAGCCACTGAGGCACAGTGACACCTTATACATAGCCACTAGGTTCAATTTAATAAAGAAAAAAGGTGTGATCCTGGCTCCATTGAGATCAATGGAAAAATCCCATTGACTTCAGTGGAAACAGGATTTCACCCATTTTAGCTATTTATTTCCTTCATGTTATTATTGAATAGTTATTATTGAAAGGTGGCAGGTGTTGACAGAAAATAGATTTTTCTAAAATGATTGTTCTTGAACTCTTAATTTAATTATGATAAGTAAAGTAATAAACTGAGTTCAACAGTAAACATAATCTGACATATTCTCACATTTGTGCTGAGTTAACACAATTTAAAGAAATAATTTGTCATTTTCATAAGCTGAATACCCATTTCCCTCACACTATATTTACTATATTCATATTTGTTACAGGTTGTCAGACATGAAATAATACTGCCTTTCAAAGTTGAAAATTAATGTGTATTGCCTGAGAATGTTTCAATTCTTCACTTGATCAGCCCTGCAAATGTTTTCATTGTGGGGTTTTAACTGTTTTTATTAGTGTTAAATGTAACAACAAGATTCCCCCCCTCCAAAGGGTTATCAACTGATTTGATACAACTTCTTTCAGTCTTCCCCCTACAGACAATTCCATCTATTATATGTCCTTTACACATGAATAGTTATCTGCACAGAATCTCAGGAAAACTAAATAGAAGAGAAAACTCAAATATTAAGGGTCAAACATTCAAAATATCTAGTGTGAGCAATGAGGCTTGGAGTGTATGCCCTTCTGTGCACCAGATAATATCTGTGTTCATAAATGTATGTGTGTCTATGCAGTTGAAAAGTATTCAATAATTGTGCCTGGACAAGCTCTAGGGGACATGGATTTTGGTTGCAACATACCACTCCCCTTTCAATCAATGGCTTTTTAAGGGCCTGTCTCCCTATATTTTTCTCCTATTTTCCCAGATTTTCCCTTATTTGAGTTCCTCACTGTGGTACCAATGGATTCACCAAAGTTGATCGTGGTTTGTGACTTCAGTGTCCACATCAGTGATGATGACTCCACACAACAGCTCAAGATTTAATTGCCCAGTGGACAATGCATTGAGGTCACCAAGTTTCAGCTCCAATGTTTTTGGTGGGAGTAGAAATGGGGAAGTTGGATATTAAACCCAGGTCATAACTGACCGTTATATCCTTCAATATGAGGTAGATTCTCACTTCCTGTCAAGGCAATGAACTTGTTTTCATGGTCCTCTCTCAGAATCTTATGAAATCATTGTGTTTTCAGAAAACTTTGAGGGAGTTACTCCAACAGACTGCTCTGTCAATCATTTGGAGGAATCGATAATACTTTGTTGTCCTTAACCATTGATGAAGTGGCCTCTTAAGCAACCTCTTTGCTGGGTTTGACCTCACAGGCTACATTGTATTATGGATGAGCTGTTACAGCTGAAGTGGGAGAGGAATGTCAATGGCGGAAGTTTCTGCCTGAAGTTGATTGATTGCCTCAGTGATTTTCTGTGTGTCTGTGAGAGAGTGAATGTGTTTGTCTTATGCCATTGCTGTCTGGGAAGCAAAGAAAGTTTGCATTGCCTCCACCACAACATTTGCAAAATTTTGGTCAGAAGAGTTGTTTTGTGTGGTGAATGGCTTGGTAAATCTGAGTTGCCTCTGTTCATGTATTGATTTAAATACTTCCTACTTGGAAGTGTGTTGATAAAACCTCTCATATTGAAACATAACTGTCTGTCTCCGTCAGAGCAGGATGAGTTATTGAGGAGACAAATGCCCAGTTTTCTCTCCCTTTATAGTCAGTGGCATGTTCTGAAGTGCTGGGGCTGTTCAGAGCACATTGTACAACAAACTGTGCTCAGGACCCATGTCCTTGTCTGTTGAAAACCAGTGGAGAAGTACTGGGTCTCTTGTTGGTGGAGATTGCCAAATGCCACCTTGAATGAGGACAAATTGCCTGCTTCTATTAACAAATCATCAGTATCACTTCCACTCAAAAAGAACATTTTTACCACTGTGCCTCATCTTCTCTTTCTGGTCAAGAGTGTCAAAATAGTTGTGGTGAGATAACTATCACAATGTCTAGTTGCCTCGGGCCCTTGTCCCTTATCAATCTGGATGCCTATGGAACAGAAACAACACTAACTGATCTGGAGGATGATCTCCTCCTGGTGATAGACAAAATTGTTTGTGGTGACACTGTGAAATCTATCAGCTTCTACTAATACCAAAGCTGGCTTTAAGTGGCTCTGTTCCTTTCTTGAAGATAGTGGTAGTAAAGTGCTCAACTTCTCTGAAGGTGCTTACTGTGATGTTTCATAGGGTTGCACTCACGGTGCTCTGCAGTCCAGAATAGCTTTATCACTAAATGCTAGGATTTATCCATTCTCCAGAATCCCAGGGATTACAGGGTAGGCTTGTACTCTGGTCCTATGCTTCTCCTGCTTGGGGGAATTTTCTCTGGGCTGCTGAGTTTGCTTTATAACCCTTACAAACTACCTGTGTGGTGTATCGGGGCAGAGAAGGGGCCAGAATCTTGCCTGTGGAGTTTATGCTTAATACATCAGTAGAGGTGTTGTCTGTCTTTCCAACACTGAAGAATAAGGGGGTTTTGCCCTCAAAACATGCTTCTTCTGGGGATCCAGGAGAGAAACACTGTCATTTGTGCCAAGGTCTTATGCCTCCATACTGTCTTCTCCCCCTCCCACCAGCTCTGATGCAAAAGGGAGTCCTCTGGGCATAGCTAGGCCTTAAATCTCACCTTCACATGGTGGCTTGTAAAGGAAACAGGTGAAAGTTCATTCCAACTCATCATTAATTTATACTACCTTGCTCAACATGGAGGGAATAATCCAGTACAGTCCAGCCAATCCTGCAGCCTGCGTCCACTCTTCCCTAGTAAATCCCCTTCCTCTTTGTGAAGAACTTATCTAATAAAGCCTCCAATGCTGCACAACTGATATTCCCCTTTCCTAAGCTTTTGGGGCATAGGTCCAGACTCTCCTCTGCCATGAACAGAGCATTTGCCCATAAGTATTGGAGGATGACACTTCATCTTGGAAATGGATTATAGCAGTTTGATCAGACTTCATGGAAGAGACCTGTTCCATATTCACTTGATATTACATACATTTTAATCATTTCAGTTTTCCACTCTCTGTATCCAAGTGGCTCTCTTTCTATCACTTCACATTAGGCTAGTAAGAAAAAAATTGACTATTTCTCTCATTATCCTCTAATGATAGGCCAATGACACATTACAGGGCTGTATTCTGACATGCTCATTTTAATAGGAAAGTGACATATTTTCTTCTAATTATTTTTACAGAGTGTCCTTGGGACTGTAGCTCTGTAGTTTTTGCTCTTCATTATAATACAAGATAATAGAAGAATAATCCAATTGTCTTTACTAAAAATGCAGAGAGATGCATAATCCAATTCTCATAATATTTGAAGGTTTGTGGTTTAATTCCTTCAAATGATTGCTAAAGGAAAGCATGCAAAATATACCATAAGACTTTGTATATGACAGACCCAATATTTTACCTATTACTTCTGATTTAATGGAACTTTTGTACATTTTTAATGTTGGGCCAGATTCTGAGCAGATGTAAGTTTTCATGGCTCCACAGAGCATCATGGACCTATAGAGTTATAAAATGGAACAAGTCCCTGAAGTTGTGGTTTTGCTCCTGCTCAGTGGACAAATATTCATGCAGTACAGTACTGGATATTGGACAGAATTGATTCAGAGAGATTTCAGACAGTGAAGGTAGCTGACCCAGAGGGGGAATGAAAATCCACTGTGCCACGAAACAGATGTGTTGAGTGTTGGGATTGCAATGGTAAGCCCATGGGTGGACTGCTGCTTCTGGTCCTGGAAAACCAGCATGGTATGGTGGGACCACTTTGTCTTGGAAACTTGGGATGAAAAACAGTGGCTGCAGAATTTCAGAATGAGGAAGCAGAACTTCATTGACTTGTCCAAGAAGCTTGCACCAGCCCTCCAGATCCAGACCATTTGATTTTGAAAACGCATACTAGTACAGAAGCGGATAGCTATTACCTTTTGGAAGCTGGCAACTCCTGACAGCTACCGGTCCAAACCAGTTCAGGGTTGGGAAGTCAACTGTAGAAGCTGTAGCTATACAGGTGTACCAGACTACCAATACTGTGATCTACCCAAGAGTGGCTGCCATAACCCAAGTCTGTGAACTTATTGTGGGGTTTCAGAGGATTGGATTTCCAAATTACGCAGGGGCCATTGATTGAACACACATCTCTATACTTTGCCCACTGAAAGCATCCAGTGAATACGCTAAAAGATTAGTATTCACTGGTTCTCCAAGTCTCAGTGGACCACAGGGGTCAGTTCATGAACATGAACATTGGACACATGGAAAAGATCCTGATGTCAGGGTGCTCAGGAAGTCAGGGTTGTACCATAGAGAGAAGATGGGACTTTATTCCCCCAAAACAACATGATAATATACAGTGTTTCCATGCCAATATTTATTTTGAGGAACCCCACACACCTGCTCCTATGGTGCTCATCAAGCTGTATCCTGACATCACTGACCCAAGAAAAAGAGAATTCAATTACAGACTGAGTAGCTGCTGCAGAATTGTGGTGGAGTGCACCTTTGGGTTCTTGAAAGCCAAAGCCCATTGATGATGCCTGTAGATTCATCTCAATGCTGTGTTTACTTTGGCATTCTGTTCTGTGCACAACATTTGTGAGGCAAAAGAGGAATACTTCTACAGTGAGTGGGCTTAGGCCAGATCTGTTTTTTTCCAGCCTGTACAGGCATCCAGATACCAACCAAGTGTACACAGAGCTCCTGGTTCCCAGTGGACCAGGGAAATTCATGATGCTGTGTGCTCATACATCATGGACCAGCAGGGAACCAGAATGTGACTTGAGACTGTGTTGAGAGACACCATTGTTATGCTATGGTGCTTCTGGAAAAGCTCAATAGACCATTATTCAATACTTCTGTTCCGAGACACCTCAGTGGCTTTCAATCCCCTGCAGCTGACATTAGTTAATTAACTAACTGAAAGAAGACAACTGAGGGAGGGCCCTCAAGGTTAACACCTTTGTCTGTAGTTTTGTGCTAAGGAGAGTATTAATGTACTTTAAGGGCATCATTGAACAATGTTTTTGTTAAATGTTAACTGCGGTTGCTTTATGCGGAGCACCTAAGGTTATGTCTACATGTACAATGCAGCAGTGCCGCTGTAAGGTCTCCCATGTAGCCGTTCTATGCCAACAGGAGACAGCGTTCCCATCAACATAATTAAACCACGGCCAATGAGAGTCAGTAACTATGTTAGAGCGAGAGCGTCTCCCACTGGCATAGTGCTGTCCACACGGGCGGTTCTGTTGATGTAACTTATGTCAGTCGGTGGGGTGGGGGTGTTTTCACACTCCTGAATGACAAAAGTTTTGCCGACAAAAATGCTAATGTAGCCATAGTGTAAGCGTCATTATAGAACTTTAAAAAAATGTTCTGTAAAGTTTTGGGAGAGACTTTACACATTCCTTCCACACCATGTTTTCTGAAACCATTGTTGCTGTGCATGATTATTCCCATGGCATGAGTACTCCCATGGTTTCCATCCATGACTGCTTGATGGGAGTGGGGGAGGAGGGGTCATAAATGCACTGCTCTGAAGGGGTTCTGGAACAATTTGTATAGTGGGGGTGCTGAGAGTCATTGAACTAAATTGTAAACCCTGTTTATGATGGAAACCACTTGAAGCCAGGCACCTCTAGTTCCAGCATCTGTGCTGCTCAGTGTCAGGAATCTTCACTGTTGATTTACTTTTGCTTCCTTTGTCTGTATTGTCAATAAAATCATTTTAAAAAGCCATATGGATGTTTCATTTAACTTATTGTCTGTTTTTCATTTTCGTGCTTTGGAGGCAACAGTTATTTCATAGCTTAGTTCACTGTAATGAACCCTAGGCTTTCTTTAACATTACGAAATTCATGAAGTGCAGGGGAGAGAGAAGGGGGCTTGGGAGGGACAGAATTAATTGCATTTCTTTGGCACCACACATTACAGACATCATAGTCATGTGTTGTGAATTCTGCTAACCCATCCCTAACGTGTGAAAAATATCACATTGATTATACCCAGAAAGCAAGTTTCACACACAAGTTAAGTGAACAGTAACTCTTATTTACATACATACATCAAACACAGAGCTAAAATGATTTGTAACAGGAACAAATGACACTCTCCATCCCAGAAGGTCAAATTCCCTGGGAAATGGGCAAACATTAATGTCTGTGGACATGTCTCCTAGCCCTCCCCCTCCCCCTAACAAGGGGGAAACATCAGCACAATATGGTGTGGTGGGGGGACATCTTCTGCATGGGGCTTGGGGGCTGAACAGAAGTAGGCCTATTGGGACAGGATTTGGCTCATATTTCCCCTCCTCCATGCTCTGTGGGATTTCCCTGTGAGGGATTTTGAGTGCATGCAGAGGATGTTGGGTCAGCCATCCAGCCTGCTCCTTCCCAGCATGGGGTGGGGTAGGATTCATTGCCTCAGCAACAGGTTGGCCGTCAGTTGGAAGCTGATTAGGGATATGGGAAGGAGGATGTGGTGCTGGCTGTTCCTGGAGAGGAGCAGTGGCTACAGCAGTAGGTGGTGCGCAGTAGCAGTCTGCTACCAGTTGGACTAGAGACTACATGAATGCATGCTCCAATTTCCTGTGCTGTCGTTCCATTTACGGAAATGCCTCATCTTGCCTAACAGCCCAATCCTCCCTTTCCCTAAGCAACTGGAACTGCTCCTGACTGCTATCTATGCCAATGTGCAGGTCTTCCAGGGTTCTTCTTCACCTTTGTTATTTCTGTGGTGCTGCTCCTGCAATACTACCCAAATGGGTTTCCTTTCACCATTGGGATCTTCTGCCAAGTCAAAGACCAGGGCAACAGTATATTTAATTTTTTTCTTGACAGGTACCTAAATCTTTCTCATAAAATAACTGTGCTGTCGAAGGCCACGATATGAAAACGTTTTAGAAGCCCAGGAATGGAGCTGTTAAAGCCTGCTTCCTTCAGGCTACTTTTGCAGCCCACGAAGAAGGAGCCGAGGTTAAAAATGGTGAAATTCCTGCATTACTTTTATTAAAATATTGTAATATTTACAGTGCATGGATAGACTGCTTGGGAAGGGGTTCAGTTCCTTCAGGGGTAATGTTATCAAGTGACCTTTCTGATCTATAAAGGTTGGCCATCATTTGGAGAACATAGATGTTCTGAAGATTCCAAAATGGAAAACATAAGTGGTTTTCTAGTCCTTTAGAGGACAACTTGTGCCAGAGATATTCCTGCTACTGATTGCCTCTCTACAAATTGCTGAGTGGATGAGCTATGAAGGTGGATCAAGCACATTTGTTCTGTTATTAAACCTGAAGAACCAGATTTAATTTCTGCTACACCAAAAGTTTGCTGAATTATGATTAGAGGTCTAGGTAGCAATTTGAGAGGAAATTGACTGTATTTTATGGCAGCAGATGGAGTTCCCATTGGAAGAACCACACAAAAAGTCCACCCACCCCTAAAAGTTCCCTGCATCACCAGAAAGTCAAGTCCCTGTGTTCAATGAACAGCATTAAAAAGCATAAGGAAATGTATTTTCTTCCCTGAACTTTTGGATTTAACACCGCAGATGTAACAGTTGCCATGCCACTTGCAAGGGACCTGAAATTGTGTTTGCGCAACCACTGGAGTGGATGCTTCACCCACCTCCTCTTCTCCTGGCTTCTGCAGAATGGCTCAGCATGGGGAGGAGACAGATATGAAGAACAGTACAAAACATTTGAAATGATCACTGGGAGAATGGACAGGTCTGACATTCTTGGTACAATATTTCCATTCACATATCTAGGCAATACTTCACACAAGCCACCAATCATCCCCACCCCTTCCTGTGCAGTCCCCCCACCCCCATTTGTTGGAGGAAGGAAAGATGGGTTTGGGAGAGGGGTGGGCTGGGTCTTTGTCCAAAGTGGCATGAAACTGCTCTTTCCCCACCTGGAACCTTATAAAACCCACCCCTTCCTCCCTCCTTTACTTCCTTCCTCCCCCTGCCTGACTTATCACACAGCTCAGGGACTGTAACTCTCAGAACTGGCAGAGAAATGCACAGACACAGGGGAGCAGTGACGGCTCATTAATAACCTGTTATACCTTCCACTAAATATTTTGCAGTGTTTCATGTGATTTAAATAAAATCATTGGTTTACATCTGTGTGTTGCTCTATGATCATGTCAGGGTAGGGGGGTAGTGTGGTGTGTTGGGGGGTCCAGGCTGAGGCATGTAGCACCAGACCAAGAGGGGAGATTATCAAGAAGGGTGGAGGTCTATTGTAAAACTTGCTGTCATCTGATTCTGCTTTCAGCAGTAGCTCAGGGTCCTTAGTAGGGTTGCCACCCATCTGGTTTTCACCCAGACAGTCCGACTTTCAACTTGAAGTCCAGTGGCACCTTCAAGACTAACAGATTTATTTGGCCATAAGCGTTCATGGGTAAAAAACCCACTTCTTCAGATGCATGGAGTGAAAATTACAGATGCATGCATAAATATACTGACACATGAAGAGAAGGGAGTTACCTTACAAGTGGAGAACCAGTGTTGACAAGGCCAATTCAATCACAGTGGATGTGGTCCACTCCCAATAATTGATGAGGAGGCGTCAATACCAAGAGAGGGAAAATTGCTTTTGTAGTGAGCCAGCCACTCCCAGTCCCTATTCAAGCCCAAATTAATGGTGTTAAGTTTGCAAATGAATTGTAGCTCTGCAGTTTCTCTTTGAAGTCTGTTTTTGAAGTTTTTGTTGTTGAAGGATGGCTACTTTTAAATCTGTTATTGAATGTCCAGCGAGATTGAAGTGTTCTCCTACTGGCTTTTGTATGTTACCATTCCTGATGTCTGATTTGTGTCCATTTATTCTTTTATATAGAGACTGTCTCGGTTTGGCAAATGTTCATGTCAGAGGGACATTGCTGGCACATGATGGCATATATCACATTAGTAGATGTGCAGGTGAATGAACCCCTGATGGTCTGGCTCACATGGTTGGGTCCTTTGATGCTGTTGCTAGAGTAGATATGGGGACAAAGTAGGCAACGGGGTTTGTTACAGGGATTGGTTCCTGGGTTAGTGTTTCTGTGGTGTGGTGTGTAGTTGCTGGTGAGTATTTGCTTCAGGTTGGGGGGCTGTCTGTAAGCGAGGACTGGCCTGCCTCCCAAGGTCTGTGACAGTGAGGGATTGTTTTCCGGGATAGGTTGTAGATCATTGATGATGTGCTGGAGAGGTTTTAGCTGGGGGCTGTACGTGATGGCCAGTGGTGTTCTGTTATTTTCCTTGTTGGGCCTGTCTTGTAGTAGGTGACTTCTGGGTACCCATCTCACTCTGTCAATCTGTTTCCTCACTTCCCCAGGTGGGTCTTGTAGTTTTAAGAATGCTTGTGTGTCCAGGTGCCATTGGCAAGTCATGATGTCCAGGGTTGTTGGGGTTTGTTTTGTTTTTTATCTGGGCAAAAGGAGTAGAGCAGGGCAGGGGCTTGTGGGGAAGATGCTGAGAAGGGGATGGGGCCTTTGAGGGAGAGGCAGAGAAGGGGCTGGGGCCTTGGGGAAAGAGGAGAAGAAGGGGCGGGGCCAGGGGAAGTGTAGGAGAAGGGGTGGGGCCTGAGGGAAGAGGCAGACCAGGGGGTAGGGTGTCAGAGGTCCAGTTACCAGCCATTAGAAAGGGGGCAACCCAGACTCCTTGGGACGGCTTCCTCAACTGGGATCACATTATAGAAGTGCAGAATCACATGCTAGTCTTCCTTCCTGTCTCCTGGGGCTTTCTCTGATACTTCCTCCGAGGTCCCTGCTGCCAATCATCGATGACCCATCATATGACAATGCTTTCAGGGTTGAAGAGAGGATTGTGTGTGACTTTAATCTCCATATGCGCAACCCTTGAGAGCACCAGATCCTGTTTATCCTAGCATGGACATGTGCTAGGTACCCTCCTGGAGTGATTGCTGGAGTCCTTCAACCTCTAGTACAGGAGCCTGAGGTGCTTTATGTGCCCACACTGAGATGGAGTCCAATGACTACCAGCCTCCACAAAATATCCCAGTAGATGTGAATATTTTGCCTGACTGAGACAAAGGCATGGAGGACAGAGTGCTCTGAGCAAACATTGAACTGCATCTGTATGTGCTTCAGAGACCAGACAGCTGCTCTTGGACTAAGATTACTTTTACTGATCAATATATTTTGGCAAAAAACTGTTCTCAAATACTACTGCTGCTGGCAGGGGAATGGGAAGTTGGGGGTGATATGTGTTTAGATAAGGGTCAGGCAGCAATGGGATCAGTGCATTGTGGGAATGGCTCTAGAGGACTATCGATACCCATGACCTGGTACATGCCCCTTGTCCCCATCAACAGTACAATATAGGACTGGTATAGGGCCATGCCACAGCAGAGGTGTTTTCATATATATACCCTTCATGCGTGCTAGCTTTTGCACATGAGATTGTCCTTCAGGAACATGCTTCAGAGCGTCAAATGTGGACAATAGGAGGGTCATGGCACAAAAGACATATGTAACTGTGTATGGTCAAAAGTGTAGACTCACCCTTAATGTCAAATGTCTAATGTTATCCTTCCTCTCTCCTCCCATTTATTTCCTTTGAGTCCAGTTATATTGTTCAAATTACTCTGACTGTGTCCCTGACCCTGTGACCTTCCCACCCCCTCCACACAAAGGTGTTTTCCAGATGTAATCTCTATGCCAAGGAGGGGTTGCAGCCTAAGTGCTACCCTCAAAGAGATTCAAAAGCCTAACTTCGATCAGGTTCCTCAGCTATTAACCCCCTCCTGGAGTTAGGTGCATAAGCCAGTCCATCATTTCTCACCAGTGATGGGGGAGGTGGTACCTCAGGTGTGGGAGATTATACAACTTCAACAGGAGAGATTGAAAGAGACTCACTCCACAGTGGCCTGTGTTTAAGGCACTCACCTGGTGGGTGGAGACCAGCATTCAAATCCCTGCTCTGAATCAAGTAGAGAGGGGATTTGAATGTTCCTGATCTCCCACATCCCAGCTCAGTGTACTAACCATTGGATATAAGAAATTAGTATCTAAAGTTTGCATTTAGGAGCCTAAAGTGGTAGTAAGACAGCTAATTTCCTTTGGGATCTAGCACCTAATGCATTGATTGGTGAAGTGAAAAAAACAAGGTTTTTCAGAACGTCTCAAAAGAAGTTAATAGGATGTGCTATGAAAAACTGGAAAAGCCTCCATGAAATATCCCAGTACATGTGAATGTTCTGGCTGACTGAGACAAAGGCACGGAGGACAGAGTGCTCTGAGCAAACATTGAACAGCACCCATATGTGTTTCAGAGACCAGACAGCTACTCTTGGACTAAGATTACTTGTACTGATCAATATATTTTGGCAAAAAACTGTTCTGAAATGCTCAATGCAGGCCACTACTAGTAAATCTGCTAAAATCAGACTTACTTTATCTCTATATCTAATACGTGAAATGTTCTAGAACTGGTAATAGTTCTCTGGAAGAATTTTTAAAGTATATCCACTGTACTTATCATAATGAGCAAATTAAATTCTCTCTTAGAAACCATGGGTCATATTGACCCTGGGTATAACTCCATTGAACCCATCAATATACTGATTCAGATACAATTTATACCACTTATAATATAAATGATACTAGTAAATAGTATATTGCTTATAAAGGAATATCTAAATCAGTAGTATATATAGTGCTCATATTATGACAAAAAAGGAGAAAAACAGCTCTAAATCATAATTTAAAACTTCAGTTTAAGTACTGCCTTTTAAGATCATTTCTCTTTCTATGTTGGCTGAGAATAATTTCCATCTGTGTTCAGAATAAATTATCTTCTCAATTCCTGAATAGCCTTTCAGAGAGTGGAGAAAACATAGTCAGCAACACAGAGAGAGACGGACTCTGGTTCTTACAGAGCCTATCCCTGGTGGCATGGTATGGTATTGCCACCTTTACTTCTGCACTGCTGCTGACGGGGCGCTGCCTTCAGAGCTTGGCACCTGCCCAACAGCCACCACTCTAGGGCCACCCAGCGCTGAAGGCAGCACAGAAGTAAGGGTGGCAATACTGCAACCTCCCTATAATAACCTTGAGACCCCCTCCATAACACCATTTTGGGTCGGGACCCCCAGTTTGAGAAATGCTGGTCTCCCCCGATGAAATCTGTATAGTATAGGGTAAAATCACACATAAGACCAGGTTTCATGGGGGAAACCAGATTTCACGATCTGTGATGTGTTTTTCATGGCCAGGAATTTGGTAGGGTTCTAATGATGGTGATGTTAAATATTGATGTCTCAAGTTGTTTCAAAGGAACTGTGAGTAGTACACATGCCAGCGGGTGCTCCCTGTTTTAGGGACTGCATTGTTCTTGACATTCAGCTTTCTAATTGCCAGCAACATTTTAGGAAGGCAACCCATACTTTGTTTTGTTATTTGTTTTGTTTTGTTTTGTTTTATAAGTAGGATCTTTCAATATTTCTTCCTTAACATCACAGATTTTAATTTCTTGGTTGGCACATTTAGGTACAACATGTCACACAGGGCTATATCAGTCACAGAGTGATATAAATGAGAAGTGACATAATGTGATACAGTTGATGTAAGGCTGTTTGGCATGCCAGACTGTAATATGGTTGTTAACAGTATATTAAATAAAGGAAATGTTACTTTATTTTTAAAGGACTAACTATGTTCAGTTCCAAGACTGTTAAAAACATTCTATATTATTACCAGACACATTTATTCTATGGATTTATGTAAAAATGTAGATTTGGGGACTGATTCTGCCCTCACAGAACATGAATAATTTCTCCTAAAGTTAAATCTGTGATTTTTAAGGAATAGTGAAAATCTTACTTGTTAAAAATAAATACTACTACTACTACTAATAAAAAATAACAAGTAATAAAATGGGCTTTCTTGTCTGTAACATTATAGGGAGGAGGTGGGCATGAATTCAGTGGGAATTATTTGTATCCTTGTGGGTGGGGGAAATGGGGCTGGAGAGGAATTTTGTCCATTGTTTTTATCCTGCTCCCTGGGACAAAAGTGAGTAACACTTGTTATTAGCAGGATACTTTGGTTCTTGGAGAGATGTGGCTTTTAAGTAGGGTGACCAGATGTCCCGATTTTATAGGGACAGTCCCGATTTTTGGCTCTGTTTCTTATACAGGCTCCTATTACCCCCCACCCCCATCCCGATTTTTCACACTTGCTGTCTGGTCGCCCTACTTTTAAGATATTAACGTGTAATTACACACAGAATTAACCAAGATGAACTATCTCATATGTACAAATGTGGATGTTTTCCCTTCTTCCTCCCACCCCCAAAAGTATATGGGTCAGTTTAGTCCTCTTGAAAGTAAGAGATTTGCAGTTCTGTTCAGACCCAAGCAGTATGTGGGCAAATGCTAAGTTTTCTAGCACACATCTCTCGGTGCTCTTAAATCTTGACCTACTATGCCTTAAAATTCCAGCTGCAGGCCTCTCTTGACCACAGACTGCCAATTTTTCTGAATTGTGTCATGCTTTTTCAATGTGGTCAAATACCTATTGGGGCAAAGATAAGACCACAAACACATTTTCACCTGTAACCCAATCAATATTTCAGTCTAGGTCTGCACAGCTGAAAAGCTAGTGCAGTAAATTACTGCACCACACATGCATGTTTCACAGTGTAAGAGACCAAAGTACTTGCCATCAGAGAAAATTGAATAATTTTTTTCCAAGGGAAAGGTACGTAAATATTCACATTCTTTCATATTTCCTAGCATTTCATGCATGAATTCAATGCATTGAATAGATCAGCAAGTTTAGTTTTCAATTCAGTAACTGAGATTTGTTATGAAAGTGGAAAGATACAGATGGCATGCAATTATTCATGCTGCATCAGAAAACTGCTATGAAGACACTATTAAAATATGACTCTTGATTAGTACTCATCATGGTTTCTGGAAAAATAAGCTGTTTAAATAAAATCCTTGGTTGTTTAGTGCTCAGTGATGCTTTCAGCTAAAGAAAGGTTAAGACATAAGTGCAATTAACTGTAAGATCAGATGACCTAGAATGGTTGTTTCCCTCTAAAAGCTTGCCAAATGTAATCCATTCCTTTTTCTTCATTAATGTTCAGCACAGAATTTTTCAGCAGCCTTCACATTCTAAAGCAAAGGTTCAGGTGTATTTTTCTATTTTGTTTTTTAATTCTTACTAAGCCTTTGCTTGTGTACTGCTTGGATACATATGTAACACACATTTCATTTCCAGTACACAATATATATGATTAGAGATACTTTTCCAGCTATCTTTTCCTAATTTAAATACAATACCACCATTACTCCAGTTTTATGTCCCAATTTCTCTGAAATTCACTGTCTGTTATTAGCAGTAAGAGCAAAAATACCTGACTTGTCTTTGTGATGGGGTGTTCACCCCACGAAAGAAAGAAAGGGGTTAAAAGCAGGCTAGGAAGGCTGTGCAGGGGGCAGCCAATCCGAGAGAGGTTGCACGGAGCAACCAATCAGGTCCCAGCAGGCTCACATAAAAGGGAGTGGCAGAGCAGAGTCAGTTGCTGCAGCAAGCCCAAGGAGAAATGACAGTGTTCCTAGTGGGCTGCAGGAAGTTAGCACCTTGGACAGAGCCATTGCTGGCAGGGACTGGGGGAGCGAGACAGAACTCCTGGCTGGCTGTTGGGACATGTGGGCTGGAGGCACTGAGAAGAGGGCAAAGAAGATTCTGGGGCCCCAGGGAGGTGGCCCAGCGAAGTGAAGCAGCACTAGTGGAGAAGTTAAGTGGTGGCAGCAGGAGGCTGCTATATACATGGTCCCTGGGCCAGGACCTGGACTAGTGGGCAGGTCCGGGTTCTCCCCCTGCCACACACACACTCACCACTGTGGAAGTTGCTGGACTATTTGGACTGAGATACTTCCAACCTGAAAGGGAGAAATGTGGAGGCTGGCATAGCCAGAGAGCTGAGTCAGTGCTTGGTCTGAGGTGGGTCTGCAGGCGGTGTCGACGACGGGTGAAGCAACACCAGGAGCGAGTGCACTGGCTAGTAGAGCTAATCCCCAAGACGGCCAGCATGAGAGAACCCCATGACACTCCTGTTATCCGAATCCACTAGAAAAACTTACTCATAGGTACCTCTAGCTCAAGTGGCCACTATCCCATGTCACTTTATAGCGTACTGCCTCCTGAAGGCAGTATTTGCAGGAGTAAAACCTGGTTAGTCAATCATTATAGACACAATTCCCTGCAGCAATACTTTTTGGGGTAGTACCTCCTGGAGTGACATCATTCAGTATGTCAAGTATCAGAGAGGTAGCCGTGTTAGTCTGTATCCACAGAAACAACGAGGAGTCTGGTGGCACTTTAAAGACTAACAGATTTATTTGGGCATAAGCATTTGTGGGTAAAAAACCCACTTCTTCAGATGCATGGAGTGAAAATTACAGATACCTGCATAAATATGTTGGCACATGAAGAGAAGGGAGCTACCTTACCTTACAAGTGGAGAACCAGTGTTCACAGGGCCAATTCAGTCAGGGTGGATATGTTCCACTCCCAATAATTGATGAGGAGGTGTCAATACCAAGAGAGGGAAAATTGCTTTTGTAGTGAGCCAGCCACTCCCAGTCCCTATTCAAGCCCAAATTAATGGTGTTAAGTTGCAAATGAATTGTAGCTCTGCAGTTTCTCTTTGAAGTCTGTTTTTGACGTTTTTGTTGTTGAAGGATGGCTACTTTTAAATCTGTTATTGAATGTCCAGCGAGATTGATGTGTTCTCCTACTGACTTTTGTATGTTACCATTCCTGATGTCTGATTTGTGTCCATTTATTCTTTTATATAGAGACTGTCTGGTATGGCCAATGTTCATGTCAGAGGGACATTGCTGGCACATGATGGCATATATCACATTAGTAGATGTGCAGGTGAATGAACCCCTGATGGTGTGGCTCACATGGTTGGGTCCTTTGATGCTGTTGCTAGAGTAGATATGGGGACAAAGTAGGCAATGGGGTTTGTTACAGGGATTGGTTCCTGGACATCAGGAATGGCATATGCCTTCTTTCCAAACACTGCTAAAAGAGCCTATGAGGGTCTGTTAATGATGCCTTCCTTTTTGGCATTGTGTATTGTGTTAAGTCACGGGTACACATCCATAATTTAAGGAAAAGGATAGATATATGTGTCTTGAAGATATCATAGATCTTAATGAGAGTATTTTGAAATGAAAATTAATTATGTATTTGTACCAAGCTGTGTTCTCTGAGACCACTTGGGGCCTGATCCAAAGTTCACTGAAGTTAATTGAAGAACTCTTCTTGATTTCAGTGGACATTGGCTTAAGCCCCAATGAACGGAATCACAAGCACAATAAATTTCTGAACCCATATTATTTTAACGGTGGGATAATTCCCTCCCCTGGAGTTAACTGTATATATATGTTTGTTGTATTTACATTTAGCGAGATATCACAACATCACCTTGCCCCAAGGCCACATCTGACAAGAGGTTGCTAGAGGTTTGTGTCATGTGGTGTAAACTGCTTTAGCTGCTGAAGCTTTACTGATTAGAATTTCCTGTATATCTGATCTGAGCTATGAATTCATGGGGAGCTTCCTTAAGATATGAAAAGTCCCCTGACAGTTCTGATATGCTATTTCATTTTATGCATTGATTTCCACATGGAGGATTTTCTTAGAATATGATGAGTTTCTGCTTTGAGACTTGTCTACATGTAGATTCACTCAAATATGAGCAATTGCAAGAATCCTCTTGACCCTAGAATGTTTGAGAGAGCCCTCATGCAAGTGAGATCAATATTTTGTTTTGTTTTGATGTCTACTGCCTAAAGAACTTTTCTGCATTCTCTCTTAAAAAATTCAATATACAGCATCCGGAAGCTCTAGTATCCAAATATGCAAATATCTGCTGATAGGCCATCATCGTTGTGGCTGCACATCTCGGCTATATTTTTTTATATATTTGGAGTACTAAGAATTAAAAGATATGATTTATTTGCTTTCTCTAGGTTAACATACACAAACAGAAAAGTGGGAAATAATGTAAACAGATAATGTATGGGTATTCCATCTCTGCGATTAAAAAAACGGATCCATCAATGATTAATAATAATACCTAGCTTTTAGATCTCAAAGTGCTTTACAAAGAAGGTCCATATCATTATTCATTTATAGATGGGAAAGCTGAATCACAGAGAGGGAAAGTGTCTTGCCTATGATCACACAGCAGGCTGGAGGCAAAGGTGGGACTAGAACCACTGTCTCACAAAACCCACTCAAGTGCACCATCCACTAAACCACACTAAGCTAAATTATAGCTCTTTCTCACTAAATGATCTAGAATTGCTAATTAAGGGCCAGATTCTGATACCCTTTTCTCAACTTTATTAGCATCTTACTGTAGGTGTAGACACATTCTATTCAACACAGCTTTTTGTGGAGTAAAGTACTCTTCAATATGAGTGAGGATTCCAGATTATGACTTTGTTATTAATTGGTCTCCTGAAATCTACATGACTGCAGTAGAGTCAATGCACAGATAATTCTTAACTCTAGATATTCACTTCCCCCCCCCCCCCCTAAGGATAGTCTAATAAATCTGTGGCTAGATTGCAGCATTTAACATCAGTAAGGGTCAGCATATAGGTGCACTGCCCCAGAACAGGTCCTGAGAGGCACAAAGTTTCTCCAGCTTCATGGAAGGGGAGTAATTTCCTGCACCCATTTTTGGGATGTAGTATTCTCCTCCCTATGCTATGAAGCCAGCCCACTTCTAAATACTAAATGACATTTTTCTATTGGCTTTCACCAGAAAGGTTGATTAGCAATTTGATGTCTAACACAGTGTATGCAAGATAAAATGAGGCAGGATCAGAGGTAAAGTAGGGGAAGAACAAGTTAAAAATTACTTAGACAAGTTAGATGTCTTCAAGTCACCAGAGCCTGATGAAATACATCCTAGAATACTCAAGCAGCTGACTAAGGAGATGTCTGAGCCATTAGCAATTATCTTTGAAAAATCATGAAAGACAGGAGAGATTCCAGATGACTGGAAAAAGGGCAAATATAGTGCCCATCTATAAAAAGGGAAATAAGGACAACCTGGGGAATTACAGACCAGTCATCTTAACTTCAGTACCTGGAAAGATAATGTAGCAAATAATTAAGCAATCAATTTGCAAACACCTAGAAGACAATAAGTAACAGTCAGCATGGATTTGTCAAGAACAAATCATGTCAAATCACCTAGTAGCTTTCTTTGACAGAGTAACAAGCCTTGTGGATGGGGGGAGTTGTATATGTGGTATATCTTGACTTTAGTAAGGCTGTTGATACTGTCTCACATGACCCCCTCATAAACAAGCTAAGGAAATACAACCTAGATAGAACTACTATAACGTGGGTACATAACTGTCTGGAAAACCATTCCCAGAGAATAGTTATCAGTGGTTCACAGTCAACCTGGAAGGGCATATCAAGTGGGGTCCCATAGGGATCAGTTCTGGGTCTGGTTCTGTTCAATATCTTAATCAATTATTTAGATAATGGAATAGAGTAGGGATCGGCAACCTTTGGAACGCGGCCCACCATGGTAAGCCCCCTGGCGGGCCGGGCCAGTTTGTTTACCTGCCACATCCACAGGTTCGGTCGATCATGGCTCCCACTGGCCGCTGTTCACTGCTCCAGGCCAATGGGGGCTGCGGGAAGCAGCAGCCAGTAATCCCTCGGCCTGCGCCACTTCCTGGAGCCCCCATTGGCCTGGGACAGCGAACCATGGCCAGTGGGAGCTGCGATCAGCCGAATCTGTGGACGCGGCAGGTAAACAAACTGGCCCGGCACGCCAGGGGGCTTACCCTGGCGGGCCGCGGGCCAAAGGTTGCTGATCCCTGGAATAGAGAGTACAATTATAAAGTTTTCAGATGATACCACGCTGGGAGGGGTTGTGAGTGCTTTGAAGGATAGGATTTAAAATCAAAATTATCTGGACAAATTGGATAAATGGTTTGAAGTAAATAGGATGAAATTCAATAAGGACACATGTAAAGTACTCCACTTAGGAAGGAACAATCATTTGCACACATACAGAATGGGAAATGATTGCCTAGGATGGAGTACTGCAGAGAGGGATTTGAGTGCCATAGTGGATCACAAGCTAACTATGAGTGAACAGTGTAACACTGTTGCAAAAAAATCAGACATCATTCTGGGATGTATTAGCAGAAGTGTTGTAAGCAAGAAATGAGAAGTAATCCTTTCACTCTACTCCATGCTGATTAGGCCTCAACTGGAGTTCTGGAGTAGTGTCCAATTCTGGGAACCACATTTCATGAAAGATGTGGACAAATTGGAGGAAGTCCAGAGAAGAGCAACAAAAATGATTAAAGGTCTAGAAAACATGACCTATGAGAGAAAGTTGGGGAAAAAAATGGGTTTGTTTAGTCTGGAGAAGAGACGACTGAGAGGGGACATGATAACAGTTTTCAAGTACATAAAAGATTGTTAAACAAGGAGGGAGAAAAAATGTTCTTCTTAACCTCTGAGGAAGGGCGGTTTAGGTTGGAAATTAAGAAAAGCTTCCTAACTGTCAAGGTGGTTAAGCCCTGGAATAAATTGCCCAGGGAGGTTGTGGAATCTCCATCCTTGGAGATTTTTAAGAGCAGTTTAGACAAACACCTGTCAGGGATGGTCTAAATAATAGATAGTCCTGCCATGAGTGCAGGGGACTGGAGTAGATGACCTCTTGAGCTCCCTTTCAATCCTACTGTCCTATGATTCTTGCTACTACGTAGATGGAGGAGACCATGTTCCTGGAGGAGATCCTTAGGGTCTCAGGTCCTGCACACTGGGAGCTTCAATTTCCAAGGAGACTCTACAGGATACAAACACGTAGGTCCCAATCCTCAGAGGTATTTAGGTGTCTACCTCCACTGAAATCAATAGGAGTTAGGCACCTAAATATCTTGGAGGAGCTGGGCCTTAGTTTTTAGTAATTCACCATCTGAGTTAAGTTTTTGGTATATATTTATTTCTTTGTCATACAATATTTGGGATTTGAAATGTCTCCAGAATTTTGGTAGTTTCCAGTTTCTAGACCACATTAATGATTCATTATTTCATATATAGGACACATTTTTAAGTGGGATGGTAAATAGAAGTATAACATAACATATACTAGCCTCAATTCAAACTGGAAAACCCCAAAGGATTACCAACCTATCACTGACGTAAAGGACCCAGGATGTTACAGTCAATCAAGCATTTATCTTAAAAATGTAGATTTCTAAGGAAGGAAAGTTAAGAAATGACAGGTTTGGGTGCTTATCCAACCTTCCATGCTATTTTTGTCCTTTTCTTTAGTTCTTGATAAATTGATCTTAGTATAACACATTCATTTTTGAAGGTTTTGGCAGATGGCTCTCCTTTATCCTCATTATTTTCTTTAGAAATAGCATGTGTCAAATTTGTATGTCACAATAGAGGTAATTCGTAGCTGAAAAATTAAGTAGCTAAACTGGAGTGAACAGATTGGTCTCTGCTGTAGAGGAGACCTTTGAATGCATAAAGTTAAAAAAGGATGCCATTGTCCAGTTGTCAATCCACTGTAGGTTGTTAAAATGTTGTATTGTTTCTCTTATATGCAGATATAGTGGTGATAGAAGTTAACTACTGTTTCCTTGTAACTATTTATATTGAGCACTAACCCCTCCATTTAAACCACCCATTCTAACTCAAAACCAGATCCATCATATTATTTCACTATTGTTCATATGCCTCCACTAAAAGGCAGGTAGGCTAATCCCAGGTTTGTATTCACACTGGATATTTCTAAGACTTGTTGTTTATCATTTATTAAACACATAGGGCTAGAACCTCAGTGTAAATTTCAAGTCAAGGGGAGCTGGCTCATTTACACCAGCTGACAATCAGGACCATAGTTGTGAAAAACACTTTGACATAGAGTGTAAAGACACAGGGCCAGTTCCTGAAAGGCATTCCTAAAGATGCAAATAGGGTCTCCTGGGACTTTCAGAAGTGCCTGGTTGCCTAACTCCCATTGATTTTAGTGTGAGTTAGGCACCTAGGTGCTTCTGAAAATGCCACCAGGTGCCTACTGCATGTTTAGGTGCCTAAGTACCTTTAAAAATCTGGCCCAGTCCCTGCCCCCAAGAAGTCTACAGTCTAAAAACATGATTCCCAGAAATCAGAAGGGTGAGTGTGAAGACAATAAACAATTTTAAAAATACTACAGCCATCTTATTGGCAGCAAAAATACCTAGGGTCTGATTGAAAGCTAACTGAACTCCATGGGCATCCTGCCATAGAACTTCAACAGGTTTTGAATCAAGCATGCAGTAATGGAAAACACCTATTCATATTCAGTGGCATCTGATTTTTCCCCCCTAAAGTCCATAATGAACCATATCCCACCAAATTTAAAGTTAGTACTCCATATACTCTAGTGTGACAGGGTGTACCCCCACACTGGCAGTAAAAGAGTTAGCAGGAGCCTGAAGGGCTCAATTAACCCACCTCCTGATACCTGGATAGCAGATAGCTAATTAAGATTTAGCCCCAGCTGGGAAGCATTAGACAAAATGGCTCCCACAAAGGAAGGACTACAGGACAATAGGGAAGTTCCCTCTCTCTGGGAAAGGAAACACAGAGGGACCGGTAAGCAGCAGCTTGTATTGTGGGGTTGTCTGTGAAGGGAAAGGGCAGCTGAGGAGAAAAAGACTCCTCAATCAGACCTAGGGGAAGAGAGGCAACAGGGAAGAAGTTCTGAGGAGCTGGTGCTCCAGGCAGAAAGCCCTGTGGGGCAGCACTCTGTAATAGAGTGAGGAAGAACTTTGCAGAGCCTGGAAGAGGGGCAAGGAGCCTGTTGAGACTTGAGCATAGGAAAGGTGGAAGAGTTTTCATTCCTTTGAATATGCACATTGTTATCCCTAGAAGGGCTGTGACTCTTGATGTGATCTGCCTGAACATCCAAGTCACTGCATAGACTGCTGATGTCTGGAGAAGGAAGGTGAGACAGAGGGTCTGGAATGGTGGGTCTATGACAGTAAGGGTATGTCTACAGTGCAATTAAACACCCATGGCTGGCCTGGGTCTGATGACTTATGCTCATGGGGCTTGGGCTGTTTAATTGTGATGTAGCTGTTCAGGTATGGGCTGGAGTCCAGCTTTGGGATCCATTGGTGGGGGAGGGTCCCAGAGCGTGGACTCCAGCCCAAGCATCTACACAGCAATTTTTAGCCCCACAACTTGAGCCCCCATGAACCCAAGTCAGCTGACCCAGACCAGATGCACCTCTGTTGCTGGCCTTTTCTTCCAGTGTAGACATGCCCCAAGTGACTTATTTAAGGGGTGAAAAGGCAGAAAACATTATCAAAACTACCTATTTTTCATTGACTTTGGACTGAAAAAGAGAAGAACCACATTTGCTCACACTTCCCAAAAAAATGCAGACTCAGGCAGAGAGTAAGGATGGAAAACTTCAGCCTGAACAGTTGGAACTGAAAAGTTTTAATCAGCTGAAGACAGGTGAGAGGGATATAATAAAAATGTTAGGCAACCCTGACCTTAGATATCAATGACAGTTTCATAGTTGGACAGAATTGTGGGGAAAGTATAATACATTCAGATAATATAGTTTCCCTACACTTTTATTAGTACATATATGTATTAGCTAACACACATGTAGCTCTTTGGCTTAAAGGAAGCAACTTGAACTTGCTAAAGCATGCAATGTTCAGACCTGACTGGTGGCATGGTGATTGGTTCTATCCTAAAAGATGATCATGAGCCAATTTGTATACAAAATCACACATTATGCTTTATCTCTTTGAGATCATGGTGGCTTTATTTTGCAATTTGAAGTCAGCAGTTCTTTGTGTGCTATTAATGCATCTTTGTTTCCTATTTGCCAATTTCCACAACTGTTAAATAGCAAGCCAGTATTGAACTGTTTTTTCTGATACAAACTATTCAAATCTTTTTTTTTTTTTTTTTAGTAACTACACAATAGTCTTCAGTTTGTCACTTCAATTTGCAACTTTCCTATGTCAAACATCATACAACCTTTTGCAAAATGTCCATTATGCCCTTTCACTTGTGTAATCTTTATTAATTTCCCAGTTGTTTTACAAGCAAATTTCATTAGTCTGTTTTTCATAAGCAAAACAAAATCAGTTGAGTCATACCTATTCTCCAACAGTCCGGACCAAGCAGGATAAAATGGTGGTGGTTGTTTTTAATCTTTGTGGGCCACATTTTGAAACATTCATGCACATGAGTGAGCAACTACTCTCACAAGTGGTCCCATTAACTTTAGTGGCACTATTCATGTGAACTGCTCACCAATGTGAAGGAGGTCAAATTCTAGTCCAGTCTAAATGTAAGTGTTTATTATTTTTCTCATTCATTTTGTGTCAGAGTCTAATACCTTCACTTATAGTGAAGAGCACCTTGTTCTATTAATCCTGGTGAGACTACTGATGGATTAAATTACTATTCAGTGTGAGTAAGAGTTATCAGAATCTGGCCTTTATGAAATGATCCAAGAGCATCTGTCACCTTCTTAAATAGAGAGTTGTATGTAGCACTGGGCACCTAGCTTTCCTTTAATAACTACTGAGTTTGTCTGGGTTGATTGTTAAAATTTGGACTTCACATTGTCAGTTTCTAATAGATAAATTAAATTGTACAGTTTAATTAGCATTACCTGTTCCAGCATATACCCTGAGTGTTTCCTTGGTTTTCCAACATACAGAAATGCAAACACTTTTGATTGGATACTTGTCACCTTGTAGCAATTAATCATTTGATTTCTTACTTTGTGGTTACATGTTATACTACCACATGATATTTTAATACATTTCCCTTATTAACATGATTTTCTGCAATGAGCTGAAACTTGTCAGTACAACTCTACTATTCTGTTATCTCTAAACTCCTGTGAGTCTCTATAGGGTTGTATTGAAGGCAACTTAATTATTTTGATAAACTACATACAGCATTTGTCCCCTTTCTGTAGCATCTTAACACATGTATTCATTAAACTTTCTGTAGCAGGATGTCCCGTAATTAAATATTTCTATGCAAAGTCAATACGCTGTCAAGTCAAGGTCTCCTCTTATATGTATTTAACATGTTTATTTAAATTCCTTAATCTCCTAAATTGTAATTTAATATGGTCAATTTTTATTTAAGATTTAAATAATCTTCTATGAACAGATCAGAGCTTCTTATTTATCTAACAAACTCTCACATCTTGTCTTTATAGAATTCTTGGTCTCTTACTTGTAAAGTAGCTATGTGTGACACTTTCCCAAGGCACTCAGCACTGTGAGTCACCTTGCTACCTACCCCCTGCCTGAGTGAGAGAGAGACAGACTTGTTGGTGCTAAACTGGGTGTAGACTCCCTGTCACTCTAGTCTGCTAGCCACCCAGACAATTTCTGTGAGCCTTTCCTTTGCTTTGCATGTTAACTTTAGGTGCCCCCTTGAAGAGCATTGTCCTCTAGTATCCAACCTCTGTCACTGGACATTCACAGAAATAACCAAACTGGCTGTCTCCAAAGAGACAGGGTACATTCCAGTGGGTTTGGTTCTGATGAGACATTAAATTAATCTTAGTGATAAACATATTATTGGTTTTATTATTTACTATTAATAAAAACAGATTTAAGTGGTACTGAGTAAGGACAGTGGAAACAGAATTGGTAACAAATAAAACAAAAGTAAAACACGTTTCTAAGAGACTAAACTACACTCCTTTATCTCAAACAGTTTCTTGCCCTGAGTCCTTTTTCAGAGCTTGCTGATTTTTCATTCAAGTCAGATCCAGATTTTTCATCGATCACCCCCTTCCACCCACAGGTGTTCCTCAGTGAAATGCATAACAAAATAGTTCCCCAAAACTCATTGTTTGACCCCCCCCCCCCCCCCCCCCCCCCCCCCCCCCCCCCCCCCCCCCCCCCCCCCNCCTCTGATATTTGTAGGCTCTGATTTCACATCCCCCTGTCAGCTTGGCTTTTCCTTTTGACTTAGATGCAAATGCAGCTCCCATTGTGTTTTGGCTTTTGCAATGCTTGAGGTACATCAGAGGCCTTGGCAGATAGGTGAATCAACATTCCTTTGTCTAGGATAAGCTTGTTTTTCAACCCCGCCTGGTGCATGGTTTAAACATATTTTTAGTACATACATGATCAATGGGTCCATTAGCCCTCACAGAGAGTGTGCCAATCACATGTCATTTGTGATGTTTTAGCCAGTCCTTCAGCCACCCGCTGGCCAGGCTGTCAGTGGCACTGGACACCCGATCGGCCTAGTGCACCACAGCCCAGAATCCCTGAGCGATCCGCCAGCCTCAGCCTCCCAAGGAGCTGGGATTACAGGCGTGCAGCACTGTGCCTGATTAGTACACACATACAACTAACTCCTTAATTATCACTCAGACATATATCATTCAATGCTTATGATGACCAGTATAATATAAGCTTTCATTTACTACCTCACACAACCGTCTTTACAGACAAATACCATGGCAGAGACATGTTAGGTGTACTGAATTTGACAGGCCTGATAGGAATTGCTGTTACAGGACAGTGAACCCTTTTCAAGTTGGCACTGAGGGTCTCTTATGGTCACCCTATGTAAAAATGGCATAATGAGGTATCATTTTATTGTCTCTGAGGGACAGTTTCTGATACCTTTACTCACGTGGAGTATCATCCTATTACTTGAGTTGCGCCATTCATTTCAATGGGGTTTACTCCTGGAGTCAGATGCACCTCCCTCAAATTGTAAGAGTATCAGAGTCTGGTCTTCAATGATTTTTTTGCACTAAATGTTTCCAGTCTACAAAAAACTTGTTTTACTGCCCTGAAAACTCAGCCTGGTCTCTGGGTCAAGTTGTGTTCTTTCCTCATGCACCACCACCATTAATAAAAATTCTGAAGGCTAAATGAGATCTGCAATTACACCTATATACAGACATTGATTGCAAATAAAGAACTTGGTGATTGCTGTGCAACTGTATTTCTTTAAATAGTCTTGATTCACCCTGCCTTGAATGGACATTTGTATATCTGTGCAAAATGGAGCCAGAGAATTCAGAGGAAGAGGAGGAGGTATGCTCTGCCTCCTTAAAACAACATGCCTCCAGGTACTGCCCATGGGTGAGTGGACACTGCACCTCCCCTTACAGTGGGTTATCCTGGCTGGAAATGTGGTGCAGTGGAAACCTATTGGACTGGAAATAACCAGGACACTTGTATTCCATACCCATCTTTGGCTCTTGCCTACTTTGTGACTCTTGACAAGACACTGAACACTGGGTACAGTATCTTCATGTGTAAAATGTCACCTTCCTTTATAAAGTTCTTTGCGCTCTAGAGAGAAAAATGCTATATACGCTACATAAAATTAAATTGCACAATTCATCTATAAGATTAATACAACACTGTTTTTCTACTTAGTATCTATCTGGTTCTTGTATTGTATTACTCTTTGCATCCATAACATATTTGATTCTTGTTTAATAGCAATACCTATACTAATGATTGATTCCCACAGCATCTTTCTGTGTTTTTTATGAGGAGTGGTTCATAATGGAGAGAAATAATTCTATTAAATGCATGGCAAATGTAGATAAAATAAAAGGAATACAAACACATGAAGTGACACTATGAAGCTCATATACAAAAATGTAATTCTCTGAATACAGACTGTTTATTTGAAATACATTTTATATTTTGTAGTAGAGCAATCAATTACCTGTTCTGAGGCCAATATATGCTCTACAAGCTTTGTTTACTTTATTATAACATTCTGTAACAGTGCATTTGACAGAAATACTATACATCGTTTGAGCCAGATAGCAAAGAAGACTGTATGATGCAAGGGTGATGTTAGAAGAATGTGAAAATGGATATAATCTGAAGTGTTCTGCAGTACATTTTGCAAAGCAGACAAGAATTGCACAGTTTAATTCTTTTAGTACAAGGTATTTGTAATGCACACACTCAGTATCTTATTTCTATCTTCTGGGCCATTCCAACAGTACAGTTTATTTAAGTATTGTTAAATTTCATTTTATCACCTGGTAATGTACTTAAATAGATTTAAAGATACATTTTTGTTGATTAAGTGCAATGTTTTTTCCAGTGAATGACATTGAAGTAAGCTAACCTGTAACATTGACAAGTGTGTATTGTATATCTGTCATAAAGGTTTGCTATCAGCTTAATTCTTTAATCACATAGTTAGTCTTATAACATTTAGCCACAAGCCTAAAAAAATGTTCAATTTAAAATATTAGGAAAATAAAATTATAATGTGCAACAGACTGCATTAGCAAGTGTTCACTCTTATCAAGATAAGAATGATACCAGTAAATTCCAGGTAAAGAAAATGAGGAGCCATAATTCAGGAATAAGGCAAATGCTAAGTCACTCATAGTAAAAAGTGAGATGCATTTTGCATAGTTCCTCAATAATCCTTTCTTCTGATGGATTGTTATTTGGATGAGCATCTTTATAGGTGAACTGCAAAACTGTAATGAAAACTGAGTTAGTCTCAGAAATCCATGATGGATTCCTCAACTAACTAAGCAGTGAAGACTGTTTAGCACTAGTTTAATATTTCCTTTTTTCCCTCCTCTATTTAAATATGCATCTATTGATTGATATATTCTTCAGCATACTGTCAGAAAGATCTATCATTCGATTATATTACACCTAGCAATAGTTCCAGAGCTTGATCCAAAACTCACAGAACCCAATGGAAATCTTTCCACTGATATCAGTGGGTTTTGAATCAGGCCTTGCATGGTATTATGTTACACAGGCAAACAACTGTGGTTGGGGTTAGTTCATCAGTTGAAAGGTCTTTTAAAAATTGTAGCACATGTGCCAGTACTTAAATAAAAAATAACATGTATAGAAAGATCTAAATCTGGGGACTCAAGTAATTGGAGGGATGCTACTTGTCTTCTTACGGTGAAAGGAATACTCCCCACAGGACTGTGAAACCTGTGGATTCATGCAAATTTTCCATTATGCTGGGAAAGAGTTAAGCATGTAGCTAATTCCTGTTGTCTGGGTGCTTCATACAAGCAAAATCAAACCAAACATAATTATTATAGGTAGAGTATTTTCTGTCTGAATTTGTCTAGCTTCAGCTTCGAGATATTGGACCATGTTCTCTACTAGATTTAAGAGCTATTATTAGATATTTGTTTCCCTTGTAGATACATATGGACTATGCCAAAGTCATGAAATTAAAATTCCATGTTTGGGTTAGGGCTCCCTGAGGAAGCATTATAGTTACACAAGTTGGATTCCCTGTGTTAGGGTTAGGAACAGTTGCTCTCCCTGGGCTAGAGGTAGGGGTATAGTTGGTTCCGCTTCCTGGTAGAGTTAGGGTTACAAAAGGCAGGGCTCCCCTGGCTAATTTTAAGGCTGGAGTCTGTGGGACTTCCCGGGCTATGGTTAGAACTGGGGCTGGCAGTGCTCCCCTGGCTAGGGTGAGGGCTGGGTCTGGAAGCATTCTCTGACATGGGGTGGTATACAAAGGGTAGGGCTTCAATGCTTAAACTTAGGACTGGGGCTGGTAGGGCTAGTGTTAGGGTTGGAGTAGCTTGGACTTCCCATACTAGTGTTCAGGCTGGGATGCAAGGACTTCATGAATAAGGGTTCAGCCTGGGGACAGTACAGCTCCCTGGTTAGAACTGGGATCTGTAGGGTTGTGTGGACTACAGTTGAGATTACAAAGGGGAGGGGGTCTCTGGGCTAGAACTAGGGCTCAGGGCGATTTGAATCCCTCATCTTGAGTTAAAAAAATGTAGGGTACCTGGGCTAGGCTTAGGGCGTGGGAGGGTTACAGAAGGTAGGGATCCCAAACTAAGTTTAGGGCTGTAAGGCTCTCTGGGCTAGGGCTAGGATTACAAAGGATAAGGCTATCTGGCTAAGTTTAGATCTGGGGTCAGTGGAGCTCTCTGGGCCCTGACCCCAGCCAGTAGGGCCCACTGGCATGGCCCGTGACCTCAGCCCAGAAATCTCTACCTTTAGTAACCTTAACCTTAGCCCAGGAATCTCTACCCTTTGGAACTCTAACTATAACCCAGGGAGCTGTAGTGGTCAGAGTCCAGAACCTACCTTGGGGAACCTTACCATTTGGAACCCTAACCATAGCCCTGGGAACCTTATTGGGCCTGCTCTAAATCTAGCCTGGGAAGCACATTCTACCTTAACCCTAATGGAGCCCTGCCTTTTTCACCCTAACCCTAGCCCAGAGATCACTACCTTTTATAACCCTAGACCAGGGAGCCCAAATGGCTCCATTCCTGACCCTGGCCAGAGAGAAAGGGAGGGGAAAGGGGATGGGGAGGATTGGAAGCCTGAAAGCTTGTCATGTGGGGGAAAGACTCAGATTGGATGAGGAGGTGGGGGAGGAGAATGGGACTCAAAACCAGGGGAGTAATGGCAGGGGAGACAGACCCCATGAAGAGAAAGGGGAGAACTTGAACTGGGTAGAGAAACCTGGATGGGGGCATTGAGATTGGACAAAGAGCCCAAAGAGGGATATTGGTATCAGGAGCCAGTTGGGATGAGGAACATGGGAGGTGTTGGGCAACTGGAGGCCACGGTGGGGTAGTGGGCAGATAAACTGAGGAGCTGTGAATGGGGAATGGGTGTGCAAGGAGACTAGGACTGGAAGAAGTGGTTGGAAGACTAGGAAGGAGACCCCGGGGTTAAGACTAGGACTGGCTGGACAGCGAGAGTGAGACAGGGACAAAAATCCTGAGGATTAGAAATTGGGACTAGCTAGGTGAGGAGAATGGGACTGGAATAAGGAGCCAATGGTGGGAAAGAGACAGGGCTGGTACATGGGCAGGGTGGAAGTAATGAGGCAGAAAGGGTCACTCTTGGTGGGGGGACAGAACAGAAGTCTGCACCCACTAGAGCCCATTCCTCTCCAAGGCCTAGAATGGAACCCAGGATTCCCAAGTCTCATTTCATTCCTCTGCTGTCAGCAAATGTCTGTGAAACCCACTGGCAAAGCATCCCATTCCTTTCTAAGTCTGATCCACGTAGAGCAGGGGTTCTCAAACTTCATTGCACCGTGACCCCCTTCTGACAAAATACTACACAAGCCCAGGAGGGGGGACCGAAACCGAAGCCCGAGCCCTATCACCCTAGGTGGGGGGGGGCAAAGCTGAAGCTCAAGACCTGCAGCCCCAGGCAGGGGGCCTGTAATCTGAGCCCCGCCACCGAGGACTGCAGCCATCGGGCTTCAGCTTCGGCCCCAGATGGTGGGGCTAGGGCTTTGGCCAAATGTGGTGGGGCTCAGGCTTTGGCTTCAGACCTGGACCCCAGCAAGTGTGAGAACTGCTGACATAGAGTATGACATAGTATTACAGCTATCCATTAGCCCATTAGCTCATGTAGCAAAGGGTTATAAATCTAGAAATATTGTCTCCTTGCCAACTGAGCCAGATGTACGAATGTAGATTTCAAATATGAGGTAGGCGAAATAACATTTTGATTTTACAAAATAACAGCTTGAGTCATATTGTGGAAAATATACTCCATACCTTCTTTACTAATCAGCTGTGCCACGGCATGAATACCTGCAATATTTTGGCTCTGTTGTGCTCTCTGACAGAACTGCCTCAATTACTAGCTCCTATTGCTACTGCTTCTCTTCATGCCGCTGCTCACAACCATTCATATTTTCTGCTACTATTGTGAGCAGAGTCTCGTTAATGATGATGTGCTCATTGCAACTTGAAACATATTTGACTTCTGTGCCACCAGAACTAAACATAGGGACTAAAGCCCTCCCAGGTCTAAATGTTCAACGTTTCTGTTTCTTTCTTTGCCTAGATTTCAGTTAATGGGGAAGGTGAATACATTTTAGCTGGGGGAGGAGGAGAAGAACATACAGTCCCAAATCATCAAATGTACCAGAGTTCTGCTCAGCACAGATGAGGAGCGGGGGTGGGGGTGGGGGTGGGGGAGAGGATTGGAGGGACATTTCCTTTCATCTCAATTCATAGCCCTTTTCATCTTAATACTTTTAAAAATACCCTTTAAAATATTTATGGAAATTGAGCTTGTTAAACTAAAGGCTTTTATTATGTCTCCACCTCCCTTTTATGTTAATTTGTATCAAGTTGTACTTGAATGCTGTTAGGTTATAACATCTGCAAATGTTCAGCCAATCAGAATGCATGGCCAAATAAGCATTTTTATCAGCATTCCATTATTCCTTTAAGAGTGGAAAGGCTATGGAAATGCTATTTATTTTTAAATACAAACATCTAGAGAGAAGAAGAATGAGGTTGAGTTAAAATGGGTTAGTTTGAAAAACAGTGGTGGTGGTGTAATACACTATGCTCATTATATTTTTAACAATGTTGTTCTATCTTTTTTAACCACTCATAAGATGGTCAACTCTGTACATAAGTTGCAAGAGTGAAACTGCAGAATGGAGCTGAGTGAATGCTACTACCAGATAGTATTCATGACCAATGAAATATATACAAAAAATCTTGTTGACTGAGTTCACTCTTATTATTTTCCTTAGATATCCTAATTACTATCTGTGATGTTCTGTACCTTGAGAGAAAACCCAGCACCCCCATGTTCATCCTTATAATATGATTGTGTGGTATCTAATGCAAAGTCTGTCATGTCGGGTGTCTTCAGAAGGCTCATGATGTACTGAACATTGTTGTTATGGTAATGTTATAGTAATTGTTGTTATAGTAATTGTATAGGTTGTAATTTTATGTATATAGTTATGAGGCTGAAAATGTGTCCTCATGGCTTAAAGCAGGCCCAGGCAAAAACTCTCCAGAAGCAGAGGGGCAGCTCACACCTCATCAGGGCATGTATAGGACAAACCCAGCCCAGCCTCACAGGAACAAAAGCCATCGGCCTAGAATCATAGATTATCAGGGTTGGAAGGGACCTCAGGAGGTCATCTAGTCCAACCCCCTGCTCAAAGCAGGACCAATCCCCAGACAGATTTTTGCCCCAGATCCCTAAAGGACCCCCTTGAGGATTGAACTCACAACCCTGGGTTTAGCAGGCTAATGCTCAAACCAGCTATCCCTCCGCCCAAATCATCCAAAGCACAGGATGGGGAACAGTGTCAGAGAGACTGAGTGACTTGCCCATTGTCACAAAGGTAGTCTGTGGAGGGAATTGAATCCAGGTCTCCCAAGATCTAGGTTAGCACCTTAACCACTGGGCCATTGTTAAATTGACAAACTCATATAAGCTTGCAGCATCCAGCAGGCATAACTGGTTGCTGCAAGATGGAGGTTCCTAGGGTTGTGTCTGGGACCAGAGATACTGGCTAGTGTCATTCGGTTGCACAATCCAAGGAGCATTTTATATGCCAGGGGCTGTGCGTGAACAGCCCAGGGTTGGGGGTTCTCACAGCAGAGCAGGGTAAGGCTGGCTCCTAGAGTTGAGGATCGGAGTGACCTAGCAGATCACAGGTCTGGATAACATCAGAGGGGAACGTCATACTATCTAACTAGATATCAAGAGTTATGTTAAATCCAAGCAGGGAGTATGATCAAAACAGCTGTAATTTCAAATTTTATTACACAACATTTTAAGTAAAACTAATAACAGTGAGTTTATATGCCACTTATAGAATGAAATATGTTCAAATAACACATTTGTCAACTAACTTTGAACAAAGAAATACGTGGAAATTGTGATCTGTTTGCAAAAAAAGTGATCTTATTTGTGACTTTACAAAGCTGGAATAAAGCATCTCCATGGTGAATATAGTTGGATAATATCTTGCATGTATCGTTTGAAGCAGAACATTCAGCATTGGTTATTACTCCTTCTTACCACTTCATATTCATCAAATAATTTCACGTTCATTTCAGGAAGCCAAAATCAGCCACAGTGATCATGGTAACTGTTATTGCCATGGTCATAGCTTTGTTGTTTAGGGCTTTGCTATTCATAAAATATTATATATTCCACTTTCCTTTGTTCTTTTTGGAGAGCTGTTTAGTTTCAGAGCTGGAGATTATGGGGAAGATTTTTAAAGTCACAAAGGACAGTTCAATTCCAAGCTCACATTGGAAAGTCAGTGAGAGTTCACTGCCTAACTCTCACTTGGGCTTTTAAATCTTCCTTGTAATCAGCTAAACCAAATCATATACATTTACTATTTTTGGTCACCTGCAAATTCTGCTCCGCTTCATTACTTCTGTGTCTGGTAATCTTTACTTAGTTTATATTAATTGCATTGTAAAATACATTTGACGTGTATGCATTTTCAATTCTAATTTTATAGGTGAAATCTGAGTCCATTAAAATCAATGGCAAATTTCCATGGACTTCAGAATTTCACCCTATGCTTCTGATATCTCTATTGTGTATTTCTAGCTGAACGCCCATGGCCTGATTTGAAAGGTTATGAGCACCCATGCGTCTGATTGGCTGCCAGTTTTGTAGACCATTTTAATATAACTTCAGTTGAAAGACTTGTACCAGGCAGACTATATGTGGACTGGAAGATTATGGGACTGAAGTGGAGAATTTTTGGTGACAACTCAGCTAATCAGGTTGGCTGTGAAAATCAAAGAGGAGAAAAGCATTGACTTCAATGAGAGCAGTAGGCACTCACAACTTTTATTTTAGTGTGCCAAGTCATATCCAATCAATATTCAAGGAGTACTCAGATCTAAGATAATTAGTTCTTCTCTCCCCATTTGAGTGCATGTCCCCTTCTTGATGAGTTTTGGTGACAGCCATTCAGGCAATCATCAATCTTTTTTGCTAAAATCCGGTCTCTGTCTATGTGGAACAAGTCCTCCTATAGAAGGTATTTTAACAGTCTCCAAAACCAAAATCCTCCTTTCTGTATTACCTGCAGCTGAATGCTAACTTGCAGACTCAAGAGTAATTTTCTTAGCTGCCAAAACCCCTCGCACATTACATTATATTAAAGATATCAATTGTACACATTTCAGAAAATTCAGATTTAAGATTTCTAAAGTGTAATTAACTCTGTCCCCTGGTATGTATTACATTGAGGTCTTTCAAAACATGAGCAGAGAACACCTGACAACGTGACTATTTATCAAATAATGATATACTGAAAGGCACTGCTCATTTTTGTGTTGCTTCAGAAAATAATCATAGCAATATAATATTTCCACAAACACTTGTGCTACTCTGGGAAGAAAACAAACCAAAATTTAAACTGATGTATGTCATATTTGAAGTTCATTTCAGATATTTAATTCCCTGAAGATCCTCATGGATTATGCATATCCAGAAAAGCGACCTAAATTGGTGTCCTTGAGGGAGGGCAGGTGTCTCTAATGCCTTTGACTCAGCTATTAAAATAAGTGTAAATTCTTCCACTCTACACTTTTGGTAATTACAGTATGAGGCTCAACATGTTAGCAAATAGTATAATTCATCTTTGCTAAATATTTCTGATTATTTCATCTTCCTTTTGGATCTTCATATGAATATTGTGACATTGTAGATGTTAACTAAAACAATTGCTCTGGTTTTATTCCTGGTTTTCAGTGAACCACAACTTTTCAAAATTCTCAGTCCTGAAGGGTCATCAGAATTATATATTGCTTCCGGTTATGTCAGCATGTTACATTATATGAGGTGATTCAACGTTCTGCTGTAATGGGGTTTAACAACAGGTCATTCTCAGAAAGACACATCAAGCCAAGGAATTTGTAAAATTCACAGAAAGTAGTGATATAATTTAAAATATCATTTTATCTGAAGATACAGTAAAAGAACTGCAAGTTCAATTTAAAAAATGATATAGTTCATTTGCTTCCTCACAGAGATGTTTGGTATAAACATAGAGTACATTTTCAAGTGCCCTCATGAATTTTACCTATTTCTGCTCTTAGGATTCTATAATTAAAGAGAAATTCTTAGAATGTGGGGGTTTTTTAAATCACATTTCAACTGATTTTTTATCTTTTAAATAATCCACCTACTGGTGATGTCCAATAGATAGTTCATTGCATCACTAAGTGTATTGTAGGTAAGGATTGAGTTTATCCTATAAATCTAATTTACATCAAATAATATGACTGTTTTTAAAAATGCTCCATATTAAATTTTGGCTGCCCAAAACTGATTTTTGTTTTACTAATTTCCATGCAATAATTTAAATTTCAAACTTCCTGACAAAAATGTTTCAGTTTGTGGTTCTTTTCCAGACATCTAGTTCAAAATACAGACATACAAACACAAAACAAACACAAACGAATGAAATTTAGCAAGTGATTTATCATAAACTGCATGGATTACTGTATTTAGGCTTCAGCATCATCTTTCCCACTGCAAATGATCTGCTAACAGACAGAAGAAGTTAATGTATAGAAGAGGTCTATCCTGGGACCTCCACGCAACAAAGTATGTTCATCCTTTCAGAAGGTTTCATTCCAGAGGACAGACAAAAGTTTTTTTAACCTGGTATGTATCTGTTTGCACTTCAGTTCTATTAACTGCTGTTTTTCACACATTACATTTCTATTTCTGGAAAGTCACTATCTACATTAATTCACATCAAGCATTGCAGAATACATAACAGAGTGCAAAGACCCAGCTGTAAAGGAATGCTAGGTAGTACTGTGCGTAAAATATCTTACTTAAGTAAACCTCATGACCGGGGACTGATGTGAGGCTGACCGGTCCGTAGTTCTCCAGATTCTTCTTCTTCCCTTTTTAAAAGATGGGCACTATATTTGCCTTTTTCCATTCGTCCAGGACCTCACCCGATCGCCATGAGTTTTCAAAGATAATGACCAGTCTTGCCACTGAGTACATCAGTGGAAATGACTACTTTTCTGTGGTCATGAAAGTGTTAGTGGATCACGTGGGATGCTTTTCTGATATCACTGTGGACTGATCAGAGAAGGTGTATGACGCTCACATCTTTAAGAACCCAGGACTTTTCAAATAGCTGCAAATGGGGACATTCATTCCAAAGCAGCAGATTACCTTTGGTGATATTGAAATGCCAACAGTGATTCTGGAGTCCCAGCCTACCTCTTGTTCCCCTGGCTCTTGGGTAGTTTAGGTTATTTATTGGTTGGCTCTTTGCCTGCCACTAGGAATTCTTTAATGCTTGATGTGCATTTATAAACATGGCTGGTGTCATGTTTCTGTACCAGATATGAGCTGCCTAAAGAACTTTCTTCTTAGTGAAGTACACACCAGATGGTGTTCATCATAAGATCCTTTAATGCTCTGCCAGGTATGGCTGAGGTTTACTTAAGTAAGATAATTTACGCACAGTACTACCTAGCATTCCTTTACAGCTGGGTCTTTGCACTCTGTTATGTATTCTCCTTATTGTCCCCTGATGTGGAGTGGTAGGTGTTAGGGTGTATACCACAGTGCCACATGGTATATTGGGGAGTATAAGGAGCAGCAACTATGGAGCTCTCCAAGGAGTGCAAAGACACTCAGTCTGGGATCTTTGGGCCTGTAGGTCACCCATACTCCATAGCATTTGTGTTTATTGCCTGAACAACCCCACTATGTCTTGGTGTATTTCCCAATGTGCTTCTCCATCCTTTTACCTCTCCTGCAGCAACCTCTCTCTCCATTCTGTCTTTCTCTATAGTTGCATTCCAATGGCCCTCCAAGTGCTTTGATCATGGTTGAAGGCAATAGTGGCTTGGAAGATCTCTCAACATATATCCTCCCTAGTCCTCTTCCTTCTCCTCCTGATCAGGGTCAGCCATTCAGCAAGCATGGAGGGGGAACCCCTAAAAACCACCATACCAAAAGCTGCTGATTAAAAACAGACGGCTATGCCATTAGATTTGCAGTCACATCGGAAAGGGAAAGAAACATCAAAATTCCCTTAAATTATTCCCAGAAATACACATAATAAGAAATATTTGTTGTCCTTCAGTTTTGGAGCACCTTGTTACAGCTCCGCTCTTAGCTGAAACCTGTTAAGGTCAACAAAACAAATGCAGTATCTACACTCACCCAGAGTCAACCTAAGTAGGTCAACCATGGTTCTGCATAACTCGGGGAGGCGGTGTTACTATGTCACTGCTACAGGGTGCTTACATCAGTAGTGTAAATAGTGTAGACACACACATAACTAGGTCAATGCAAGTCAACTTACATTGACCTAACTTTATAGTGTATACCAGGCCTGAGTCTACACAGACATCTATGTTGTTCATAAGGAAAGACCACAGGCTTGGTTCAGTGGCAAAGGCACTCATCCAGGCTTATTGTCAATGAAACATGGTACTAGTGCCCCGGCTCAGTGGTTACAGATACGCTAACACATGTATGCTCGCTACAATGGTACCAGCTCAATCAGGATACCAGGATGCTGTCCCTATGGCTAGCAAAAAGTCACCCTTTCTATACATCTCCTTTTATACATTGATACAAACAATTTATGTACTATACTCTAGATGTTGCTACTTACTACTTTTATTCTAGCACATACTAGTTTGAACAAAACTTCCTTATCCACTATCCTGTTATCCCCTCCTTATCTTTACAAGAGGTCAATGTGTTCTTGTACCATCTCTTAGGAATATGCTTATGTAGTTACTTGAGAGATCTATGTGGGTTTTGTACCATCATCTCCGGTCAGGAATGTGCTTACAGGGTTAGCTGACACCTAGTGTGTTACTATTCTGCCAAGACCAGGCCTACTTTGGTTCAATGTGTCAGCTATGCTTAGGGCTCCTGCAAGGCCTACACCTGTGTGTGTATCAGGATTAAGTATCAGAAATGACCCAGAGATGGTAAAGCTATCACAGGGGTAGGCAACCTATGGCACGCGTGCCGAAGGCGGCACACGAGCTGATTTTCAGCGGCACTCACACTGCCCGGGTCCTGGCCACCGGTCCGGGGGGCTCTGCATTTTAATTTAATTTTAAATGAAGCTTCTTAAACATTTAAAAAATCTTATTTACTTTACATACAACAATAGTTTAGTTCTATATTATAGACTTACAGAAAGAGACCTTCTAAAAACGTTAAAATGTATTACTGGCATGCGAAACCTTAAATTAGAGTGAATAAATGAAGACTCGGCACCCCACTTCTGAAAGGTTGCCGACCCCTGAGCTATCATATACATCATTGCAGCTGGGGGTTGCTATCCGTAAAACATCTATTCAAATACAATAAGAAGGGTTTTTTGTGTCCTCCATTTTGTGGGCTATCTTCCCTACATTCACACATGCAATACCAACTTTTGCTGGGGTTAGAATTTATAAATGTGCCTAAAAGGGGGATAACCCCAAAGTGGGGGAAAAGAAGATAATTGCTTCATTATAGCTGATGGTAATTTTAATCTGATTTAGTATCTTTCAAAGATATTTTGTAATTTGTAATGGAAACGTCACAACTAATCTAATGAAATCATTTGGATGATACAATGTATTCTCAAAACTACATTTACAGTTTAAAGATATCAGTTGGTTTAGAGAGAAGAGTGGTGAAAGCAAATGACATTCTAACCTGAAACATAAGTCAACCATACATCACAATGATAAATACAAAAGAACCACTGTTCATAAATTATTAACATTTCACTATCTCCAATTTGAGTTGTCGTCGTAAATTAAATTGGATTAATATTTAATTACACAGAAACTAGTTATCTGTTACAGTTTGCTTGGTAGGTATTTTTTTTTCCATAACTGCTTTGAAAGGGTACATTTCCTGTTTGAAATGAGACAAAAATATTTTTTTATGTATTTTGAATATATTAGTTGAATGACTGACTGAATAAATTAGTTAGTTTTCATTGTTTTAAAAAAACTTCTCTTCTATACACTGGTTTTAATTAACTTGCAAACACCACTATGAATAAATAGGACAGAGAATTTATACATACAAACATAGATTTCCCTGTTTGCTTTAGATAATAATGCAAAATATTTCAAAAATTATGTGTAAAAGAATTTTCACCCAGTCTTATAAATACACTGGATAGCACATTTTACTTGGAATGCAACAAAGAGCAGCATAAGTTCTTCTTAATTAGCTCCATTAGTTGTTTTATTAGCCTGTGAAGGACACACTACTCTACCTCATGCAGTTATGCTGTTATAGGTGAAAGAGAAGCTCACTTATAGCTCAGTTTTGTGATAGATACACATTATCTATCTATTCTCCAGGTTCTGTTAAATGAGTGACTAAAATGCTCCCTTGGGAACCTTCTGACCATACAAGCTTCCTTGGCAACCATAAGTGCTTAAAGCCAGCCCTGCCGATCATATTTTCTAGTATCTCTGTTTTCATATCATCTTGTCTCTCTGAGTCCACAGTCAGTTTTACCTTGAGGGGCAGTTTGCAGTTCATAGGTAGTGTTGGGTAGTTCCAACATCCATCATATCTTTCTACCTGCTGCCATTAAGACAGAATGTATTTTTCAAGAACACTTCCATAGTTTTAATTTCCATCAGGCTAGTTGGCATGACATAACCAAACTGCTAATGTCACTAACAGTATTAGGAATATTAAGGAAGTGTCTTCTTAGTTGTTGAAAGAAATAAACTTAGGATAAGGAGTTAAGTCCCATTGCTTCTAATGGGTGTAAGGTTCCTAAATACCTTTGAGAATCTGGGCCTAAGTCACTGTGTACATTTTGAGTTTAATCAAATAATATCTTACTCTATTAATATTGCCATTCATATCTGTAGGACTACTTATATCATCAGGTATTAGGTAATATGAATAAGGGTATGAATAAGAATCACACCGACACTCTCTAGCCATATCTCTCTGCACAGTTGTTATCAATTTTCCTCCCTCTGTGGCTGTGATAGAATTGTATTATTTTTGTGTCTGTACCAGATCTTATTGCATATGACAACTCTCATACATACTGCTAATTTAGATAGCTCTGAGTTCCAATATCATGTATATTCAGTTAGGGGGGGGGGGAGGGGGGTTGGCCCAACAAAGTTCAACTCAGAAGAAGCATCTGCTTGTTTTTGGTGTATTTGTTTGTTTGTTTAATTCCCACTCCCCATGAGGTTTGGGGTCTTTCTTTGTGTTTCTTGTATTTACTCAGTTTTCTAAGTGCGCAGAGTTGATTAGAGCCAGGGTATGTCATGCCCATTATTGTAAATATTATGTCCAAATCTATTTGGACACATTTACACTCTAACACAATATGAGATCTGAGCCATTGGAGCTTCATAGATCTGTGGTCAGATAAAACCCATTTGGCCACTGCTGTGATGAGGTCAGAGCTAAATTACGTCTTACGGCAATGCTGCTGACTGCCTCAGTACATTTCTTTTTACATGCCACACACTTAGTTAATTGTAGTTTCCTTTTAATTATATGGCAAACTCATAAAACTCTGTGTGATCCAGCCATTAGAGAAGGACAGAGAGAGAGAGACTGAACAACAGTGGGTTACAGTTACTTGAGACCTGGTCTGTAAAAGCCTACATGGTTATTTTAGTCAGGTACAGTTCTGGTTTTTTATACTCCTGCAACTAAACATTTTTCAAGATTGTCATTTTTATTTATTTATTTAACCGAATTTGGCATAGAAATCACATTCAGGTTGCAATGTTATTTTGTAAATTTCAGCCTGCAGTAAATCTTTAGAGCTGAGTTATAAACACTTAAAAATAAGACTATTATGGTGTATGAAAGTGCTGATAGACCCTTAACTACAGGACCATTAGGGAACATTGTAGAAATTAGTGCATAATGAACTTTCTTAAAAAGAGTATATTATTTTTGCTTTCTGCAAAGTAAAAGGATTCTTCTTTTGTTCACCACTGAAGTGACAACATTAAACAAACCTAAAAAGATAAATGGCATTTAGACGACACTTCTTTGTTGGCTGAGCTGTGTAACAGATGGTGAAGTATCTAGACTGTCTGTCTGTAAATAAAATACTTAGGGCATGTCCCTGCTCCCATTGAAGTCACTGGTGCAGCATTGGGCTCTCAATAAAATGAGGCTACAAGTGGGAGGTATTCATAAAGAAGAATAGAGTGAGATTGTGAGTAATAGTTTGATGAACATTGTAAATTCTCCACTGAATCATCTTTTCTTCATAATGGAGTCTCTTTGTTGCCTTGAAAATCATTCAGTCAGGCTGTCTGTAATGTGTAAGAACTTCTAAAGCACCTATATTTGGTAACCAAAGTCTCTATGTACTCTCCATTTGTGAAATAAATAGCATTTAGCCCTTGGATGGTAACGGATGCTTACTCTGTATGCTGGTTTACTGAAATTAATGGCAATGAGGTTCATTTGTTTACAAATTACTATGTTTTGCTTACTGTAAACCTACTATATGTTTACTTATATTATAAGTCTTCAGCTAGTTTAAATAGCACCTATGATGATTTACGTCAGCTGGAGTTTGGCCCATTGACGTTAATAGGATTTGCTTTGGTAACTCCTCACACCACAACACAAATGTATTGCAAATGTCAGCTGTTGGAAGAATTGTCACAAAATACCATGAAATACTGTAAAATGTAGCTAAATCCTAGTCAGAGCTTTCACAACAGCTTGTGTGTATTATATCAATTAACAACATATACATAGCATACATGCTGATAGAATTTATTTAACTGAAAATCAGCTTTACCATGGAAACATTATGTGATATGGAATGGAAACCAGGTCTCTTGTTACATTTAGCAAGTCAATAGTTGAGTTCATCTTCACTGGCAATTACATAAATAGCATGTCTCACACTGTAACTTTTACTAAAGCCACATATAGTACCGTAATTTTCTACACCCCACAATAAGTCTCTCTGCTGCTCAGCGTCCTCTAACATTAGCTCAAACTACAGTTCACAATTTTATACCATTGATGGTCATGACCCTCATTAGCTTTTGGATTCTATGAGCATTTCAACATTCCCTTTTTCAAACCTTGTCTTTTTCCCAAGCATTCTATCATTTTTCAGTGGAACTAATCATTTGGGAATATAAAACAAATACACTAAAATTAATAAATGATTTTGTTATCTCTGCTTTTTCAGACAAACTTTGAAAGGCATCTTTTGATTCCTAGGGGACTTTCAGTTCAACAATGTTATTTTCAAGGAGATACATTGAGGCATTAGAATGTTATGTGTCCAAGATGGATAGGAAATGGATCATGCCATTTAATTGATCTATATTAGTGGAGGATAAGAGACTTTAGAACAGATTATTTTTCAGTTAATTTATGGATCTTTTCTTTTTAGTTTAGAAAGTAATTAAATAAACATTTAAAGTACTTTATTGTTCCTCTTCTTTGCAACTAAGCTAACTGCATCCATTTACTTTTATGGTAGTTCAAATTCCCCTCTGCCCACTAGGAGAGAGGTGTCTAGGGAAAAAAAAGGCTGACAATTGTTTATGTCCAAGATACAACATAATACATCAACAGCTATTGATATGTTATCTTGGCAGTTGTTACTGGTACTATACTTCACAGAGATATTAAATGTGTGATTTTTTTCTTTTTGCTTGATCTCAAAAAAGGATGTACTCAAAGACATACTTTATCTTGTGTTTTTTTTATTTTTTATTTAAACTACTGCCAGGGTTTTAGTCCGTACTGACAGAGATAAAGCAGTCTAAGAAATTTCCTATACTCTCAAATTATCATTATTTTGGTTTGGTGATCCATTTGAGAACCAACATTACTTAATATTATCCTCAGGAAAAAGATGAGCTATAGTAATAAGCTCTATGCCTATCAGAAGCAGTCACAACATTGGGCTGTTTGTCACAACATGTGTAGCTTGAGATGTCTAGAATTTATAACTTAGCCAAGATAAAATTGGTCTTGGAGCCTTTCTTTTGAATTTCCTGCCTTTTACTGACTTTAACCGTGCATCCTTTACATTCCATTAACACCGTTTTATGCAATTAATATAGCAAAAGGTCAATCAAAATTCTTGCTATATGTTGATTTAAAAAAAAAAAATATCAGGCTCAGGGGTGTGACTGCCAGCCCCCAAAAGCCAAATGGAATAATAATAATTATAATATTGGGGGTAGCCGTGTTAGTCTGTATCCACAAAAACAACAAGGAGTCCGGTGGCACCNAAGACTAACAGATTAATCTGTTAGTCTTTAAGGTGCCACCGGACTCCTTGTTGTTTTTGCTTGTTTTAATAATTATAATGAATGAATAGCATCTTACATAGATAAATCACTTTTCTCGCTTTATCAGAAAAATGCAGATTAGTGTACAGGGTGACAATTGATTGGATAAAATACAATAATATTAAGAATTCTCCAGACATTAGAAAACATAATTGCTTGTTTGAAACGGAAATCATTAGGGCAATAAGACAAATTCTATAAAACACATAACATTCTGAAATCTGTAACTGAAAGTAGTTTTGAAGAAGTCCATAACACAGCTTTGCACTATAAATGTAAAAAATAATTATATAAAAAAATCTCTACAGCAAACATTAGCTACATATGCTCCTATTGACAGGACTTCCACAGGTTTTCTGAGATCTTCTAGTTCATTATCAAAATTTGAATTAGAGAAACTACATTTGAACTGCAGCTGGTATCATCATGCTATCATCCCACAAGAAAATATCACCTGAGAAGAGCAAATGAATATCTAGGGTTACACCAATATATTGGGGGTATGAATCCACAATGATTAAGAGTGATGAAAATATTCCCATCAACTTCTGTAGCATGAAACCACTGAATATCACAGAGCTTTATCTTCAGTGAATATAGATAAAACTGTTCTCGTACAACCATTGCCTCAATACTATGAGATGAATGACTTAAAATGGAGAAAATGTGAATTAAAGCTCTGTTTCTAGAACAAAGCTCTCACATATGACAGTTGATTTGTTTTTAATCTTATGCTCAAAATGCATTGAATTTAATTTTAATTGTACAGGAAGTATTCTGTTTTAAATAATTTCCAACAGTAAGCTATGGCTTAGTTTTGCCTTAGGAAAATTAATCTAAACAAAAGTTCTCAGTCTGCTTATTATGATTAATTATATTGGTAAATTGTTAATATTAATACTAGTGAACAGTTAAATTTGAACTAAATTGTAACTGTTAACACAATTAATGACAGGTGTGATCAGGTACTTTGGCAACTCAGGCCTTGATCCTGCAAATACTTGCACATACTTAAGTTCAGGCATATAAATAGCCTGTCTAAAACCATTGGGATTACTCATATGCTTAACTTTAAGCATGCAAGTAAGTGTTTGCAGGACTGGGAGCTAAATTACATAATTATTGCCCATGTTTATTTGTAATTGTAGAATTATTTGCATCCAAAAATTGCAGGTATAAAAGTAGAGGCCAGTGCTTGAGAACCTTGTGTGTGTGTGTGTGTGTGTGTGTGTGTGAGAGAGAGAGAATGAATCTTTAAAAGCTTTTGAAATTCTTTAGCAAACACATCACAAATCTACTTTGCTGAGTGGTGCCAATTAGCTACAGTAGACTGCATATTTACATCATGTGTTTAGGCGATAAGATGGCTATATACATTTGGTGTAATTCTCTTCTAATTACACTTGATTACAAGAAAAGAGTGTTCTGCAATCAATATATTGGAACATGGAATACATATGGTTAATGTCCCAAAGCTGTTCAAATTCTTCACTTAAAAGAAACGTTATAGAAACGGTTATGTGAAATTTACAAGGCTTCAGGCAAGGGCCATTTGATGGGGGCATGTTCATTGATTTGTCCAAGATTTTTGATTTAGTTGATAATTTTATTTTAAGAAAGATAAAAACTAGGGCTGTCGATTAATCGTAGTTAATTGACGCGATGAACTCAACAAAATTAATCGAAATTACAAAAATTAATTGCGATTAATCACAATTTTAATCACACTGTTAAACATTAGAATACCGATTGAAATGTATTAAATATTTGGATGTTTTTCTACATTTTCAAATATATTATATTCTGTGTTACAATTGAAATCAAAGTGTATATTATTTTTATTACAAATATTTGCACTGTAAAAATGATAAACAAAATAAATAGTATTTTTTAAATTCACCTCACATAAGTACTGTAGTGCAATCTCTTTGTCGTGAAAGTGCAATTTACAAATGTAGATTTTTTTTTCTTACATAACTGCACTCAAAACCAAAGCAATGTGAACCTTCAGAGCCTACAAATCCACTCAGTCCTACTTCTTGTTCAGCCAATTGCTATGACAAATAAGTTTGTTTACATTTACAGGAAATAATGGTGCCCTCTTCTTATTTACAATGTGTTAATTAAATTTGTTACTGAACTCCTTGGTGGAGAATTGTATGTCCCCTGCTCTGTTTTACCTGCATTCTTCCATATATTTCATGACATAGCAGTCTCAGATGACCCAACACATGTTCATTTTAAGAACACTTTCACTGCAGATTTGACAAAGTGCAAAGAAGGTACCAATGTGAGATTTCTAAAGATACCTACCGCACTCAACCCAAGGTTTAAGAATCTGAAGTGCCTTCCAAAATCTGAGAGGAATGAGGTGTGGATTATGCTTTCAGAAGTCTTAAAAGAGCAACACTCCGAAGCAGAAACTACAGAACCCAAACCACCAAAAAGAAAATCAACCTTCTGCTGGTGGCATGTGACTCAGATAATGAAAAAGAACATGCATCGGTCTGCATGCTTTGGTTTGCACTGCTTTGGATTGTTATCGAGCAGAACCCATCATCAGCATGACCGCATGTCCCCTGGATTGGTGGTTGAAGCATAAAGAGACATATGAATCTTTAGCGCATCTGGCACATAAATATCTTGCGACGCCAGCTACAACAGTGCCATGAGAACACCTGTTCTCACTTTCAGGTGACATTGTAAACAAGAAGCAGGCAGCATTATCTCCTGCAAATGTAAACAAACTTGTTTGTCTGAGCTTTTGGCTGAACAAGAAGTAGGACTGAGTGGACTTGCAGGCTCTAAAGTGTTACATTGTTTTATTTTTGAATGCAGTTTTTTGTACATAATTCTACATTTGTAAGTTCAACTTTCATGATAAAGAGATTGCACTATCGTACTTGTATTAGGTGAATTGAAAAATACTATTTCTTTAGGTTTGTTTACAGTGCAAATACTTGTAATCAAAAATAAATATTAAGTGAGCACCTTACACTTTGTATTCTGTGTTGTAATTAAAATCAATATATTTGAAAATGTAGAAAACATCCATAATATTTAAATAAATGGTATTCTATTATATTAAAGTGTGATTAATCACAATTTTTTTAATTGCGTGATTAATCGTGATTAAATTTTTTAATTGCTTGACAGCCCTAATAAAAACGGTGGATTTTTTTTCAGCAGATCTGATAAGCATTTATATCTGGCTGACAGAAGGCAGTTAGTCACTTTAATTCATTAGACACTGACGATCAAGGTTGTTCAACTTGAATTTGGCCTAAAATGGGAATACATCTTAATCACCTAATCTCCGGGCTTGTACATACAAAATATCATGTTACTGTTTAAATCATCCTAATGTAAATATGCAATTGATCATGAGTGAATGTTAACAAGAGAGTTGCTCTGTAATTTCTACCCTAATAGGTTGAACACCTCTTAACAATCTATAGAGCAGGAATTTCCAATCTGTGTCTCTGAAGACTGAATTGTGGCCCTGTTGGGATTTTGTGGTTCCCAATAATAACCAAATGAGTCAGATGCTGAGCAGAATCAAGGGTCTTCAATTCAATTTGATTAAATTCAATTCAATTCAATTCAACAAGACTTTATTCAGTGTGCACAAAGGGAGAGCCCCTGGTACAAAAATCAGCCAGAGTCCCTCCAGCAAGGAGCCCCTCCCATTACTATTTTATAGCACATGGCAGTTACATAACAAGTTACATAACACACACCTCTAACCAATCATATTTAACCTTTCTATATATGGATTTGTTCATCACATGCTTATACTTCTCCACTCCACATGTTGAGCTCACCCCTCCTCCCCCCTTGTCCTTTTCTAGAACGTTCCTAGGGTTGTGAGCCACAGCATGCTTCTTTATGCATAAATACCTTGAACATCACATTTTGTTTAAAATGAACACAAGCATACCCTTCAGGCCCTCAAGTGAAATTGTGTTAAGAAAATTTGTGTTTGATTATTAATTAAAATGTGTTCCCAGCGCTGCACCTGCGATTTTAAAACAGAAGTGTGTGAATCAGCCTTGCCACTATGAGGAGGAAGGAAAGATCATCACCTTAAAAACAAGAGAAAATAGCTCCTCCTCTACTGGGCTGTGGGAAGCCCAGGAAAAACAGAATCAGATTTTGACTGGCTCTGTGTGAACTGAAGAGATTTCCTAGCAAAGGATGGCTCCTGTGCCTTTCAAAGTCACTCAGGCCAGCCTATGAGAAGTGGGGGAAAAAAGTCAGTCAGTTACAGGCTCCCTGATCTTCGGTTCTGCCAAGGTTAGAACAGCCTGGGGATTAATCTAAACTACAACAGTTGGTAACAATTCCACAGGGACAATGGTTGGGATTTTCAGTTACTTTTGAAAATTTCACCAATTATGACAATTGAAAATAACTAGAGTACAGAGTGCATAAGCCACTCCCACTCCTGACCCCTTCATGTCTGACAGGTCCCCTGCAACAGGGCTTGTAAAAAGAGAATTGTAGGATCTGGTCAACAGCTTTGCTTTTGCTTAGGACTCTTCTATGCTGGGAGAATCCCCAGCAGGGGTCTTGCAGCTGGTTTCAGCTCAATTTGCACCATTTGAGTGGTACAAAGATCTGAAAGAAGGCAAAGAATATGCCCCATGTTATTGATTGATTTGTGACTCCTTGATTTTTTTTTAATAAATATGTGTAGTGTTATATACCACTGCCAAATACATACCACTGAAATGAACCAAAAAAATTCAGGTTTGAGTGCAGTTGACCCACCGTGACAAGTATTTTATTCTGACATACAATAAATAAACAGAACTAATAGTCCAGATTGTACCCCAAACCATTTATTACTTTCTTAGGGTATGGCTACACAGCAAAGAAAAACGTGTGGCTGGCCCGTGCTAGCTGACTTGAGCTCGTGGGACTCAGGTTGCGGGGCTGTTTCATTGCTGTGTAGACTTCCTGAGCTTGGGCTTGAGCCTGGGCTCTGGGACCCTCTCACCTCCCAGGGTCCTAGAACCTGGGATCCAGCCAAAGCCATTAATCTATACAGCAATGAAACAGCCCCGCAAACCCAAGTCAGCTGGCATGGGCCAGCCACGGGTATTTCTTTGCTGTGTAGACATACCTTTAGTTTATAATCTCAACAGGTATGAATCTCATGTCACCCACATAAAACTAGATGTTGATTTCAGTGGAGGCACTCCTGATTTACTTGTGTAACTGGGGAATGAATCAGATGCAGAAGAATTATGACTTTCAACTCCAACATCATTGGAGCAAACAGATTTACACACAGATTCTTTATCTTTTAATGTACAGATACCGATTTGTAAAACTATTGTGGATCAGTCACTACTGCCACAAAAAGTGATTTCTTTTCGTATAGACTCTTCCTCAGAAACTTTTCTTTCATGACTTTAGTGAATATTTCTAAGTTCATGTGTGGTGTTAAATTAAGCCTATCTGGTTTGACTTTTGACTCTCTTTCTCTTTGATTGGCTGCAGTGTTTTGACCCAAAGTACTTACACATTTGCATACTACTTTCAATGACACTTACTTTAGCTTTTTAACACTTTTGTTATGAGTGGTACTGAATTTATTAAATAGCCATAAGAAATCTAAATGAACAGATGGATTTTGTTGTATTACTTTTAGGTTAAGTACATAAGCTTTGATCCTGTGTTAATTTAAGTTAATGGGAAAGGTCTCAAGGTCTTCATTTATGCAGGATAAGGCCCATTGTCTTGCATATTTATTTATACTTTTCAAGAGATTACTATTGAAGTTGGTAGAGAGTCAAAGATATTTAGAGGCATCTTTTCAAAGTTCTTTATATGAACAACACATTTCCATTTTTTTCTATTATACACACTTTCTAATTCTTTTTTTTCTTTCCCATTGAATATTCCATCCGTAAATCTCTTAAAGGTGTCAATGTCGTCACACTCATATAATTTTCTTATTAATTTCAGACAATGAATGATAGTCATAAAAGCTGAAAGTAGTCAAACTAACTTTTATTTTGTAGAAAATGACATGCCCCAATTCATTCTTTTAAAAAAAAAAAAAAGACAGTTAATATTTAATTTTAGATTGTCAAAGAATCCGCTATAGTTCTGAAATAATTTGACATGTTTATTAATTCCCCACTGAGTGAAATCTTACAAAATAAAGAAAAACTAATTTAGAGATGAGATGTACTTTAAACAAAAAATAATGCAGCCAGAGAGGAACCTAAATTATTTCCCCTTGGTCTGTAAACCTCAAAATTTAAGGGGGGTTGGATCCTAAAATGTATGGATTTCAGCTGTCTGTTTGGCACACACACACCTTCAGTGGAATAGTGGAACTCCCCTAATCTTTGGGGAGTTGTAATGGGTTGGTTCTTCCCTTGCAAGCTGGATATCTGTCAGCTTGGGGGACCCATGCCCCAAAGAAACCTTTCCATCATCCAGGCAAGAAGATGAAAAATGGCTCTATAGTGTCAGTGGTCACCCTTCCACTTCATACAAAGGACAATAGGGAAAGAGAAAGTAGTATACTCTAATTCAATGATACTCAGACCTCTGTGGTTCAGGAGCCAAATTAGGGATCGCCATTACCCAAAAGAACCACAGTAGTGTGAATTTATTTCATTTACTATAGTACATAATCATATATAAACAGTATGACAAGGGAACTATTTAGTTTTTATTGGTTAATAACTTAGTGCAAGTTAATAACTTAATTGATTAATAACATAGTAAAAGCATCCTGATTGGTTAATTAAATCAGTGTTTTAATATCATGTGCTACAAAGAGCTACAGGAGACAGATTAAAGACCCATTTGTGGCTCGCAAGCCACAGTCTGAGTATCACCGTTCTAATTGGAATATACTCTATCTTCTAGGGAGAAATGCTTCCAGCAACTGCTGTGAGCACAATGGAGGAGCCTCTCCGAAATACATACATACACTGTTACTATTCAATAGGTGAAGGGGAGGAGGTGACCTACTTGCATCTGACTTCAAGGCAAGTTCAAGTGGAAGATATTGGCCATGCATTTATGATAATGTTTCCCTGTAGCTGCTAGCCCAGCAACAATTATAGCCTCTTACATTTGCAGACTTAAACTACTCATCTTTAGCACAAAGTGTAAGTGGGTGTTTCTGGAGTACAATGTCTCAAGTCTGGTACCTACTGGCGCCTGTAGGGAAAGGATAGTGTGCACATGAGGCACAATGGGATTCTTTCCATGAACTTCAACTAACATTGGTTTGGGGCCCTTGAGCAGGGCCGGCTCCAGGCACCAGCAAACCAAGCACGTGCTTGGGGCGGCACATTTTCAGGGGCGGCATTACGGCCATCCTTTTGTTTGTTTGTTTGTTTGCTTGCTTGGGGCGGCAAAAGCCTAGAGCCGGCCCTGGCAGCAGCAGCGCATCCTGCACGGGGGCGCCCTGGAGCCACTGCAGTTCGCGTCGGGGAGCAGCGCCGGCACCTTATGGCCGAACTGGGCAGGCTCCGAGCGCGGGACACTTGGGCTGGGGGCTGCCCCGCGGGGCGCATGGAGCCACCTGCAGGTGCCCCAGGGTGGCCACCCGCCCCCCAGTGCCGCAGACGGCTTTGGGCGAAGCGGCTGAGCCGCCCAGGAGCTGCAGCAGGGTGGCCAGGAGCAGCAGCGGGGCCATAGAGGGGACCGGTGCCCGGGGCGCTGCCATGCAGGGCCCGTGTCCCGCTCTCTGGGGCTCCACTCCCTCTGGGGCTGCCCTGCCCCGGCTCCTCAGCCCCCTGCTGGGGCGGTCCCCCGGCTCTGCTCTCCCGGGTCCCNACCCCGGCTGGAGGGACCCTGGGCTGAGGCGCGGCCTGGGAGCCCCGCTGCTTACCCCGACCCTCCCAGCGCCGGACCGGCTGGAGGCGAGGGGGAGCGGGCGGAGTCAGCACTGGTGGGGGGGAGCCCAGCGCTGGGGTGGCAGGGGGTGCGGGTGGGTGGGGGAGAGCCCAGGGTTGGGGCGGCAGGGAGGTGTGGGGGGGAGCCCAGGGCTGGGGTGGAGGGCAGCCAAAAAATTTTTTTGCTTGGGGCAGCAAAAAACCTAGAGCCAGCCTTGCCCTTGAGGTTTCTTGTGTGCAGAAAACAGGAAACTCACCTATGTGTTTTTCTCTAACAAATGTGTGACTTCCTGACCACAGAAGGGTTTGGTGTTTTTTTGTTTTCTTTTTCCCCTTTCATAGAAGGCTAACCTATGCTCCAGATGGGTAGGTCTGTCATGGAGACAGCATCTATGACCTTGTGCAGCTTACATAACAATTGGAACCACATACAGTCAGACACACACCATGCTTACCATTGGGCATCAAACCTGAGACCTTCAGAACCAAAGACACATGATTCTACCAGTTGAGTTAAAGGAGAAGTTTTTAGCAATGAGCTAATTCTAGAACCACTGGCTCCCAGATACCAGGGGAAATTCTATTACATGCACTAAAGCATGACTATGGAAGACAACAAATGCTTTTTGTTGGACTGAGACATATAATGTAATAGATAAGGACATTACAATTGGTTGGTGTTTTTAATTAGTTCTGAAATCAGTCAAACAGAATTGTAGCATAATTCTGTGGTTTTCACTTCCTTAATTTGATTTTACCAGTTGTTACACATTATAGGATTTCTCGCTTAACAAGCAGTAGGAAGCTGTTAAGCATGCTGAACTGTAGGAAGAAAATCATTAAAAATACACAGAATAATAGAAATCAGAAGTATGCTGCACAAGAGAAGTAGGTTGATGGGACCTAACTGCTAAAGGGTAGAGGTTATGCTATTGGAAAGAAAAAAATATTGGAAAATGTATAAAGTGAGGCTGAAAATTCTGAGTAAAAGCAGAGCACTCTAAATTAGATTGGATAACAAAAATATGTATTCCAGGCATTTTATTTAATTTATCTTGAGGAATAAAAGCAATTTCTACAATACGTTCTCTGACTGAATAGGCACCATTAGGAAACAAACCATATTTAATGAATGACTACAAGTTCAAAGGGCTAAGGCAGATTGCCAGATGCTACATATTGCAAATGAGTTGCAAAACAAATGGGACCAGACCTAGCTCCAATTATTAATTTATTTCTTGGCTTGTTTATATGACAGATACCATTAGCTTCATGAGAGATATTAGTACTTGAGAGATTTCTTTTCTGTTAGATTGAGACTATAAATTTCTAAATATGTACCAAAGAAAAGACAAGAAATTAAATGCTGAGTTCCAAATTGGTGAATTCATAGTTTAAATGGTAAAACCCACTGGGGTCTAGTGTATAAAAGACTATCATTTTGACGTTAAAAATAATTAGTACTAGCTTCAAAAATATAATGTATATTAGTTTTTATTGAATTCAGCAATAAAGTAATATATATTATGCAACAGAAAGATGACCATGTCCAATAATTATTGTAATAATCTTTAAGGCCCCTATTCAGCAAGGTACTTAAGCATGTGTGTACCTTTACACATGAGTAGTTCAATTTGACGTCAATTAGATTACTTGCTTGTTTAAAGTCATGCATCTTATTGTATTGGTACCTGAATACTGTTTATAACTTGTAAATACGTTCACTGAGATAAACAGAAATAGACTAGTAATTTCAGGTAACAAGTCAACCATCAGTTTAGTAGATGAATAGAATATACTGCCTTAATTGCAGACATTCAATTCAACATTGATATTTGTGGGAAATTTGCCATGGCATCAGGTCTGTATATCTTGATGGCCTTTAGGCTTGAGGAGAAATTAAAAGTGCCTGCAAGATCAGATTCATCCATATACATTCAGTGTACACTCCTGAGAATAAATTTTTAAGATCAAAACAATGGCACTTCCGATATCTATGCCATAATATAGTTAGCTGGAGTAGAAGTGGGAAAAAACCACCGAAACCTATAGCATTTTCATTTCTATAATGAAGCCCATTCCCATCATGTAGCATACTGGTGAACATGCCATGCTTCTGGGAGGCTGCATCACGAAAATCCTGAATGTTTTTTCTTTTTCAAATGCCTATCTATATTATACTTCAAGTACCACTATGTAGCCTCAAAATCAAGGTATTATCATACCAGAGTGTGCTAATGAAGCTGTAATGAAAGAGGGTTTGTGTCTGGAGTGAGAATCATCTTTTATTGTCATATCAAAACAATAAAAGTGCAGATTGTTAGTTCCTGAACTTCTGAAGAAGGAACAGACCTTAAAACAGGTAATCCAGAACAAATATAGTGCCCAGAATTAAAATGATTGGTTGATGCTCAGGACAAATTGATGGGTGTTTTTTTCAGGATTCTTAAACAGCTCTGAAATCATGGCCACCATTTTAGATTCCTCCTTTGAGCACCAAATTTCAGCTGCTTTAAAAAAATGAACATAATCAATAAGGCTGTGCACAAAGATTAATCTAGCCAATCATATTTTAGTAATGAATATGATAGACTAGTAACAGAAAGCAACCAAGGTCTTTTCTTTCACTATTAATATGCTGCCACTGGTTTTCTTTATTTAATTACATGATCAGGGTTTTCACTGCCGTACAGATACTCAGATTTATTCATCTCCACAATTAAATTATCCTGCCTTTTTTGGCACTGACCAACTATTTATATGATAACAGGATGGAAATGCAACATTTTAAAATAAAATCAACCAAAATAAAACCAAAGTCTTATTAACTAGCTCTAAGCACTTGTTGAACAAGTGTTCTTCTCTGCTGATTTCATTTTATTAGAGACCATAAAGACCTTGGTTTGTTATACTGTCATCTAGTTTATCTATTGATAAACTTCTTTAGTTTGTTACTAGAACTTTTTATTACATAATAAATATTGTCAGTTTGGGACCCTTGCTCAGTGTGAACAACTTGGAAATGCCAGTAAATATTTTTGGTATTTCAAGGGGAGATTATCAGTCATCAGGTAAAAGACATAACAGCTCACAACCTTAGAGTACCTGTCTGTTTCAACATATTACTCCGTATGATGGGGTATATACCCCACACAGGTAATGAAAGAGTTCACTGGAGACAGAGAACAATTAGTGCTCCTGGAGAGTAGACCAGGGCTACATGAAGATGAAGCCCAGCTGTGTGGTGAGCATAAAGGGGGGAAGTCAAGGTAAGAAGGAGCTTTCAGGGGCAGAGGGGAAAATCTCAGTAGTCCCTCTAGTTGCTAGTGAGTGGGGACAAAAGGCAGAGGCAGGCATATAGTAAGCCTGTGGAAAAGGGCCTAAAGGATAGCTATGGTGGGAAGAAGTCTAGGGAGGCAGCAAGGAGTCAGAGGGAGCAGACCTTAGTTACTCACACAGGAGCCCTGGACTGAAAGCCAGAGGAGAGGGAGGGTCTGGGTTCCTCTACTGGTCCATTGGGAAAGGTAGTGCAGAAACACCATGATAAAGGAGGGAGAAGGAATACAGCATTTGGAAGCAGGCCTCTGGGAGGTGTCTCTGCACATAAGAGTGGAAAGGCAACCCCGCAGAGCCCAGGAAGTGGTGGAGAATCTGTGTAGCAGGGAAACCCAGGTAGGGGCGAGGAATTATGTTTATTTGAGTTTAGTTTATTAGACTTTTCTTTTCTCCTCCTGGAAAGGGTGGGACTAAATGTGACCTGCCAAAGGACTCAGTCATGAAAAGAGACATAGTATGGGTGGGATGGACCAGCTGTTAGCAGGGGGGAAGAAAACAAAGAGAGCCACATCCACCTGTGAGGGGGGCTGCCCGGCAGTGAGTCAACACTTCTGTGTTCCAGTTTTAACATGTTTCTGTTGGTTTCCTGCATCTTTTTTATTTTATCTATATAATATATGTGAACAGTTAATAGTTGTGATCCAGCACTTGTTACCAATCTATTATCATGTCTTCCTACTATTTCAGTGATGTTCAAATCTGTTAGCTGTCAAAGTGTTTTAAATTTATAATCTCATGACTGTGGAAGTAAGAGGCTTTTAACATTGCTTCTTAGCTGTAAACTTGCTCCCTCTTAACAGGCATAGTTCTCTCTCTCTCTCTGCTCATAACTTAAAATGACACTAAAGATATGTTTACTAAACTTTTAACTGTTCTTAAGTGTTTGGTAGTTTCTTAGTGAGCTCTTCTAAGGAATTCTGTGAATTTTTGAGAAGAATGGGACATAAACATATGTGGGAGTGTATTTCTTTGGGGATGTGAAGTCCCTGCTTTGGCTCTAAACCCAATCATGAAGGTTTGAGATGTTCAGGAAGGACTTCTACATATCTGGGATGATGGTGTGAGGACTTTAGGCACACCAGTAAGCTTGTTTGTATGTTTGTTTGTTTGTTTGTTTGTTTACTGGGCTTCATGTAGGCATTTTGCCAATTTTAGTTGGAAAACCTTCCCTTCCACTTTCCTGTCATATGTGGTTTGAATATGTGTATGTGTGGTTTGAATATGTGGTTTGAATGTGTGTTGTGTTCCCCAGGTGAGAATGCTGATAGAGGCTGAGACAACAGCAGCCATGAGCCAGGCAGCAGAGGATTCAATGCAGATGATCGCACGTGGCAGCTGCGGTATGTACATGGTCCTAGCGGGGGTGCCTAAACAGAGGTATGTTTGCATGAAGTGCCGCCTAATAGAGCTGATGGAGGAAAAGATCCGAGGTTTGGAGATGCAGGTAGAAACCCTGATACAGCATAGAAGGGGGTTCGAGCAGCTGATAGACCAAAGGCATGGTGCGGCTGAAGGGGAATGCTCAGGGGTACAGGTGGAAACAGGGGCAAAGGCCTGTGAGGGGGGAATGCTGGGTGGGGAGCATGGCCANGATCCGGAGAACAGAAGGGTGTGCTGTCTACCGGGCGCTAAGATTTGGGATGTGGACCTCCGGTTGAAAAGGATCCTAAAAGCAGCAGGTAAGAACCCGTTGATCATCCTTCATGTAGGAACAAATGACACAGCTAGATTCTCGCTGGAGAGAATCAAGGGAGACTATGCCAGGCTGGGTAAGACGCTTAAGGAAATCGAGGCTCAAGTGATCTTTAGTGGGATTTTGCCTGTCCCTAGGGAAGGGCAGCAAAGGGGGGACAGGATTGTGATGATAAATAGTTGGCTCAGGGAATGGTGCTCTAAGGAGGGCTTTGGGATGTATGGGCACTGGGAGGCTTTCGGGAACAGAGAACTGTTCTCACGGGATGGGCTCCACCTGAGTATGGAAGGAAATAGACTTCCAGGAGGGAGGCTGGCTCATCTGATCGAGAGAGCTTTAAACT
>QXTE01000007.1:20663433-20950175 GCA_003942145.1 Platysternon megacephalum
TCATAATGGTCCCTTCTGATCTTAAGTTCTATGATTCTATATCAATATCAATCAAAGTCTTGTGGCAGGTCCATCCTGTTGTTGAAGTGATAACATAGGAAACAGAAATGAAATTTAAAAATTCATGAAGCATTAATATTCTTCACTGATTTGTAGCAACATTGCATATGCGCTATCATATATTAAGACTGCATTATTTAGTATTTGCATTCTCTATATCTCTTCATGAAATGTTAATTAAAAATATACTCCACTGAGGAAATGTGAGACTCCTCTATGATTTTAACAATTAATTAACTTCTGTATGTCCTCAGGTAAGTCATGTATCTTGCCTTGCTGATCATTCTGTGTAGCTGTATAGCCTCAGTGGTACTGTGTAGATGCATATCACTATTCGTAACATGCAGAGGCCACTTCAGAAAAGCAGCAGCTGTTTTTATTTTTCCCATCCCCCTCCCCACCCCCCACCCCCCCAGTGCTAAAGCAGCTTTTCTAGCAATATTACCTTGCTGACATTTCTAAAGATCAAGGTAGGCACAGTTTTCAGTTGGGGGATGTGACACCCTGGCACCTCAATATTCACCATTGTCATGTAATTAAGGTATGTTTTGTACAAAGTATGCCTTGTGAGGCATCATTCTAAAAGTCTTGATCTGCTAGACATTAATAACTCATTGAATTGTATGTGCTATCGCTGTATGTGAAGTTATGAACTTTGGCTATGTATATGTTACTGAAACATGTTGTAAGGTTGAAAACACCCACAAGCAGCCTTTCAGGTACAATGGTAAAAAGGCCAAATAATGTTAATGGCTTACTGAGGAAATGCACACAAGGATTACCCCAGGAACTGTGTACAATAGAAACCTCTCAGAGACAGCACTACACAATGTGGACTGTTTGACCCAGCAAAAGCAAAGAGCTTTCTAGCAAGTGGGAAGAAGATATAAAAGTTGGGAAATGACATCATCATGGTACCTCACTCTCCCTACACCTGTAAACACCGGAGGGGAAAGGACTGAACTGTGGAAAGTGATGTTCCCAGGCTAGAGGGATTTCTAGCCTGTGTATAAAAACCTGGAAAACCCAAGCTGCAGAGTCAAGGTAGCTTGTGCCTTAAGAATCTGCCAGCCTGTTTATCACTCAGGGTGAGAAATTGCTAATTCATATCCTATCTATCAAGTGTGTTAAGGTCAGTTTGCGGTTTTGTTTATTTACTAAGGCAATCTGCTTTGATCTGTTTGCTATCATGTATAATCTGTCTTTTGTCGTTAATAAACTTGTTTTTATTTTGTCTAAAACCAGTGTGTGGAAATCATAATGGTGGGGGGCACAGCAAAAAGCTATTGCATATCTTCCTTCACATTGAGGGAAGGGACAAATTTCACAAACTTATGCTGTACAGTTCCCTGTGCAGCGCAAAACAGTATAATTTTTGGTTTACACTCCAGAGGTGAGTGTGTGCCTTAGGAACTGAGAGGTGCCTTAGCTGAGCCTTCCCATGCAGAGATGATCTCAGCATCTGTGTGTGTAGCTGCAGCTGGATATGTCCCTACCTGTGTGTGTGCTGGTATAGGCTTGGGGGCCTGTCACAGCAGTACAGTGAAAAGAGCCCAGCCTGGTAGGTCAGGCGAGCTCAGTGATACCCCAGTTCCAGGTGGCACCCTGGGGAGAACCCATCACAGGGGAATCCTTGAGTTACAACATAAAATATGACTTGTGTCCAGAACAATATGCCCATGCATTTTTGTTGTTGTTGTTTTGTTTGTTGTTTTTTGCTGTAGTTTGTATCTTCTACATCTTATTTGCACATGTCCAGTTTTATCATTGAATTGATGTTCATTAGTTTGCGTATTAGGCAAAGAAAATATTGTGCACTAACTAACCAGAAATCTAACACAGCTACAGTTAGAGCAAGCAAAACCTTCTATAAAGAATTACTCTCACAGGAGACATTAAGGGAAGAGTAGAAATTAGTTTATATTTCTTCAGAATCTGTTTTGCTCTGTACTGCTCCATTCTGAAGCTTATTTTTTCTCTTGGGAGGTCATAACACTTGCAGTTATGTACACATGTGCTCTATAAAATAATCTTCAAACTAGATACCAAATCAGTCAATTTGTATTGAAACAGCTTTCTTTGTGGAGAAACTTCCAGGGTTTTCATCACAACATTTGGCATCAAACGGAATGTTTTGCAATATGCACAAGATGAAAATTCTGTGCAAATGGCTTTCCATATTCCTCAGCACTTTAAAAACCCATACATTTAACTAGCTCTTGTTACTTTGTAAATTTGATCCCAAAATATAGTTAGTGTGCACTTGGGAGAACTCAATGTAGAGGCTTCTTTTGGGCTGTTCACTAAGTAACATGTGGAGGTGAAAAGGAAAAAACAGCTTAAGCAGATGTTTGTGTGCCTTCATATAATTTCCCACCCTTCAGAGATGTTTGTCTTCCAATTCCTAGTCCCTATTTTTAAGGGCTTACATTGGCTAGCACCCAGCTATCTCTGGGACAGGCTTGCCCTGTGCGACCAGCACAAATGCTTCTTCTGCTAAGGGTCCCCAAAGTGATACTTGTGGGGGTCAATGGCAGAGCTTTACCAGTGGAGGGTCCAGGAATGTGGAATTTGTTCCATGGCTGAGCACGTGTTTACGTGCTTTGCTGAATTGGGCCTATGAAACAATAAGTAATCAAGAATGTTTTTACAATGCCTGTGTTGTAAGTTGGGTGAGCATCCTTCCCCATATTAAAAATGAAATGAGTTCTATCTCTTCTTAGAGTACTTTAAATTCTATTATATTTTAAAAAAATACTGTAACCTATTCTTGTTCTTTTACATTAAAATGTCCCATTTGCTATAACTATGAGCACTTGTGTTTTTTCCCCTAGGCTGAAAAACAGAGAATGACTACGATACATTGTTTCTTTTCTTTTTTTATTATTCCCCATGTTCTCCCAGTGCTAATCACAAAGGATTTACAAAGATGTCAGGGGACTCGAGTTCATTAAGATGATATGCAGCAAAATTACTCTTTAGGGAAGCAAATGAAATAATTTTAAAACTGATTTTAAATTCTAACAGGAAGCAAAGGTGAAGCTTAGTACTGCTCCCACACAAGGGGACAAGAAGTGTAGAGTTCCAGGCAGTGTTGTTGCTGCTGAAACAAATGGTGAATCAAATGTAGGAGTAACTGCAGAAATCCAGTCTTACGGTCAGAAAGCTAGACGAATCAAGAGAGGCGCAGCACTTTACTAGGAGAGCCATGATACGCATATTTCAAAAATTCTGAAATGGAGAGGGGAAATCTAAACGAAGAGTGTAATTGAAGAGAGAGACTCATTCAAAAGTTATTTTAATATATGGAGATATACCTATCTCATAGAACTGGAAGGGACCCTGAAAGGTCATTGAGTCCAGCCCCCTGCCTTCACTAGCAGGACCAAATACTGATTTTGCCCCAGATCCCTAAGTGGCCCCCTCAAGGATTGAACTCACACCCCTGGGTTTAGCAGGCCAATGCTCAAACCACTGAGCTATCCCTCCCCTAAAATTGAGGTTACAGCAGACTGGGAAGATAAAATCCTATTCCTAATAAATGGCACCATAAATGAAATATCAGAGCTCAGCAGGGAATGGGTCCAAACCAAATATTGTTTTATCAAAACTTTATCCATCCATTGCCAGCCTTTTCCTTCTCACAATCCTATAATCATCATGCTTTTTATGATCAATTTTACAGCATACAAAATACGTCCAGTCAAATGCTCTTTGCTGAACATTTCCCATTCCAATTAGCAGGCGCTTCTGTGTTCACAGCATCTCCAAAAATCAGGCCACTCTTATTTAGGAGGCTAACTATAGCTCAGGAGCCTAACTTTAAGCACTGAAGTTAAAAGATGCTGGTCTGTGGTACCCTCAGCTAGACCGTCTTTCATTTTTCTTGATCCTGATCACTTAAAATTCATTGAGTAATAAAGGATAGGAAAGGACACTGGGGCCTCCAGGTTATCCAAGAGTGTCAGAGTTCTCATTTGCAGTGTTGTTGTAACCATGTTGATCCCAGGATATTAAAGACTACGTGGATGAGTTAATATCTTTTACTGGACCAACTTTTGCTGCTGAAAGAGACAAGTTTTCAAACTACACAAAGATCTTCTCCAGGCATCAGATGACCCAGTGCTTCTGGGAGAGAGTAGCTGAGTGTAAATGTAGGCATTTCTAGGCTCCTAGTACCAGGACAGTGCATACCTTAGGACACAATGATCATCGTAAGCTTGAGAGTTTCATACATTCTGCTGTGATCTCTCAAAGTTGTTTGTGTAATCTGTTATGTGGCCTTAAGGTATGTATGTAACTACTTTCAGTGCAGTCCAAGAAAGATTAAATCTGAGGACTGACCCTATGGTGCCATGGTGGTAACTTTCTTCACTGTCACATGAGAAGGCAGAGTTTTATTTATAACAAAGTTTAATGTATAGCTGTGCATGCACACTTTCTCTCCTCCCCCATGCACTCTCAACCACATATTGGAAACTGCTTAGAATCTAATGGTAGCTCACTCAGGCCATTGGTTGAGTAGCATAATGCACTCCCCTTCTACAATCTGCCTAGCATGGATTCACTCAGAAAGAAGCCTGTCCTGTTTTACTCAGCTAAAAGGATGCTGGCTGCAATAAAATGACAAGAGCAGTGGGTTTGGTTGGTTGGCTTGTGGGGTTTTTTGTTTTTTTTATTTCAATACATTCTGTGTCATAAGTGTTCCAGAATTCCCATAAAAAAAGTTCCAGGTTATGTTTTTCAATAATAAGAAAATAGTTCACATCATGTGAGACACTCTGTCTAAGGACCTACAGATAAGTGAAGGTTGGGAGTTCTTCTCCCCAAGTATAGAAAAAAAAATGTCTAAATGAGCATTAACCACCTAGGCAAGACTCTCCCAGAACTTACATATGGATAAAACCCTCTCTCTCCCTCCCACCATAGCTTACAAACAAATCCAATGTATCAAGCAAAGGTCACACCCATCATGATTGGGATGTAGGTGGTCTGACCTAGTGGTTGGAGAACGAGTCAGGCCAGGTCAGACACCAGGGGTCCAGACTCTGAGACAGATCAGAATGCAAATCGGGTGTCAGGTAGGGTCAGGTTACCAGGAGATCAGGAGGAGCAGTCCTAAGTAGGGAGAATCCAGTTGCATGGAAGACTTCTTGTTCCTGTGCTTGGTTTAAATAGAAGCTGTCATGAATTGTCATGAATAGAAAACAGGATTCTCCAATTGTGTATTTCCTCTAGATTTTCTATGCTCTCTCTTTTTTCCTAGAAAGGCTTCAAACACATGATAAATGAAGCACAATTCTAAATGAAATCTAGATTTAACTGAAAGAACTCTCATTATGCAGCTCTATCAGTTATACAGTTGCTTGTATTTTCACTGCAGCATTATTAAAAAATCAGAAAGCAAGACCAATGTTTAGCACACACAATATATCCAAGATGAGTCTCAGTACATGGCGGAATTCAAGTAATCCATTTTTTATGTACATCCCTTCCTTTTATGTGAATGATTATTCAGCTTAGATTTAATTACTGGATTTAAATATCTAGGGGAACTCCTTAGGTTAGGCTTTGCTACCCTCACTGGGTTTGATAATATGATGCTGTAAATTGGCTCTAAGTATACAGGATCCTTTTCATTTTTGCTCGTTCATTTTGAAAGGTCACCAGCCTCCTTTGTAAATATTGGAAGTTATGAGAATGTAAGAGGAGAGTCGGGCAAAAACTAGACAAGTCGCCAAATAGACTCAAATTGTCTCCTCCTGCATTAAAAGTTGCAAGAGGGGACATTTTGTGAGGGAATCTTCATGAGGACTTTCTTACTGAGATTCTCCCATCTCACCCCATCACAGATGGGTGTACCCTCCAGCGCGAAACCCCCAAGAGAAGCTAGGGACAGCTGCAGAGGCCCTGCACCCAGACAGTGGCTCTGGTGGCTCTCCACTCCTGGGAAGTGTGACTCCACTGAGGTCAACAGCTCCATTATCTTTATCTTGTCAGTTCTGTGCACACAGAAAGGGGGACAATGTGCATCTTGCCCCTCTACCACTTACTGCCTACTGTGACACCATTTGTGTGGCTCTCAGTGAAGGCAATTGGATGTGTAGGGTAAAAAATAGCTTGACAATAATAATACTTCACTTGCCTAATGTTCACTATGCTTCTGGGAGGTAGGTGGGCAAGTGTTGTTATCCACATTTTTACAGATGGAGAAATGGAAGCAGTGAAGTTAAATTATTTACCCAAAGACAGAGGGAGTCAGCATCAGAGTCTGTAATAAAGACCAGGAATTCCTGGCTCTGAAGCCAGTGCTCAACCCACCCCGCCTGGCTGCTCTCTTAGAGTGGATAACTAAATAGTTACCATGTCTGAAGTGTTTCAAATACTAGCACAATGCTTAATAATAAATGAATTGTTTAAATTGTTCAAGTGAAATCAGAAATCTGATGCATTTTCATCAAAGCAAAATGTGTCATATTGAGATTTGGCCATGAAATGTGTAAAATACCATTTGCTTTAGAATCTATTAGACATCTCATAATACAGCAAAGCTATAGAAATATAGAGTAATGTCAGACATGTAATGGCCAGTATCATTTTCGAAATGTCCTTTAGTGTAAAACAAGTGTTGAAAATCCTTATCTTGTGGGATGATAGCATGATGATACCAGCTGCAGTTCAAATGTAGTTTCCCTAATTCAGATTTCGCTATGGGTTCTATCTATGCACTTTGTCTTGGAAATTAGCTAAGGAAGATGCTGCAAAGGTGCACTGCAAATACGTAGAGTCTGAAATGAAGCCTGTGATCTAGAAATATGTAGTGTTTAAGGATGTTTGGTATAGGGAGTATAGAAACTTGTAACTACTCTGTAATGAAAAGTCTCTGTAAGTAATGCCACTATCCATTAAGAGGAACATTTCCCATGTTCAGACCTACTTTATTTTTCTGTGAGGGCAAGTAGTGTAAGGAAAAATACATCGGTTGACATCTCAAAGCATTTATACCAAACTTATCCCTCTTAATATAGTCTTATTTTATTCTTTAAAATGAAACTTTCAATACAATAGTTACCCCAACTTCAAAAGGCTGCACCCCTCTTTGAGCCCTCCCCTTCCCACCAGTCTCTACACAATCTATTACTTGAAAGAAGCAATGATGTTTAACAAGTTCCCTGGAATGAATAAACAGAATAATAGATAAGCAGCCACATACGACAATGATGTTATTCTGTTATGGGAATCTGGTGACATAAATCATTAGCACTTTGTTTTGCAAGGTTGCTTATTTGTTTGTTTCTTTATAATATATGGATTTTTAAAATCTACACATAAAATTCAAACAGCAACAACAAGTAAAAATAAGGCTCTTTCTTCTCTACTTAGTTTCAGCCCTACTTATTTCAAAAACTCTTTATAACAAGTTCAGCTCATACTCCGGAGTAAATATCCCCCTATTAATTTCTGAATAATTTCCCCCAACTTTTTACCCAGTGGGGTGGACAATGGTTTATGGGTATTTAGATGGGCACAATGCTATTTTCTGTAAGGTTTTATAGAATATTGCAAACATTCTAGGTGACAGTGTGGTCTAGTGGTTAGAGTGTTTGAGTGGGAATCAGGTGATACGTTCCATTCCCGTTCTGCCACTGCCACTCAATGGTAGAAAAGTCACTTCACCTCTACATTTCTGCTTCCCCTCCCATCCTCTGTCTTGTCTACTTAGGCTGTAAGATGTTTGGAACAGTGACTGTCTTTTCCTACGTGTAAAACCAAGTTGATTAGTGCCTCTAGGACCATTACCATAAAGCCATTTGGAAGAACAACAACATTTACTGGGCACCTCTTTTTGAACAGGAAGGCAAACTGGGTTTTTTCCACTGGTCACATTTTGTTTTCTATTTTTATTTCCTCTAGTTTTCTAAAATGTTAAGTGTAAACATACATAAAGCCACTAGCCAGTAAAATTGATTATTATAGCTAATCAGACTATACATCTTGCTTAGGTAGAATGAAAGTTAATGTCAAATGTCTTGCAAAATTTTTTACACATACTAAATCATTGAATTAAGAAAAATAAGATGCTGCTTCATAAAAATCACGTAGGAAGAGTTGCTGCTGCTAAGTTTTCTTCTGGAATAAATATCTAACCAATATACTCAGTGAACTCTTCTTTTTCTCAGCCTTTATTATGGATTTTTTTTTAATCCAGATGCTTCATAATTCACCATACTCTTTTCTTCTCCCTACTCCCCACTCATCCTTCTTCCTGGGGCCCTCAATTTTTTCTCATTACCCTCAACATTTTTTTTTCTACTAAAATATTTAACATTACCTCAAAATGGGCTATGTCTCAAAGCAAGATCCTTTTGGATCAGGTCTTCCAACAAAGGCAAATGGTTCCTAAGAACTATATGGGAGCCAAAAGATTCACTCTTCAAGAACTGAAAATCTCTGACTGTTCCTTGGATAATTGACTGGGCCACTGGATTGAGAAGCTTGGTGATTCTGAAAGGGAAAGTTTTTAATTTTAAACAAAATGGGAACTTGTACATGTTCTCCTTAAACTGGTGGTTAGTTAACCTCAACACATTGTTAAATGTTAAAGTGTTGGTTTTTTGTGTGTGTTTGCATGTGGGTCTTCTCTGCTCATCTCCACAACCCTTCCACCTAAAGTTGCTTCAACTTTGCTTGCCTTGACCAATGAGTCATGGATGGGACTCTCTTCCAGCTAAGTGATATTACACTGTGCAGTCCATGAAGGTTTCTGTATGCTGACGTGGCTAGCTAATTCACTACTTAGTAATGAGAGAATTTCAAATAAGGACCAAGCTTTTCCTAGTATTATTTGAATCTCTAAACATTTTGAACAGACCACATATTCCCTCAGAGGCCTTGGATGATAAACCTCTCTTCTGTTTTCAATATGCCCCAGTAGTTCTCTCCTCTGTGCCTCCAACAAGCCATCTACCTTTGAAGATCATGGAATTGCAGCAGGGCTGCTATCCTGTCTTCAAGGGTCCAGGCTGCTGCTCCCTTTAATCTTCCCCAAACTCAGGAAGCTCTCCTTTAAATGTCCAGAGTTAACACTGTAAGCCTGAATTCTCATCCTGTAGATGTGGGTTCTTTCAGACCTCTGTGGTTTGGGGAAGTGGACACAATTCTCCATGGGTCAGCATGGTGAGAGTAAAAAATTATGCAAATTCTATTGTTGATTACATGCATTACTTCATTTGATCACCCACTATGGTTCAATGTAAGTACAAAGAACTTTTCAGTTTGATGGTTACAGAGCACTAAAATTGTAGATACAAATCACTTTGGTTTATACACAAAGAATTTTGGTTAACATATATAAACAGAATTGTAGAGGTTTTAATATTTACTAACACTGAGGTAAACTTCAATTTTGCAAATAGCATCTCTATTTGTCTACAGGTGGTGTTGGCACCACTGCAATGACACTGTTAGCTGCCATTGCTTGCTGGAATCAGAGCAAATACCAAATGCAGACAAGGCATTATTTTACTACTTTTATACAATTAACACATGATGGTCTGCCCCTTTGGCATCTGGGGTTGCCAATGATGCTGTTATCTGACAGTAACCAGGCTCAGTCCCTCTTCCTGTGCAGAAAGTGCCTCCTTCCAACTCAATGGACTGTCTGTCAAGTGGAATAATGGACTTGCCACGGCTCAACAGCTTTCCAAACAGAGGCATTACCATTAAAACCGTGTGCCATACTCCGTTAATTGGAAATTATTGTTTATGAGAACACAAGGCCATTTACCTGGGTATAGAGGCTTCTATTCTATGACATCTGAAGAGGTGGTACACTGGAAAAGAATAATTAGGAGAGCTGGTTGGGAAATTTTGGATACTCCTGTTCAATTTTCTGTCAGAAAGTGCTGATAGTTGAAACCTAAACTGTTCATGGAAAAAGGATGGTTTTGATGAATTTAGAAATTATCAGTATTGTAACTACGGTATGCCTAAAAAGGGCCAAGTTTTTACCAGAAGCTGGAAATGGGCGACAGGGGATGGATCATTTGATGATTACCTGTTCTGTTCGTTCTGTATGGGGCACCTGGCATTGGCCACTGTCGGAAGACAGGATACTGGGCTAGATGGACTTTTGGTCTGACCCAGTATGGCCATTCTTACCTTCTTAAGTTTTGGTTCACTTCTGAAAAGGTACACAAGATGTGGGTATACAAGATGTACAGTGGTTACTCAAAATTGCAGTCCTTGTATCTGTCCTAGTGCCAGTGTGGATATTAGCTTTGCTAACAGGGATGAGGACATAGGGCCAGGTTTAGAGGGGAATGCATCCAGTACCCTCATATGGGGTATAGTAGTGATCATGTCATCCTTTTGCACTGGGCCATTACTTAATAAGCCAGATCAATTCCAAAGGAATTAGTAACTTTCAATCTCATCCAATTTTCATTTAAAGTCAGTAGAAAGGCTCCCATTGATTTCATTGGGACAAGCCTTGGATAACTAGACCAACTGGATATTAGGGTTGCTAGGCATCCGGTTTTTTACTGGAATGCCCGTGTTCCTGGTGGCTCTATTCAGCACCGCTGACTGGGCCACTAAAAGTCTGGTTTGCGGTGCAGCGGGGCTAAGGGAGGCTTCCTGCCTGCCCTGGCTCCACATGTCCCCCGGAAACGGCCAGCATGTCTGGCTCCTAGGCACCAGGGAAGCCACGGAGGCTCCGTGCGCTGCTCAGGCCCTGAGTGCCAGTTCCGCAGATCCCATTGGCTGGGAACCACGGCCAATGGGAGCTGCAGGGGTGGTCGCTGCAGGTGTTTATTTAATAAGGACAACAAAAAATAACCTTTCCCTACAAGAGAAATACACAATTATTATGCAAAAAGGACAAACAATTTACAGAAAATGTCAGGGAGTTTTTAAATTTGAAAGTGCTTTAAGAAAGAAAAATTGAAATGAATAATAACTTTATTCAAAAAAAGAATGTCTTTAGCCAAGTCTACAATAGAGTCTTACTGAGATTGTCTTAACTATTTTCTTGAATAATTAAATCATCTGTAATGTGCAAATATTCATTTCTTGTGGGTAACCTATCCATCTAATGCATAAACAAATTAGTTAAAAAAATACCTCTAATAAGACTGGAATGTTTTAGAATGGTGGGCATTTCCAGTGAATAGAGTTATAATAATGTATTTTTCTGTTAATAGATTTCTTCATGCCTGCCGTCATCAACTGAACATAGAGCCAATAAAATATTCTGCTTCAGGTGCTGTGGTCATATTAATATATCAAAGCAAAAAAAAAAAAATGTGAGGGTGGTGGTGGTTGCTTTTTCCCCCTAATCTTAGTGAAGTTTTCTAAATGTTTGTCTAAAATTTTCACAGGTTTTTTTTTTTTTTTTACAAAAATAATTCTGTACTAGGTTTCCATTATAAACCCTGAAAAATAGTCAGAACACACAATTTCCAAAGCACATTGTCGTAGTGGAAATCTATCTACCTATCTAGCCTTTTATAACTGTTATCTGATATAGAGAAATTCGAAATAACAAGACGTCTTCAGTAGTGAAAAGCAGTTTAGTTTTTTGTGTACTGTCTCTTTACAACTGGGGATGGAAGCCAGGCTGGAGGAGATTGGGAAGGTTCTAGGCAGAAAGTTTAAAGAGAAGCAGGGAGAGAATGTAAAGGGATAATACTATTATCCTTTTCTATGTATTTTTTTGTTCCATATTACAAGAAAATAGCATTCTCTGGTTCTTTAATTTGTCATATTAGTTTTCACAGCTGAGAAAACTATGCCAGGCCTTGTAGTGTTTTGTTTAAACATAGTCGGAAGCTGCAGCATTAGTAGCAAATTTGCTGAAATTCTACCCTGGACAGATAGTTGGAGAGATGTTGCAAGAAACCCCTGAGTACTAAGAATTTGAGAACATACCTAACAAAAAAGGTGGAATTTGAGATAATGGTATCAGATGCCAAGGAAAGAACAAGGTTTACTCCAAAAGAATAATTTTCTTTTGGGGTCTTTACTATAATTAAGGTCTGGGCACCAAGTTAGGCCTACTATTGTGGTCTGGGGAGCGAACTGTGGAAGGACACAGGGATAGGAGCTTTGGAGATGTTTTTGATAAGTGGCCAAAATTGTGGATGTTTGTCTGAAGTGAAACTTTCATATATGCTCTCTGTTAAACCCATTTCCTCTGCTTCACAGTTTACTTCCAGTTGGGAGGATGAAGCATCCAACAACCACCACAGACTCAGTAAGCAAAATGCTATTGTAACTAATGTATCAGCATAGAAAAGAAATGCACTGCAACTAAAGCATCAAGCCAGCATGGCTGACATTTGTCCTCAGCTGAATAAACTTCTGATCCTATGAAAGGATGAACAGCCACCACTCCCACTGAGGACATTGGAAATTGAAGGGACTCACTACCCAAAGTAGGTACTTAGCACCTTGTACAATTGGTTCAAAATATAGTAACATTCTATTTTCAATTACAGTCACCTTTTTGTCCTCATATGATTCAACCTCCACGGTATAAGTTAGGTGCTGGTAAGCCTTTCAACAATTCCAAAGCTGGCTGATGCATTTTTTTGCATTATGATATATCTTTGCAGATAAAGATGGCTGTAAATTACTAAACTTACTCTCATGTCATTCAGATCTGTTGCTGCTTCTCCTGTCACTACCATTGATTAATGAATCACTGTGAAATATCTCACTGCTGCGAGTTTATGCAAATCTACAATTAAATATAAGAAGGTTATTTTCGTCAAATCAATCAGATATTGTATCTATTTAAAACTATAAAAGCATAATTTCTAATGCATAATTAATGATTAACAAAGACTATTAATAATTAAATGATGAGATGTTATAGTAGGTAAGTTCAGTACAGTAATTTGTATTTTAAATATATAGGCTTCCTTTTCTATCTATTGCCAATTAAATTGTCAGACCTAGAAAAACAATTATTTTCATCTTTCTCTTCACTTTCTTTGTGATCACAGGAGTGTGTAAGCAGGCACACTCTGACACGGTACAATCTGAAATACAGAAAATATACCAGTTAAACAAAATGGGTTCATTGGAATCACACAGCACAAGGTGCAAAGCACAGCTATTTGTCAACATTCAGAGAATTCTTTTCAAAGTGCATTGGCCTCTGGTACACGGCCAAAACACTGTTTCACAGCTAAAGTAATGTATGTGTCATGAAGTTGTGCTTACACAAACTGAGTTTTTCCAAAGAAAGGACATCCTTCTCACTTGCACAGCCTCTTTTAATGTACATTAGCTACACTGGTGCTAGCCATGGTGGGAAAATATAGGGGAAAATGTCTAGGTGGGATTTTCAAAAGCATTCATCATTGGTCTAACTTCTCCCATTAAAGTCTATGGTGAAACTCACATGGATGGTGTAGACAATCCTCCTGAGACAAATCACTTGCCAGCACAATATACACAGTCACTCCAAGGAGATTGAATAACATGTCACCTGCCTCTAGGAAGAGGATTTCACTGCTGTTTTTGGTATTTGTATTCTTCTTTGTTCATAGCAATAGGAAATATGTACATATGGCAAATATGAATAGATTAGAAGAGGGTCTGGGACCCCTGGTATTACTCCCAACCCTCTCTATGGGCTTTATTTTGTTCTGAGTAACACTAGTGTAAATCAGGATTAACTTCACTGAAGCCAGTGGAGTTACACCAGTGTGAAATTGGAGTGGGATCTTGGACTTAGGCACCTGGAATCCAAATCTGTTCTGACCACTTGGAAGGTAGGACTGTACTGTAGGAGACAATCCTGAAATTACAGGGAAATAGATGAGATGACCTAATAGGTCTCTTCAACCTTTCTATAAATCTATTAAATGAGTCTATATTTTTATTTTAATAATTTGAACATAAGGCTGTGATCTCTATCTCTGTATAACACTGATTCAAGTTTGGGGGGAAAAAAAGTTCTGTTAGCAATAAGACCTTTTGTACCTGTAAGGAGTTTTACTAAGGGTAATGTATGCAGAATTGTGTACTAGAAACCTAATGAATATGTATATTTACTGCTTTTTTTCTCCATGGATAGCACAATAGTAGTGGAGAAGGCAATCTACTTCTCACTGTGCATGTTCTTTAATGCAGAAGATAATCTTCTGGGTACTGTAGTGCTCATAATATAAGCAACCTCTTTTGTGACTCTCTATTGCTGTAGGTTTGTAATGGTCCATGTCACTTTAATAATTAGTCTACAGGGAGCCTTAATAGAGAAAGTCAGCTCTTTTAATTAACTTAATCCCCAGTACATGAGTTGACCATGAGACATCAAACCACAGTTTAGCTCCAAGGGCATGTGAACGCCAAGGAAATCTCATTTTTAACCACATTGGTGCTGCATGCTATCTTCCCTTCTAGTATGATATAGTGTGCATCTAAATACATTGTGCCATTCTCGCCTCTGGTAACATGAAGGCATTATTTCTTGTGGAATTAGTGATAATGGGAGATGACAACTTCCAAATGCTATAGTAAGCTATAGTAAGTATAGAATGCTATAGTAAGACATAGGAGTTGTCATAAGGTAACACAGCCACACCTCAGTTTTTAAGGAAGTAACTAAGAAGTATTTTAAAATCTTTATTCTGCCTATTTAGTTGAGCCTAAAAAAGAACGGTGTATGTCTAAACTATTATGGGATCATAATGTTGACAATAATTTTAGCTAATGCTTTTGTAGCCAAACTTTCTGATAGAAATCTGTGCTCTAATGATTTAATATTTTGATAATGATCCCCTGTACATGATTATTCTACAAATGAATATTTTGTATTTATAAGGGCATGTATTGGTACTAAATATTAAAGGGTTATTTCTCATCATGATTTGTAATACCTCTTAACAGCAGGAAAGGAGAAAAACATCTCATGGAGAAGAAGCCAATGATTTTGCCTTTGTTTTCTCCTTTCCTTGTTGCTATCCACATCTTCAGTCGTTTTTTCAACAATGTTAGCATAGCTCTGGGAATAGTTCTTTGAGATACTCTAGGCTGAATTAAAATACTGACGATCACAGCATTGTGTGGAATGTCACTGAGGAACATCTCAATACCTCTGAAAGGAGGAAGTTTAATATACTGCAACTGCCTTCAAAGTACAAGTTGAAGACAGTTATACAAAATGAGGTTCTAGTTATATTTTTAGAAGCAAAAATAATTACCAGCAAATTTCCTCAAATGCACATTGCTTTATCACATGGTGTTCTCTCTTTTAGTTAAGGTTGAGAATTGTTTTGTTATGAGAAAATAACCAATTTATTTAGAAAGCATGGTTCAATGGATTGGACACTGTACAAAGAGCCAGGACATCTGGGTTCTAATTCTGGCTTTATCACTAACATTCCGCATGATCGTGAGCAAGTCTCTTCACCTCTGCCTTCGCCTTCCTCTGTTTCTCCTCCTGTCCTTTGACTATCTTATCTGTTTAGATTACAAGCTTTTTTGGAGAAGCAACCATCTTTCAGTATATGTTTGCATAGTGTCTAGAAACTGGACCTTGATCTCAGTGGGAGCCTCTAGACGCTATAGTAACACAAATAATTAATAATATGCAGTAGGCCAGATCCTTAGCTGGTGTAAATCAAGGTAGTGTCATTAAATTCAATGGGACCACACCCATTTACACTGGCTATGGATCAAAATCTATGCCAGAGCTCACTTGTAAATGTGGTTTTTGACCAGTACAAAGTACAAAGGGTGATGGGTTGGAGTTCAAGAGGCACTTCCTGAAGATTAAGGGGAAACTAAATGATACTGTCAGCACCCAGAAAGTGTGGCTTCCTGCTACTTGATCCAGCTGCCATTGGTAGTTGGAGTGAATTGGATGCTGCTACACTGATACAATTTTTATTTTTATTCTGCATCAAGAAATGCTTGTGGGTGCCAGTATCTAAGTCACTTGCGATGGAAACCCATTTGTTTAGGGATCTGTCTTGACACCAGGACATTTCCTCAGAGGATAGGCTTGGTAAATACATTTCCAGGGCCTCCCAGATGAATTTGGGATAGTGAGCCTGACCGTAGTAAGTTAGCTGGTGGCATGCCTTCCTATTGCTAGCTACTGGCATGAGGTGTTTTTTTTTTCTTCTGCTCAGTCAGCAAACCCTCTCATTGGGATACTTTGTGCTTCTGTGGGAGCCAGCCTGACTTACGGAGAGTATGCCTCCTGCCCCAAGGCGGTTGCAGCCACTGACTGATGCAGACTTAGGGTTTTTGTTTTTTGTTTGGCTGACACCCTGCAAAGGGCTACGAGGTGCTCCNGTTGCAGCCACTGACTGATGCAGACTTAGGGTTTTTGTTTTTTGTTTGGCTGACACCCTGCGGGCAAAGGGCTATGAGGTGCTCCAAGTACAAAGTACAAAGTACAAAGATGTAGAATATTTATTTACATGTGATCTTTTGTGATATTGCAAAGAGTTTTTCAAAATTTTCCTTCATACTATATGTTTGAGTCATGTTAAATAAGTAAGCAGAATCAGTGCAATCATGAGAAACTAGCACATTTGTTGTTCTATTAGAGTAAAACTCTTAATATATCTCATAAAACACTTCCTTTTTTTAATACTGTTGAATGTATTCAAAAGCACTGTATTTCATAAACGAATTCAATTTCTTGTTTTATTAATCCAGTTATAAAAAGAAAAAATCAATCTCTTCAAACATCTTTATAAAGTCAAGTTAATTTCCATAACTATTAATCTTTTATTACAAATGAGTTTTAATTAGTTTCTATCCTCTGCCATGTAAAAGAGGACGGAATTATCATGCAATTCATCCATTGTTAGGTTACACACTATTAAAAAGTCCTGTATTTTTAGCATATTCAAGATATTTCCCATCCAACTTAATATCTTAACTCAAGTTACCATTAAATAGTTCTAAATTGAATCACCTTTCTTTTTTGCTTTAGAGCATAGGCCATTTTTTCTAACAGAGATGGGACCAAACCATATATACACAGCTCCATATGCTTTGTCTCTATCATGGGTTGAACCAAAACACCAAAAGCAAATGTTTCCAGCTTGGAGCATAGATTTCACATCTGGAGCCAAATTTTTCCAAAATTTGGGGTTGTTTGTATCAGCCTGTCCTAGAGACAGGTTTGGGCTGGGAACTAAGACTAAACCTAAATTCAGATTGAGCATGTTGGTTGAGTTCCATCTCTAAATTCTAACAAGAATTTCATTCTGATTGAAATTTCTCTCTCTCTTTTTTTTTTAAACTACTTTTCATTAGGCTAAAGACCACATCTTTATTTTGGGAAGGGGGGTGGGAAGAGGAGGAAGAAATGACTAAGCACAACATCCATGCAATTACTTTATGTGAAGGTGATGGGGGAAAAGATTAGAACCAACCTCAGCCTATAATATTACCATAGCCTGTTTTTTTTGTTTTGTGGCAGTTGATATTATAATACTTGCTTATAGAATCAAAGGATTCATTGGGAAATTGCACACAAAAGCAGGATCAAAACTTCCTCCAACACACTTACTCGTCTTCCCCTTCACGGGATCAGAGAGAGCAACATAATTGCAAAACAAGATAACTTACCACAAAAAATGGAGGTGCTGCTGTCTACACTGATCATTACAGGAAAGACCCTATTCTAGTGATTTGGAAAGGGAAAGATTTAACATGCCCTAAAATTCCCTAATTCTGCTGGCCTACCTCATCTTAATTCCACAAACTGCTCCCACCTTCTCTGTGAGAGCAACAAGCCTAACAACTTGATTATACCTGCTTCCTCTTTAAATATGATTAGATTCATCCAGTCAGGGACAGAAGCCATAGCATGTGACTAAACTAACCTATTAGGAAGTTGTATAAAACATTTAGCAAATATATATGTTGAACATGGCTTAGGGCAATCTGTTTTCATGTACCATTCATCAAATACTTTTCAATAAATAAGTCAATTTATGAACAGAGGAAATTACAACATTTGTACCTATCTTTGCTGGGATCATTCACCCAGATCTAGGTATAATGGACAGCAAGTATGAAGTGAGAGTAAATTTCAGTTTGATGGAAATAAACAGTCTGAGCAGGGACATCATGTCACGGAGTAGGAAGGTGATAATTCCTCTCTATGTGACTCTGAGGAACACACATTTAAATGCTCTGCTTGGTCATAGGCACCTCATTACCAGAGATATCTATAAACTGAAAGGACCTCAGAGAAAGGGAAATGATGATCATAGGGTAGATTGAACTGACTTTCAAGGAAAATAAAAAAAGAATCAATATACATAATTTTGGTGGTAAGATGACTAAAAGGGGGACTTGGTCATATACAATAGTTGAAGGGTTAGACATAATGGGGAGAAATTGTTCAAGATATATGGTAAAGATAGAAGTTAACTTGAAGTAATAAAGGTAGGGTGAAGTTAAGCAAAGAATCATTTAGTCTAAGTTTGAAGACACAGAGATGGATTTTAACATGAAAAGCCACACTTTATTCACTTTTATTTTTAATGGGGGGCTAAATCCTTCCATCCCAACCCCCACAATACTGACCAATGTAGTGTTACATGGCCTCATGCCAAATAACCAGTATTCAGGGTTGGTCCATTTCAATCCTTCTCCTATGATATAGCCCACCACTCTATACTCTTACCCTCCCACCAGGATGCTTTGCTGGATCAGGTTTCTGTTACCAAAATCAGATATATTTATGAATAAACTGGTGTAACGATGCTGGTTCTGGTGGGACACTTCTGAGAGTGCCAATTCAGGACAAATTGCTCAGAGCAGGGCAGTTACAGCCCAAGGCTGGGGTTTTTCCATCTCTAAGGCAAACCAAACCAGCCAAACATAGAGGACTTTGGTTTTATCCCACTGGCTAACCACAAGTCGCACAAGCAATTCCCTTAGACACTCCAGTTTCCCAGTATCACCANATCTAAAGCTTTATTCATAAAAGGAAAAAGATATAGATGAGAGCTAGAATTGGTTAAATAGAATTAATTACATACAGTAATGGCAAAGTTCTTGGTTTAGGCTTGTAGCCGTGATAGAATAAACTTCAGTTTCAAATCAAGTCTCTGGAGTACATCCACAGCTGGGATGGGTCATTTAGTCCTTTGTTCAAAGCTTCAGTTTGTAGCAAAGTTCCTCCAGAGGCAAGAAGCGGGATTGAAGACACGATGGAGATGAGGCAGCTGCCTTTTATAGTCTCTTCCAGGTGTAAAGACACCTCTTTGTTCTTACTGTGGAAAACTACAGCAAAATTGAGTTTGGAGTCACATGGGCAAGTCACATGTCCATGCATGACTCAGTACTTTACAGATGGCAGCCGTTGCCCACATGCTATCTTGAACGTACCCAGGAAGACTTCTTATGTCGATTGGAGTCTCCCAAGGTCTATTGTCAGTTAAGTGTTTCTTGATTAGGCACTTAACTTGCAAATTCCTTTCTCAAGAAGCTGACCAAATGCTTTATTAAGGCTACTTCAGAATTAAAACACATTAATATACAAGTACATAGCCAATATTCATAACATCAACTACAAAAATGATGCATGCATACAGACAGCATAATCATGATCAGCAAACCATAACCTTTCCATAGACACCTTATACGACAACCTTTGTACAATATTTGCTGCAAATATATAACAGTGGTTGCAACAATGATTTATACGGTCTCCAGTTATGTCAGTAACATCACAACTGGTATTATCAATACATTGCAACAACAGGGGCAAACCTGAAGTATCTAGTATCACTTGGCAGCCTGACTGAAGTTGCTACATTTGAGTGCAAAGAATTTCACTATGATCACTCATGCCTAATTAGTTTGCCAGGTACACTGATCTTGGCTAAATATAAAACACACATGTTTTGCAGCTGATCAGGACAGAATGGTCCTGAATTAGAACTATTCTTTATAACCACACATACATGTACATCCTGCCCTGGACTACATGAGTTACTATATTACTGTAGTGGGAACCAGAAGGAAAATAGATGAGCACTCTTGGAGTTTTCCATTAACTTGCTCCCATCCAATTTAAAATAAATGACTCACAGGATCATAAAAGCAGCTGCCAACAAGTGTGTGAATCTCTGCTATGATTCCATTTAGAAGATATTTCAATGTCATATAACCCTTCTGCCAGGTGGAGCCGGCAGCAACCAGGGCCAGGTTCAATATCTAGGGGTTTCTTTTCAATAATATAACACAGAACCGGCTCAAGCCCCCACCCAGTAACCTGGGAAAATTACACACCACCCCTGGGCGCCTCTGAGAGGCAATACTTCCCCACTCGCAAGCACAGAGTCTGAGTGTAGAAAAGAAACTTTTAATGAAAGGAGGGAAGTCACCCAACATTAATTAGGGAAAATGCCACAAGCAGGATTCATAAACCTAAAACTGTGAGCAGGACACCCACCGTACAGTGTGTGGAGTGGAGTCTTCTGCCTCACGTTCTTGAGTTCTACAACCAAAAATTCCTTTACTGTGCCCCTCTCTGCTCCCTCACCAAACCCCACTCACAATGGTTGTCCTTGGTCAGTGAGGATCCAGGGTTCAGGGAAGAAGGCACCTTGCTTGCTCCACCACCTGAGCACTTGCTCTAGCTGGCTACCCCGCCAGCCATGGTTCCTCTCTGGTGGCTGCCCTGTCAGCCGCTCCCACCGGCCGACTGCTTGCCACTTTCACTGGTCACTCCCGCCTGCCAACTGCTCGCCACTTTTGCCGGCCGCTCACCAGTTATGTTCTGCTGCCACCTGCCTCTCTGCTGTAACTTATGTACATCTGTCTCTTAGCGATTTTTAGCTCTCAGCAGGCAGGGCAGAAACACTGCCCCACCACAAGTGATTTCAGCTCTTATTGAGTACTTAAAATAACAAAAGACTCCTAATGAAGCCTATTTAAACAGTGGGGGGGAGGGGAATAGGTTAAAACTTAGAGAGAGTCCACACCTCCTGGCTGGGACATCTGTCCCCATCCCTGTTTCTTTCACATGGGTCTGGCATTTGAGCCCCTGGCTTAATGAGGTCGTTTCAGCTGAGGGTGACCCCCTCATTTGGGACAGGTTAAGCACAGTTCTCCTCCCCTTTATTCATACAATAAAGACAACAACATTGATAATATTTCACTACCCCTGCATTCAGTACTAAAGTGATTTGTAACTCAATACCAGACAAAGTTGATCACTTTGAGCAACACAGCTCTATCTGCTGGATATCTTGGCACAGTAGGTATCTTCACATAAATAAAATTGGCTCCTGAAGTCTCTCCCCCCCGCCCCCACCTAGCTGTCAGGGAAGAACTAATTCAGACCCTGCTTACAACCACAAGAACTCATGTCATCCTGCCATCTTCTACTAATGGTGCCAATAATACATCAGCACTGTAAGAAAGCATAAGTTGATTAAATAAGAGGCAGAGCTAGTGAATAAGAGCATAAGATAACTATGCTATTCATGTTATCTATGGACCACCAACATTTCTGGTTAGGTGACTCCTCACATTACTATATCAGTTGATTTCTGAAAGGCTAATGGGCATCATCAATTAAATATGCTCAATGTTTTGCCATATAGTGCTAAGCATTATATAAAATCTGGACGGAACTTCTGTTTATGAATGTATAATAGCTACTGATAATGTTATACCACTTTCCAATCAAGAAAAGAAAAAAGAAACCAAACAAACTAGCAACTAGTCCCTAGCAGTCCATAAATCTACTTGCAAAATTTCTTTTTTTCACGAAAGTTAACAGCATACCTGTTAGGAAGTGGCAGTTTTCATTATTACTCTGAGAGGTGCTCAGGCATAAAAGTATATGAGCTTTGGCAGTGCTCATTTGTCAAGCTAAGAAATCTGTTCCCTGTATTAAAACAGAGACACAGAAACACAGGAGAGCAATATATGGAGAGATAAGTGCAAGTATAAAGAATGGAAGGAAAATTCAGGTTCACTAAAGTAACATGCATGAACTTGTTGCTGTGCTGTTATCTATTGATACTTTTGTCTGTTGTAGGTGAACTAAAACTGAATAGCTTGACTTAAATACTATTTAGAACCACATAAAGAAGAAAAAGCTATAATAAGGTGAAAGTCCATTTTGTGAGTAAAGAGGTCTTTTACTAGAACTAAAATACAGAAAGCATTCATACTGCAAGTATATAGTTCTATTGATTCACATAGACTCATAGGTCACAGAACCTTACCCATCCACTCCTGAAATAGACCCCTAATTGCTGGCTGAGTTACTGAAGTCCTCAAATCATGATTTAAAGACTTCAAGTTACAGAGAATTCACCATTTACACTAGTTTAAACCTGACTTTTATTTGTAATCTATACTCTTGTAATTTTCACCACCTGGAGCTTGGCTTCAGCAGGACGGAGCCAGCATCAAGTTCTCATCCGTTAATGTGACAGTGTTGCACATGCAGAGGAAAGGGAGGTCTATATCCATAAAAGGGTCTTTAGATGGTCTGTCGAACTTTAGATGGACTGCCACCGAATGGAATCCATTGTCTTGAGTTAGACACCGAGGCTAAAATTGATAGGCAGAGTTTGGTACCTAAGATGGGATCCACAAAAAGCCAGAACACTGAACAAGGAGCACTCTAAGCTACTCAATTACAAAAACTGAGGAGAGGTGTGTGGCCTAACCTGCACCCCTGAAACAGCGTCTGAGCCAGTGGGATTCACAACTGTGAACCCTCTCCTGGAGTTAGACACCTACAGTTCTTTTTTTGCAAAGAATGATGGTGACAGTGCTGGTGCCCCCAGTGGTTAGAGCATTCACCTACAACATGGGAGACCTAGGTACAAACCCTACTCTGACTGATATAGGGCACTCCCACATCCCAGGTAAGTGCCCCAATCACAGAGTTAACAGTTAAAAGGGGGACACCAGTAGCACTACATCTTCATCTTTTTGTGTGGGGTTAGGCATGCTTTGTGCACACCTACCAGCTCATGCCCCACAGGCAAGATAGGTGAGGCATTGCCATGTTTCAGGATCCCACTGGAAGTCAGTCATGAGATAGGTACCTGCATGCTAGGCAGCTATTTGCATATCCAGCTGGAAACCACATGGCAGAAATATGGATGTCTCGGGGATTTTACCAGTGGAAACTTAGGGGCCTGCAGAGTTAGACAACAACTGAGTGGGAATTTTGAGGATCTCAATTTGGACTTAGGTGGCTAAAATGGCAGTAGACACCTAAATCCCTGTGAGGATCTAGACCATAGAGCTTTATCAGTGCCCTCATATACAGAAAATGATAGACCAATATTTTCAAACTTAGTAAACTAAACTTGCACATCAAACTTCATATTTAGGCATTGAAATAAATTGTCTGATTTGCAAAGGCGCACAGAGTACCCACAACCCCCAGTGAAGTCACAGGGAACTAGAAGATCTCAACACCTCTGAAAATCAGACTTTTTTTTATGTCTAACTACTGCTTTATAGGCTTAATTAATATACTTGAATTGAAAATATGGGGGGGTTAGTTAGCTGTCCCCCATAAGCACAATGTTCTGTTCTTAAAGAGACCAAGATGCTGGGTTGGCTTGTAAAAAAAGAGGGGGTTTCAGACCAATCAGGGTTAAAGGAAATAGAATATAATAATTATCCTCATATAGAGAAAGAAACCAAAACAAAGATTACCATACTTAGTAATATAAGGTCTTAACTCCAATTGATGTGAAGCTCACTAGCCATCTCTGAACAAGAACTTCTCTATGTTCTTTTGCCTTGAGGTTTCTTTTTAATTCCCGCTTCTTGTGTTTCTGAGTCCTATGTGTCTACCTGCTGCACCTTTTGTCTCCAGCAGAGCCTGGCGAATCTGGCTCTTCCAGGCATTAGTAACTACCAACCATTAGCTTTTGCCCAGGAGTATGCATTTGCCTATTTGTCCTGTGACGTTGCACTCTATATAATTTTATGAAAATATGCTAATGAGTATGAATATAATGTAACTGGAATATGCTTCATGCAAAAGATCTCTTGTAAGCTATCATTACAAAGCTTATAATCTACTGAGTGTGGTCATCCTATTTGTATAAATGTATCACTCTTGTATCTGAAACTAGAAATATGAAATATAACTCTGAAGGCCTATTGTAATTATGCAAAGTGTGGGCCATTAATGGTGGTTTGGAACCTTGATGGCTCCTCTTAACCAGGACAATTGACTGTGGATGGCTCTGTTTGCAGGCAGGCCTTCCTGTGAGTCAGGCTGGGAGGATTGAAGGCTTGGGGTCTTACAGTGACATGTGATCATGTCACCTGAACTGGAATCCATCTTTAACCTGGTGTTTTTCCATTGAGAAGGAGGGATGGAAACCCAGAGGGACAAAGGATTCCCGCTTTATGCAAAAGATATATACGTGGGTGGAACAGAACAAAGTGGCAGCCATCAATAGAAATCCCCTAGCTACCACCTGAGCTGGAACAAGAGCTGTACCAGGGGAAAGGATTGTGCCCAGACTAGGAAGGTGTCCAGTCTGTGAAAGAAACTTATTGAAACATCTCCGAGGGTGAGATTTTATCTGTATTCAGTTTTATTACTGTATTAGACTTAGATTTGCATGTTTTATTTTATTTTACTTGGTAATTCACTTTGTTCTGTCTGTCACTACTTGGAACCACTTAAATCCTACTTTCTGTATTTAATAAAATCACTTTTTACTTATTAATTAACCCAGAGTATGTATTAATATCTGGGGCGGGGGAGGGGGGAACAGCTGTGCAGAGGGCGAACAATTTATGAGTTTACCCTGTATAAGCTTTATACAGGGTAAAACAGATTTATTTGGGTTTTAGACTCGATTGGGAGTTGGGCATCTGAGTGTTAAAGACAGGAACACTTCTGTAAGTTGCTTTCAGTTAAGTCTGCAGCTTTGGGGCACGTGGTTCAGACCTGGGTCTGTGTTGGAGCAGACTGGCGTGTCTGCCTCAGCAAGACAGGGTGCTGGACTCCCAGGCTGGCAGGGAAAGCAGAGGCAGAAGTAGTCTTGGCACATCAGTTGGCAGTTCCCAAGGGGGGTTCTGTGATCCAACCCGTCACATGTCCTTTTCCTAGTTTTCTTGGAATGATGCATAGATAGTAGATAGATCATTGTATTACCTTTATATCATTTATATGACATTCACTTACACATTCACAGCACACAAAACAAGAAAACCCAGNGTTCTATGATCCAACCCGTCACATGTCCTTTTCCTAGTTTTCTTGGAATGATGCATAGATACTAGATAGATCATTGTATTACCTTTATATCATTTATATGACATTCACTTACACATTCACAGCACACAAAACAAGAAAACCCAGAACAGGAGCAAGAACTGAATCTCAAAGGGAAAAACAAACAAGCAAACAAAATTCCAGACTGACTCTTAAAGACACAAGCCATCCTGTTGTGTCTGTAAATTTTTGATCAGTGTCACTGGGATGAATTGGACATTTCCCTGTGTTCCTGAACTCATTCTGTAGTTACACACAGTGCTCTAAGTCAGAAGAAAGAAGTGAGGGAACTCCGGCAAGTCTGATCTGGGGAGGATGTCACAGTGATATGGCAAAGTAGGAGTGAGCACGGCTGTACCAGACTGATCAGACCTTTGAATTAACAGCTGTTTCCTTTCTCTCGGGTTATATTTCCATTTCATTCTTTCAAGCTGTGCCTTACTTTTGGCCTTTTGAAGTGAAACAGTAAGAACATTTTACTTCAGGAAAAGCACTGGTGCTATTGCTCAGCTCCTGTTCAGGAGGGAAAAAATGGCAAGAGTTCATTTCTTCTGAGTCCCTGCTCACACGATACAGTGGATCAACACAGGACATTGCTATTAACAGAAAATCCCATAGCTTTTATTAGGCTCCCAAGAGAATTATGAAAGCATTGGCTATGCCAAAAGTTTTAAGCCCAGTAGCCTGATTTTCATAAGTACTGAGCACCAGCACATCCCACTGAAGTCAATGTGAGCTGCAGACAATCAGTGCCTTTAAAATCAGGCTATAGATCTGGAAAGGTGGTCACCTAAAAAATATTCACGTATAGAAATATGTTGTCAGTTTCATAGGTACTGAGCACCTAAGGCTCACATTGAAACCGAGGACACTTATTTAGGTACCGAAATATGAATTTAGGAGCCTAACTTTGGGCATGTAGATTAGAAATATTTTATGTAGACCCTGCTAGATTAACTTATCTGCCTCATCAAAGTCTTGTCATTATACCTGAAGGAAATAATATTAAACTCAATATATTTTCTTTGGGACATCTACTTCTGTCTGATGTAGTTGACTTTCAAGGGACCGGTGGATGCTCAGCTTCTCTGAACAAAAGCCACCTAGTTAGGTGCCCATGCACCCTATTTATACTTTATAATTTGTTGCTACATTATTACTGGCAGGAAATCTCCAAATATTGCTTCCCACAAGTTTTCCATTACCTTTCCTTCTATTTCTAACCCACCTATATTCTGAATGATTTCCTCTGCCTAAAATTATATTAAGCTCAAGAGCGATCCCTTAAAGGAGTTTCATTTTTAGCAATGCTGAGCACCCACCTTTCAAAAACGGTCTCAAGTTGGCTACCTAAAAATGGAAATCATCAGTCACTTTTGAAAATCACTCATGATGAGGGGGATGATAATTTATTTGTACTCAAAAACTCCCATCAAGTCAAACATAAATAGTTTTATAATGAAATAATGCCAGTGCTATTTTTAGCCACTTACTCAGACATCTCCCAGTCAGGGATGCCAAGACTTTTAAGTGGTGCTGGAGTGCCATGGGAAGATTCATGACCAGAGGACTTATTCTGTAGCCTCTCATCTTCAACTGACATCACAAATCATTGTCAGTGTCAGAAGCTACAGTGGAGAGTAGCATTATTTACTAGGCTGCTGTAAAACATCACCCAGTATTTTCATAAACTACATGGTAAATCAGGGTAACGCTACAGTGTTATTTCACAATAACACAGTAAATAACCAGTGTCATCACCATAAATCTGTACCTCCAGCAGCAGCCGTATCATCAGTGACTTTGATATTAAAACTCAATTCTAAATTTTAATTCTAAAAATGTTCTTGGAATTCAGGCTCACTCAGTATCCAGTAACAATATTTCCAGCTATTCAATGAAAATGAGTTCTGACTAAATAGTGGAAAAAGGGAAGTTTAAATATTTGACAGCAGTTATAGTCCAGACACTGTATTTTCTTGTTTTGAAACAAATGTGTTCAGGGGCATCGTCCCATACTACTGTTTTATTATTGTTTAAGTATTCTTCCACACAAGAGGCAGGCAGTATCCAGCTACCAAGTTTTGATCACAACAGCCAAGTTTATATTTCTCAGCTCTTGACCTCTAGGAGTTTCTAGAACAATTAGAGGAAGCAAACGGAGAGATAGGAGACAGATAATTCTGGATAGCCCACTTCTCTGCTCTACATTACATTATGCCTTGCTGGGATACTAGTAATTATATCCAGTAGCTTTGTACACCTGTCCAGATTGACACTACTGGAAAAGAGTTATTAACCTTAGCTCAGATAAGGTAGCCAAGATGTAATGACTCTTTCATGTTTGATATTCTGATGTGTTTATCAAATCTGGTACATAAAACACCCACCCACTTCACAGCAGAAGCTTTTAACCAATAGGATGATCCTTTTTAAAAATCTTCTATGTTTTTTTCTGTTTCTCAGACAACCAATAAGGGTTTTTTTGGAGTAATACCAGCCACATTCTCACTGACATTCTATATGTCATCCTTTGAAATCCATAAAATGTGACAAAATATCCCATTAAAAAGTCAGGACTCCTAAAGTCTTGTTTTTCCTATTTTGACATTGTATGTTTTATTGATGGATAACTTTTGCTTCTCCATCCGTTCCAGCAAATAAAAAGTATATAGTGCTCTCAAGCAATTACTTCCTGTTTCAATTTGTGTATAAATAAATTGTGTTCCTTCTGTGGAGCCTGAAAATGCATACTTTTACTGAAAGTTTTTTTTGTATGGTTTTGTTTTTTTCAGATTTTGAAAAGGCCGAAAAGGTTTAATGCTGTCATCAATACTGGCTCCACTTGGCACACTGATTTGCTCTTGAAGCTTTGCTAGTATATTGGCTGCTTTTTCACAGACTGCAAACAGTGAATTTTGCTCCTTTGCCAGTTTCACAAAGTTGGGCGGGGGAAAGGGGAAGCAGCTATGGATGATGCAGGTTTTGCACACACACACAAAAATCATAAAAATTAACTGCAGGGTTTGTTTTTTTGTTTTGCTTTTTAAATGAAAATCTAATTCTGTATCATTAAGTTTAAATTAACTAAACTACACATTGTGGTGGAAAGGTCAAGAGATTGAGTTGATTATATTTTTCGGAATCTCAAGAGTTTTAATATGATTTATTTTCTCTCTAAGTGCACTAAACCATGGAAGAGGTGGTATGTGTAACAAATTTCATTTTAACATATACGGAAGAAAGGAATTAAGCAAAAAAGAGAGGAATTGGTTCATACCTCTTCTAAGTGGTTTCATAAAAATGTATATGATATCGATATTTTATTTTTAAAAGGTGGTATACATGGGAAATTAAGGCAGAAAGTTATTGGGAAAGAAAGAAAGTAAAAGCAATAGTGTCTGGGATATGGGGACTGTGGGCCTATGCAAACACATAATATAATCCCTTCTACCCTCCTCCATCTTTCCTCTTCTCACTCCTATTGCTTGTAAAAGCTACTGTCAAATCTTTAAGTGCATGCTCTATGGGACAGGGACCATCTTTTTTTTTTTTTTTTGGTCTGCATATTACCCAGTGCAATGGGGTCTTAACTAGGGCTTCTACACACTATTGTAACACACACACAAAATAAAGTTCAAGGAAAGCAATCTCCCAGAAAAGCACAAAAGCCACACTATCACAAAGCAGGAAGCTGAGACAGATGTAGTAACAGGAGTGCTGGAAACCTCCCCTCCCGCTCTTTCCCTTCAGGGCCCCACCCCACTCTACCTCTTCCCCCAAGGCTCCACCCTCNACACTGCCCCGCCCTTCCCCTCAAAACACTGCTCCCACCCTGCCTCTGAGTCTGGGGCCCCACCTCCCATCCCGCTCTTTCCCTTCAGGGCCCCACCCCACTCTACCTCTTCCCCCAAGGCTCCACCCTCCACTCACTCCTCTCAATCCCTTCCATCCCATGTTGCTCATTCTTCAGGCAGGAAAAAAATGGGAGGGCATAGTCTTCCCACTTTTAAAAGTGATGGGACCATGGGCCCCTGGCCCGCCTGTAGTAACAGTGGAGGGGGACTGTCTGGCACATTGGGTTGCAAACACCACTGCTGACCAGGCCGCTAAAAGTCCAGTCGGTGGCGCAGCGGGGCTAAGGCCCTGGCTCTGCGCAGCTCCCGGAAGCGACCAGCCTGTCCCTGTGGCCCCTATGCACAGATGCGATTAGGGAATCTCCATGCGCTCCCCCCACCCTGAGCTCTGCCTCTGCAGCTCCCATTGGCCAGGAACCATGGCCAAGGGGGCTGCGGGGAAAGCACTTGTGGGTGCGGGCACTGCGCAGAGCTGCCTGGCCGTGCCTCCACCTAGGGGCCAGACATGGCAGACACTTCTGGGAGCAACGCGGAGCCAGGGCAGGCAGGGAACCTGCTTTAGCCCTGCTGCACCGCTGGCCAGGAGTCACCTGAGATAAGTGCTACCCCAACCCCCCTGCCCCAGGTCAGAATCCCTCCCGCACCCTAACTCCCTCCCAGACCCTGCACCTCCACTCACACCCCAATGCTTTGCCCCACATGACACCCCCTCCTGCACCCATACACGCTCCCAGAGCCTGCATCCCACACACCCTCCTGTACCCCAGCCCCCTGCCCCAGCCATGACCCCCTCCCAGAGCCAACACCCTCTCCCACACACCAAACTCCTGCCCCATCCCATAGCCCCCTCCCAGACCCTGAACCCCTCATTTCTGGCCCCAGCCCAGAGCCCACCCCCACCCCCAGCTGGAGCCCTCACCCCCTCCCGCATCCCAACCCCCTGCCCCAACCCAGTGAAAGTGAGTGAGGGTGGGGAAGAGTGAGCGACAGAGGGAAGGGGGCTGGAGGTAGTGGGGGAGGGGCCTCAGGACAGGGGAGGGATGGGGGTGGGGAAAGGGTGCTCAGTTTTGTACAATTAGAAAGTTGGCAACCCTACAGTGGCACATAGGAAAATGGTACAAAATACATAGAAACAGAAATGAAACAGACACAGAAATTCCTACGTAGGAAAGATGGGAAGTGTGGCAAGAGACTATCCTGGCTTAACTAGGAGATCTTCAATAATCTGAAACTCCAAAAAAGAGTCCTACAAAAAGTGGAAACTAGGTCAAATTACAAAGGATGACTATAAACAAATAACACAAGTATGTAGGGACCAATTTAAGAAAGCCAAGCCACAAAATGAGATTAAACTAGCTAGAGACATAAAGGATAACAAAAGAAAACATTCTACAAACACATTAGAAGCAAGAGGAAGACCGAGGACAGAGTAGGCCCAGTATTCAATGGGGGGGAGGGGGAGACAATAACAGAAAATGTGGTGTCATCAAACGTTTGGCTGTGTGTATGTGTTTTCTGTGTGCTGTTCCAGATAGTTGGCACAGTAGACCTCAGTTGAATTGCCCAATAACCACAGACTCAGTTCGTAGCGAAGGGACTTGGTCAGGTTTATTGTCCACAAAGCACGGTCTTAATGTCATGCCTCAATGGTTACAGGTACACTAACACATGTATGCCTGTTGCAATGGACTAACTCAGTTAATGGTGGGACTTTCCATTATCCCATATGCCAAACAATGATACTCCCTCTGAGCTACCTTTTTATACACATGTCTAGGTGCCACCCTCTAATGTATCTAGTTGCCACCCATTACCTTGTACATGTTGGTTTGATCAAAACATGTCTATCCATCACACTGTCATCCTGATCTTATCTTTAAGATGGGTCAGCATGTTCCTGTTATCTTTGGGGAATGTGTTGGTATTGAGGTGTTCTGGTACCATCCTTCTGAAAAGTGTTTGTGTGTATGTTCTTGTGCCTGGCACTACTTAGGAATATGTGTTTTTGCAATATCAGCCCTGTTCTTGCCCGGTTCTGTGAGCAGGGTCTGCTTTATATTATCAAAGCCACTACTTTAGCCCAGGCTTCAGGCCTCTGATACAAGGGCTCTGATACCAGAGCTTATGTTTCATGTAGAAATGGCAGAAGTTAAATGACTTTTTTGTTTCACCAAAAACCTTAGTAGCGATTGTACATCTAGCATAGTGAATGCCAGTGAAAATGAGGTAGGATTAGAGGATAAAATAGGGAAAAAACAAGTTAAAAATTACTTAGACAAGTAAGATGTCTTCATATAACCAGTGCCTGATGAAATACATCCTAGAATACTCAAGGAGCTGGCTGAAGAGATATTTGAGCCATTAGTGATTATCTTCAAAAAGTAATGGAAAACAGGAAAGATTACAGAGGACTGGAAAAGGGCAAATATAGTGCCTGACTATAAAAAAGGGAAATAAGGACATCCTGGGAAATTACAGACCAGTCAGCTTAGCTTCAGTACCCAGAAAGATAATGGAGCAAATAATTTAGCAATCAATTTGCAAACTCCTAGAAGATAATAGGGTGATAAGTAACAGTCAGCATGGATTTGTCAAGAATAAATCATGTCAAACCAACTAATAGCTTTCTTTGACTAGGTAACAAGCCTTGAGGATGGAGGGAAGCAGTATATGTGGTATATCTTGTCTTTAGTAAGGCTTTTGATACTGTCTTGCATGACCTTCTCATCAGGGCCGGCTCTAGGTTTTTTGCCACCCCAAGCAAAAAAAATTTTTGGCTGCCCTCCACCCCAGCCCTGGGCTCCCCCCCACACCTCCCTGCCACCCCAACCCTGGGCTTTCCCCCACCCACCCGCACCCCCTGCCGCCCAACCCTGGGCTCTCCACCCCACCCGCACCCCCTGCCGCCCCAGCCCTGGGCTCCCCCCCACCAGGGCTAACTCCGCCTGCTTCCCCCCTCGCCTCCAGCCGGTCCGGCGCTGGCAGGGTCGGGGTAAGCAGTGGGGCTCCTGGGCCGCGCCTCAGCCCAGGGTCCCTCCAGCCGGGGCTCCCGCCTCCAGGACCGGCCGGGACCCGGGAGGGCAGAGCCGGGGGACCGCCCCAGCAGGGGGCTGAGGAGCTGGGGCAGGGCAGCCCCAGAGGGAGCAGAGCCCGGGAGAGCGGGACACGGGCCCTGCACGGCAGCGCCCCGGGCACCGGTCCCCTCTATGGCCCCGCTGCTGCTCCTGGCCACCCTGCAGCAGCCCCTGGGCGGCTCTGCCGCTTCGCTCAGCCCCGGCTGCGGCGCTGGGGGGTGGGCAGCTGCCCTGGGGCACCTGCAGGTGGCTCCGTGCGCCCCGCGGGGCGGCCCCCAGCCCAAGTGTCCCGCGCTCGGAGCCTGCCCGGCTCGGCCATAAGGTGCCGGTGCTGCTCCCCGACGCGAACCGCAGCGGCTCCAGGGCGCCCCCAGTGCAGGATGCGCTGCTGCTGCCAGGGCCGGCTCTAGGCTTTTGCCGCCCCAAGCAAAAAAAACAAGCAAACAAAAGGATGGCCGGAATGCCGCCCCTGAAAATGTGCCGCCCCAGGCATGTGCTTGGTTTGCTGGTGCCTGGAGCCGGCCCTGCTTCTCATAAACAAACTAGTGAAATACAACCTAGCTGGAGCTACTATAAGGTGGGTGCATAACTGGTATCAAAACTGTTCCCAGAGAGTAATTATCAGTGATTCACAGTGAAGCTGGAAGGGCATATCAAGTGGAGTTCCACAGGGATCAATTCTGAGTCCAGTTCTGTTCAATATCTTCATCAATGATTATATAATGGTATAGAGAGTACTCTGATAAAGTTTGTGGACGATAATAAGCTGGGAGGGGTTGCCAGTGATTTGGAGGAGAGGATTAAAATTCAAAATGATCTGGACAAACTTGAAAAATGCTCTGATTAAATAGGATGAAATTCAGTAAGGATAAATGCAAAATACTCCACTTAGGAAGGAACAATCATGTGCACATATACAAAATGGGAAATGACTGCCTAGGAAGGAGTACTGCGGAAAAAGATCTGGGGGTCATAGTGGATCACAAGCTAAATATGAGTCAGGGTAACACTGTTGGAAAAAAAGCAAACATCATTCTGGGATGTATTAGCAAGAGTGTTGTAAGAAAGACATGAGAGGTAATTCTTTTGCTCTACCTTATGCTGATTAGGCCTCAACTGGAGTATTGTGTCCAGTTCTAGGTGCTACATTTCAGAAAAGATGTGGATAAATTGGAGAAAGTCCAGAGAAGGGCAACAAAAATGATTGAAGGTCTAGAAAACATGACCTATGAGGGAAGATTGAAAAAACTGGGTTTGTTTAGTCTGGAGAAGAGCAGACTGAGAGGGGATATAACAATTTTCTAGTATATAAAAGGTTATTACAAGGAGAGAGAATTTTTTCTCCTTAACTTTTGAGGATAGGGCAAGAAGCAATGGACCTAAATTACAGCATGGGCGGTGTGAACTGCGTAGGTTGGTTCACCGCCGCTAGGGGGCGTTGGGGAGCTACTGCCTCACTGGCCGGCCTGTGTCACGCCTCTGTCACTGGGGCATTAGCGGCAGGGAGGGCGCCGGCAAGGGTCTACAGCGCGCCCTTCAGGCAGGGGAGCGCCGGCAAGGGTCTACAGCGCGCCCCTCAGGCAGGGGAGCGCCGGCAAGGGCCTGCAGCGCGCCCTTCAGGCAGGGGAGCGCCGGCGAGGGGCGGCAGCGCGCCCTCCAGGCAGGGGAGCGCCGGCAAGGGTCTACAGCGCGCCCCGCAGGCGGGGGCGCGCCGGCAAGGGTCTACAGCGCCCCCTTCAGGCAGGGGAGCGCCGGCAAGGGTCGGCAGCGCGCCTCTCAGGCAGGGGAGCGCCGGCAAGGGCCGGCAGCGCTGTTGGGATTCTGTTCCCGAGGCGGGTCAGCCGGGTAGGGGAACACAGACCCACCCTACACCACTGCGTTCCAGCCCAGGGCCCTGAGAGGGGCGGGCGAGGGTCCCGCAACTGGGTTAGCGGGGGTCCTTCCACAATATAGACCCACTGCGCTGCAGTTCTGTCCCTGGGCTACTTCCTACCCGATTGCTTGTGTGAGTCCCTCTGGTCCTTCCAGTTCGTCCGGGTAGTCAGCTGCTGGTAGCTCCAGCTCTCCCTCCGGCTCAGGCTCCTCCAGTTCCTCCAGGTAGTCGGCTGCTGGCAGCTCCAGCTCCCCCTCCGCCTCAGGCTCCTCCAGTCCCTCCGGGTACTCGGCTGCGGGCAGTCCTGGCAGCCCTAATCCTTCCTCCAGGTCCAGTTTCCCCTGGTCAGGGGCCTCCCCTGGCGTGGCAGCAGGTTCTGAAGGGAGCAGCCCGCGGTCTGCATCTGCCTCCCTCCCTGGTGTTGCCCTGACTGAGCTAAGGGCCTCGCCCTTTGTACTTCCTGTTCCACCCCTCCCCTTCCGGGGGGGTGGAGTAAGCTTGGCCTGGCCCTGCCCACTCAGGCTGAGAGCGTGGCTCTTTACTCTCAGGTTCGGAGGGAAGCCACCCTGGCTCCCTCCAGGTGGTTTAGGCTGGACGTTAGGAAATATGTCTTACTTGTCAGGGTAGTTAAGCACTGGAATAAATTGCCTAGGGAGGTTGTGGAATCTCAGTCAGTGGAGATTTTTAAGAGCAGGTTAGACTAATGCCTGTCAGGGATGGTGCAGGGGACTGGACTAGATGACCTCTCAAGGTCCCTTCCAGTCCTATGATTCTATGAGAACACAAATGCAGAAATGGCATCTATATTATTTCTCTGGGCTGTTTCGCTGGGCAGGGAGGGAGGGGAGAGAAACAGGAAGCGGCGGTGCGCTCGCGGAGGAGGCAGCTGGAGCAGGGGAACTTCTCCGCAGCTGTTTCGCTGGAAAGAGAGGGAGGGGGAGGAGGGGGAATGCGGCGTGCTGGGGAAGAGGCGGGGCTGGGGCGGGGATTTGGGGAAGGGATCCAATAGGGGCAGGGAGGGGGCGGAGTTAGGGCGGGACTTTGGGGGAAGGGGTGGAGTCGGGGCGGGGCCAGGGGCGGCAATTATTTCCTGGCCTAGGGGCGGCAAAATTATTAATCCGCCCCTGATTGGGGTCCAGATCCTCAAAGGTATTTAGGGATACCCCCCCCACTGATTTCAATGGGAAGTAGGCACCTAAATACATTTGGGGATCTGGGTTTGGGGAATTTTGCTCCCTCCATAGACTCTTTATGCCAGAATCAGTCACTCTCCACATTCTAGCTACTTCTTTCCTTTCCTTTCTTGCAGGCCAGCAATATACTGTGTTGATCTCTGAGGATGACGCGAGCACATGCCCCTATGTTTTTTTGTAGCATTCTGGGGAAATGACGTAATTTCCTGCTTCTCCACTCAGTCACACCAGCTTTACACCATTGTGGACCCATTAACATCAGTGGAGTACATTGGTGTAAAGCTGGTGTGATGGAATGGAGAAGCAAGCCCAATATATAGGAATCAGATTTTTTCTGCAGGCCTTTTTGAAAACAGCAAATTCTGCAATACTAAAAACTCCAAAGAGGCCAGATCCCCAGCTGGTGTAAACTGATATAGCTTAATTTTCTTCAGTGGAATATGGTGATTTACACCACTGGCCCTAAATGTTTATTGCTTTGAAGTAAATAAAATGTAATAGATACTTTAAATGTTATTTAAATTACTACAGTTCCAAACTGCAGCTAGTAAACCCTGTAGTTCTACATTGCCTTCCTAATGCTAGCTCTTAACTATAAACCCAGAGAGATGATTTTGCCTCTTCCGCTCTTTTATGTCATCGTGTTTGATGGTGGCAAGTGATTTAGTAGAGCTACATCAATGTTAACAATGCCAAAATCAGACATTTTCACAAGCCTAGAATAGATGTGCATTTTAGTCCTCCATAGTAATGTTTGTATATTTAATTACAATTAAAATGGATTAGTTAATTGAATTAATATTTAAATAGGAGCTGTTACAGTATTTAATGAGGACAACAGGACTAGCCTTACCGTTGTAATTAAATTACTAGGGACTTCTATTTCTCACTGTAGTTACACAATATTTGTCTCAATAATAGATTAATTCTGTGACATTATCACTTCTTTTTTTTTAATAGTAAAAATGCCTGCCATTTCTGATGCTTCTCTGTGCTGTTTTGATAGCTTTCTGTATTCTGTTTTCTATATGGACTGACCATTCTCTTTGTCTGCCATACACTAACTGGAACTTTAAAGAGAGAAGAACAAACAGTACGGAAATAAGAGTGTGGGTGTAGCGGGGTGGTTACCCCGCTCCTGCCCTGAAGGGCTTAAAACAGCCAGGGAGAGGGCTGTGGCAGAGAAAAGCCAGGCTGATTGGGGAAGTAGCCACAGCTGGGCTATGCCCCAATCAGGCCCAGCTGGTCCCTATAAAAGGCTGTGAGCCAGAGGCCCAGAAGAAGTCTCTCTCTCTGCGTTCAGAGAGGGAAGGGCTTGGCTGCAGGGATCTAGAGACGGGGTACCTGAGTGGAGCAGGGCTGGGGAAAGACAGAGGAGCTGGGGAGCTCCAGCCTGGAAAGCCCCAGGATGCGGCCTAGCATTGGGCTAATAGGTACTGGGGGTTGCAGAGGGCAGCCCAGGGGTAGGCAAAGACAGCAGGTCCAAACCCAACCTTGCCAGTGATGAGTAGGCGGATACTGCAGTCTGCCCCAGGGTGCGGGGGCTAGACAATGACTAGCAGTAGCCTTATACTGAGGCGAGGTGGGGATAGTGGGTGGGGTTTCCCCGGGGAGGGGAGACCCTAAGACTGAGGGGTTACTGCCAGGGGGCAGCACCCCAGACAACAGGGCACCGGGTCCGGGAGGGACACGGGGGGGCCAACGGTAAGGCGGACCACTGGCCTGCAGAGGGCGCTCCGGAGATGGGACGAGCTAATTCCCGAGACGACCAGCAGGAGGCGCTGCAGGGTGAGTCCGCTCCTCTACAGTGGGATAACATGCCATGTTACAATAGCACATAATATTGTAGAAGTATAATGCACAAAGGATATTAGGCATAAAAATTTAATATCTTATGTTGGTGACAATGATAAGCGAGAAACATTTTAATGAAACAGATCCATTTCCACAACAAACATGAAGAAGCATCTCTGTATCTCAGAGAGCTATGCTTGCACTTTTTTTCCTGGGTTTACTCTTATAAACCATATTGTCTTTATTGACGTTGGAAATAAATAGCCAAATAAAATGTATGAAACACTTTCAATATATTTTTGCCTTTGTGATATTTTATTAATACAACTATTTATGGAATAGGCTGTTTGCAATGTGATTAGTTTTGACTTTTGCCAGTATTTGCATCTTGAAGCCATGAGCTGATTAATTTAACCTCAATAGATTCATTTTTTTTTTAAATGGACAGATTTCACTGTGTTTTCTTGCATAGTTACAGAGATATTATACTGTCAATTTAATATTGTGGAGGGTCTCTGGATAGGGAAACTGATGTGGTTTCACTGGGCAATTGGGGTAACAGGATTTGTGCTGATTGGGCAGAACAGGGGGTACATACTCAAAGCATGAAGGGATGGGTGGGGTCAGAAAAATGTGAAGGACAAAAGTAGCAGATCATCGTACACTGTCCCCTCATCCACAGTGGTGGGCTATATTAGGCTAGTGCATCTTCAGAGCAGCTCTGTACCTCCTCTGCTGGTAGGAGGAGCGGGGATTCTTTTCCACTAACCTCTCCCATGGAACTGCCCAATATAGTTAGGGCTCCATATGAGAGGATATGTGCCTTAGAGAACTCTTTTTTTTTTCTTGATTAAAGTACAGTGGCTCAGATTGTCCTTTCCACTATTGTGAAAGGATTGTGCAACTATCTATTCCCCTAAAAGGAAGTAGTGCTGCATCCCTATCACCACCATCCCTTGTCCCAGAGACCCCAGAGATATCCCACAAAATTGTTCTGCAAAATGTCGAGTTAGTACTGTGGACAGGAGGAGGGTGTAGAGGAATGGCCATACATTGTAGCAGTCCTTAGATATCCTAGTGGTAGTTAATGCTTCTTAATATCACATAGGAAAAGACAATGTGCCTTCTGCATATGTTGCAGGGACGCTCTGTAACATGTTGGGTTTTAGCACCCAGCAGAGTTCAGTACAGAGGCAGGAGGCTTGCATTGTTTTGGGGGTTATTTACATTCTCAGGGACATTAGTCAGAGAGCTGTTTTCTGTGTTTGGAGTTCATGTGAGTGCAACAGCAACTGGAGGCACAGGAGAGAGAGAGAGGGAGAGAGAAAAAAGTTATTTCCTCTGAGCTAGATTGACTGAATTTGTTATCTAATCAGGCCATTTTGGGCTGCTTGCAACTGAAGAATTAAATGGGAAGTTGGTAGAATTTATTTAAGTGAAATTCCACTGTGCTAGAATGGTAGTAATTTAAACATGTAATTTGGCCTTTTGTGGGTCTTTCCATTTTGTAGTCATATCAGTAGAAGAAAATAGTTAAATTTTCTTTAAATTCTTAGAGAATTCAGTTTGTCTTTGTCAGGGAACAGAGTTAGTAGGTGGTTTTATCATTAAAGAAGTTTATTCTGAACTTTTCTGAAACTGTTTAAGCTTGAGACGTTCAACACCCTAATAAAGAGACCACGAGCAGATACCATCAGACTGCAAAATACAGAAATTTATAAGGGTGAGATTAAAAATATATATTAGCTGGAACATAATACTGAGGGTGTTTTTTTTTAGGGCTGTCAATTAATCGCAGTTAACTCACGCGATTAACTCAAAAAATTAATCACAATTAATCGCAGTTTTAATTGCACTGTTAAACAATAGAATAACAAGTGAAATTTAATAAATATTTTGGATGTTTTTCTACATTTTCAAATGTATTGATTTCAATTGCAACAGAGAATACAAAGTGTACAGTGCTCACTTTATATTTATTATTGATTACAAGTATTTGCACTGTAAAAATGATAAAAGAGTATTTTTCAATTCACCTCATATAAATACCATAGGTCAACCTCTTTATTGTGAAAGCACAACTTACATATGTAGATTTATTTGTTACATAATTGCACTCAAAAACAAAAAATATAAAACTTTAGAGCCTACAAGTCCACTCAGTCCTACTTCTTGTTCAGCCAATCGCTAAGAGAAACAAGTTTATTTACATTTATGGGAGATAATGCTGCCTGCTTCTTATTTACAATGTCACCTGAAAGTGAGAACAGACGTTCACATGGCACTTTTGTAGCCAGCATTGCAAAGTATTTACATGCCAGATATGCTAAACATTCATATGTCCCTTCATGCTTTGGCCACCATTCTGGGGGACATGCTTCCATGCTGATGACACTCATTAAAAAAAATGCATTAATTAAATTAGTGATTGAATTCCTTGAGGGAGAATTGTATGTCTCCTGCTCTGTGTTTTGCCCACATTCTGCCATATGTTTCATGTTATAGCAGTCTCGTATGATGACCCAGCATGTTGTTCATTTTAAGAACACTTTCAGTGCAGATTTGACAAAACACAAAGAAGGTACCAATGTGAGATTTCTAAAGATAGCTAGAGAACTCAACCCAAGATTTAAAAATCTGAAGTGCCTTCCAAAATCTGATGTGGAGCATGCTTTCAGAAGTCTTAAAAGAGCAACATTCCGATGCGGAAACTACAGAACCCGAACCACCAAAAAAGAAAATCAACCGCGATGGTGGTATCTGACTCAGATGATGAAAATGAACATGTGTTGGTCTGCACTGCTTTGGATCGCTATCGAGCAGAACCCATAATCAGCATGGACGCATGTCCTTTGGAATGGCGGTTGAAGCACGAAGGGACATATGAATCTTTAGCGCATCCAGCACGTAAATATGTTGCAACGCCAGCTACAACAATGCCATGTGAACACCTGTTATCACTTTCAGGTGACATTGTAAACAAGAAGCGGGCAGCATTATCTCCAGCAAATGTAAACAAACTTGTTTATCTGAGCGACTGGCTGAACAAGAAGTAGGACTGAGTGGACTTGTAGGCTCTAAAATTTTACATTGTTTTATTTTTGAATGCAGTTATTTTCTGTACATAATTCTATATTTGTAAATTCAACTTTCATGATAAGGGATTGCACTACAGTACTTGTATTAAGTGAATTGAAGAATACTATTTCTTTTATTTTTACAGTGCAAATATTTATAATAAAAATAAATATAAAGTGAGCACTGTACACTTTGTATTCTGTGTTGTAATTGAGATCAATATATTTGAAAATCTGGAAAACATCCAAAAATATGTATATAAATAGTATTCTATTATTGTTTAATAGCCCAATTAATCATGATTAATTATTTTAATCACTTGACAACCCTAGTTTTTTTTTCTTTTAATGCAAGGAGTGGGTGGGATCCTCTGATCCAGCTGAGTTGTGCTTAATGCCCCTGATCCTGGTGTCAGGAGGGCTGGTTAGGCCGCCTCACAACTTAGAGCAGTCTCAGGGCTCCTCTATCTTGCATGTGGCTCCTTGGGGATCCCAGAACACTTACAACAGCTGGAGATTGCCAGAGTAAAGGCCATGCTTTTTCCCATCCAAATCCCATGTGCTGGGAGGTATAGCATCCCCTATGCCAGTGGTCCCCAACCTTTTCCTTCTGGCGGGCGCCAAAAAAAAACAAACAAAAAAACGAGCGCTGCCGGCGGGCGCCAAAAAAAAAACCAAAAAAAAAAACCCGAGCGCTGCCGGTGGAGGAAAAACAAAAAAAACAAAAAAACACCCCGAGCGCTGCCGGCGGGCGCCAAGCGCTGCCGGCGGAGCAAAAAAAAAACCAAAAAAACCCCACCCCGAGCGCTGCCAGCGGAGCAAAAACAAAAACAAGAAAAAACCCCGAGGGCTCCGCGGGCGCACTTACACCCCCCGGCGGGCGCAATGGCACCCGCGGGCACCGCGTTGGGGACCCCTGCCCTATGCTATACCAACTCTACACCATCTACACCAGGGGTGGCCAAATTGTGGCTCGCAAACCACATGCAGCTCTTTTACAGTTAAAGTGTGGCTTGCAGAGCCCTTCACACCTCCCCTCTCCCCCATTCTTCACCTATCAGACTTGGGCAGGGGGAGCTCTGGGCTTCTGCCCTACAGTTGAGTAGTGGGTCTCAGGGCTTCTGCCCAGCAGGAGAGGAGCTCTCGGGGCTTCTGATCAGTGCACCTGCCAGGGCTCAGGATTTCAGACCCACTCCTGCTGAAGCCCTGATCCCCGAGACCCCACCCCCACCCACCAGGCAGAAGCCCCGAGACACCCTCCACTTCCCCACTGGGCAGGAGCCCCAGAATGTGTGCCCAGCTCTCAAACTTCTTAATATTATCATATGCGGCTCAGAGGGTCAGTAAATTTGGCCACCCCGATCTAGGCATTTGTCCTACATTTGGGGAATCCCCCAGAGTATGATTCAGCTAATGTTATGGACCTTTGTGCCACCAGAGAATTGGAAATAGGCCATGGCTGGACTGAGGATCTGGCCCCTTTTTTATAAAAAGGAAAAGGAAACAGAAATTTTGAACCTGATATACTTGTTTAAAGAGGGAGCCATAAGATATTCCAGAATGCATTATTTCATTTGCTACTTGTGCTGCTCTGGAGCTGAGACACAAGGTGGTAACCTGATACCCTGATACAAACATGATTGGGCAACATGATAGGCAATGTGGACACAGTTCAGCCATATTTGTTGTAACTAGGTCAGACAAGAGAGTCTCAAAATGGTACTGACAACATAGTTTATGTAAAGTCTAGAGGGCTTTTGGGCTTGATTTAGTAACCTTTGCACAACCCAAATTGCTTTTGGCGTTCACTTATTTTCAGTTGTTTATAACTTTGCTGAAGTTTAAACATTTGGGCTGAAATTATCCATGTTGGGTGAAAAATTCAGCCAAAACAGTTCACCCATTTCTGAGAACAAGACTAAGGGAAAATATGCTGCTTGCCCATATTTTTAAACAAGCAAATAAAAACTTGCCACCTTTTCTTTGAAATGCTTTTGTGCATCCATTCTTTCAAGCAGGAACTTGAAATTTGGCAGAAGTGGGGTGACTGGCCTTTGTGATTGGTGCCATCCCCATGAAAATCCACACCAAAGTTGGCCAAGGTGTAGGCCTTTGAAAAATCATAGATTGCACATGCTCAGTAGAAACTTCCAAAGTTTTAGCAATTTAAAATCTTTGAAGGTTCCATTCACACTGGGCATGCTCTAGCCCAGGGCTAATCACAACTGTCCCAGCCATTGCTGCCCTGGGCCAGGCAGGGCCAGCTCTGGACATCTGAACTGACAGGAGCCCATCTCTCTTGTGCTTCCAGTGACCTTCCTGCTGGGTCCAGACAGTGTGGAGGAGGAAACTGCCTGATTTGAATGCAGATGGGACATGAGTCAGTCTGGGAGAAGTAGATTGGGATAAGGAGCCTGGGGTGTAGGGGGGGGAGCCTGGGACTGGAGTTGGCAGGGAGGAGAGGGAAACCGTGTCTGGGAGTTGAGATGGGGAGAAGACTGGAAATGGCTGGTCAAGAAGCCAAGGACTGGGAGCAGGGAGCAGAGAGTAGGACTGGCTGGGGAAGGAAACTTGGACAGGGAACCAGGGGTGGAGCCTGGGAACCAGGGTGCGAGGGGGAAGGACTACAACTGTCTGGACAATAAGACAGTCCTTTTTCTGCTTTAACCATGAGTCCATCCTTTCTCCTCCAGCAACACTCTGTCTCATTCACTACATACCTTCCAACTTCTGCAACAAATGAAACAGGGCCCTATGAACAGGTCTCCTTTATTACACACCCTTGATTCATTCCCAGAGCAGATCCAACCTGTGCACTGAATGATGCAAGGATCATGCAAAACAGATAGTATGTGATCATGTAAATAAATACATATGCACAAGGAGGCTGAATTAGGTTGCACAAGCAACCTTATTTCTGGCATTTCCTAAGTTTTGAGTGCTTGACTTTGAAACCTTAATGTCTTTTTAACATAGCTTTGTGTGTAACATAGCTATAGCATGATGGTGGACCTAAATAAAAATAATGCTTTCTTGTTATATAGTAAATGTGTGCATATTTATAGAAAAGCATTTTGCTACTTTTGGTGAGAAATAAACATTAGCAAAGATTTTAAGATAACAGTAGCTTGCTTTTCTGAAACAGGCTCTCTGTTTTCTGGGGCTATTGTATATGGATTCCTTAATTCAAGCATGAGGCTTTCCAATTTATGTTAGCAGTTGCCAGGAAATGATTTTCTGCATAATTAGTCTCAACATAGAAAAGAACCACTTGCCACGTGGAAAATCCTTTTGAATGACAGAGTAACTTACCTACCGAGCTGGAGAAAAATTTTACATGTTTCTAACAACCAGCGAGATGACACTAAGCTGACTTTTCATGTCTAGATTCTGATCCCCTTTTCCACATTCAGAATACTTCATTCCATGAGTAGTCTCACTGATTTGTCTGAGACCACTTGTGGTGTTAGTTGCTGCTCATTATGGGATCAGAATGTGATCCCTAGTGAGCAGCTTCCTTTTTTTGATTTTTCTGTGCTAATGTCCTATTTTAGGTCTATATCCAGCTATGTTAGTAGATGACCCATATCTTAATTAGGCAAACTACCATTTAGAGCTGGACAACAGACTGCAAAGGGAGGTGGTGGAGTGGAAGGGGATAATACATTTTGCAACATCAAGGGAGATGAGACAATACAAAGCTGCTACAGTCCCAGGACTCCTAATGTTTAAGGATACTGTTCTAAAAGGGAATGGAATTCTGTGTGGCTGCATGCAGTGGTAGGGGGAGGATTAGGTAAGATCTAGTAAGAAAAGGGGGAAAGTTAATAAAAAGTGGAACTGCTTTTTTTAATAGTAACCTGTTAAACAATAGTAGAGAGGAGAATATTAACTAGCCAACCAAAAAGTAGAAAACAGGAAAGGGTTAATAACAAAATGAAAATAGATAATTGTACAGAGTAAAAAACAGGAATCAAAACAAGCAATCTCATGTTGCATCTGTATGTTGTCTCTCTAGGGCCCAATCCTGCAAGCCTTATTCACATAATTAATCCTTAATCACTCAGGTAGTTCTTTTGAATGTAGTGGGACCACTTGCATGAGTAAGAGGTGCAGAATGAAGGCCTCTTCAGCACAAGAATCTATCTTATTATAATTCCGTAAAGCTCCTAGCACACTCTTAGGTATTATATAAGTCTGATACCGTTATTTAGTTAGCATCTTCCTCCAAAGGTGGCCCCATTGGGCCAGATCCTCAAATGGTGTATATTGATGTAACTACACTGACTTCAGTGGAGATAGGCCGATTTACACCCATTGAGGATCTGTTCCATTGATTTCAGTGGAATAAGATTTTATTAATTGTTAAGGGGATCAGAATTTAGCCCTAAATAAATAATAGCAGTATGGTATTTGAGAGATGTATAAGCATGTTCTCTAATAATAGTACGCTCTGAAGGCCTGTACTGATTTATTCCACTCTATGAAGTGTTTTGTGTTTAGCAGACCTTAGCTGCACAGATGTTGACATACAGCCTTTATGCTTTTTCATGTCTTTCTATATTCAGAAAAATGTTAATGAACAGAATAGGAAGATAGAATCATGCCCTCTCCACAACACACTGGCCAACTGCAATTAATTTCATTCTAACTCTCTACTGTGACAAAGCACTGCAGAGGACTTCCTGCACTAGGCTGAAAACAGCAAAAAATTGACATGGATTATACTCCTGATTCAAGAATTAAAGAAGAGATTTATAAAGGGCAAATTATTCAAGGGCTCAATATTAACATCTCATTGTCAATGGTTTAAATAAATTATTGGTATGGAGATTCCCTTAGCTGTTTAAAGATAGCAAGGATGTGTCCAATTATACATGTGAAACACAACTCGGTCAGGGGCAAATCCTTTCCTGGTAACTGCAGAGGATTCCCTGATGTTAGAACTGGGTTGGTTCCCCTCCACAGGATTTGTGGAACGACACCTCCTTACACAGAAGCACAGAAAGGTGCAGGGGCAGGGGCAGCCATGGGATGAATAGAACCCAAGGATCTTGTGCTGTAGGGATCCTCCAGCCTTTTGCACTGTACCAATGGTGCAAAGGGCTGCTTCAAAGAGTATATTAACATAGCATCTGAAGAGCATCTAAGCAGGTGCCCTAAGACCTAAGGGGATATTCTCTACCACTGTACATCTGCCCCATGCCTGATCCAGCTACTTGGCCTGGGTTCTGGCATAGGAATTCTGATTAATTTTTAGTGCCATTGTAAGAAAGACCTTGAAAGATGTCTGTTACAGCTTTCCCCCGATTCCATTTTGTTTCTTACAGCTGTCCCCTTACTCCATTTTGTCTTGTTCTCCTCCTGTGGCCGCCCCTCCCTGGCTGTTAAGTTGTTTACCAGGGCCACTGCCCTTCTCAAAGGGAGGGCCCCTTAAGTCGTTTACCAAGAGCCATTGCCCTTCTCAAAGGGATGGCCACTTGTGCTACATACTAAGTGGGACCACTGCCCTATTCAAAGGGTTAGTCCTGTTATCACCTTGTTAAACCTGGGCTTTGTGTAGGGTAGGCAATGTCCAGAGCTGCAAGACCTAATGTGTTTTTGAAATCCTGGGCATGAGTCATAGGCCAGGACTCTGCCCAGGCATGTCTCTGTGCTCACCTGCTTTTTCCTGTGTCTCCTCCCCTGTGACAGAGGGAGCCTATCAGGATTACTGGTGGGAGACTGCCTAAGTTTGTCTATAAAAAACAGGCATTTTGAAACACAGATCAGAAAGGTTCCTGCATTGCTGCCTGGTCTAATCAGCCAGGGGTTCTGGGGGGGTCCTTTCTCCGCTCTCGTTTTATTTTTGAGCGTACCCCCGTTTTAAACCCCCCTCCCACGAAGAACGAATTGCTGCCTGAGAGACCCCGTGATTATCGAGACCGTACCGAGCCCTCCTTGCTTCTTCTGATGTTGTTGCTGCTTCTGCCTTTGCTGCTGCCTTGGGGACTGGTAAGAATCCCTCTGTGAAACTTTCTATACTTTCATTTTATTATTTTTAGCTGCTGACTCTGTTTCCCCAGTACACAGATTCAAGCTAAACCTTGGTCTGTATCTTAAGACCTTTCTCAAACTAAGTTTGTGCCGCTGCTAAGCTCTGCTCCAGTGGGCTTTGCTCAGGGCTCTCTGCTTTCAGCTGTATCCACTGCTGCAACCACCATCCCTTGGCTTCCTTGGGGGCTGCCTTGGGAGCTGTATCCTGGGCACATACCACTCTGCCCTCTGGAACTACCAGTATAAGGTGCACCCATTAGGTTAAGTTCAGCCTTTAGTCTAGATAACTTGTAATTTCATTTTGCATAGCTGTGGTTAAGTTAGGTTTAGAAAAACTGCTCTGTAAGTTAGGCTTAAAGAATTGTTGCATTGTGTTTTGTTACTTGCTAATTTGTGTAGTCTTGGTTAAGTTAGATCATAGATAAGATTTTGCTGTGTTCTGTATAATTGTGATTAAGTCTGTCTTCCCCCATCCTCCAACCTCATTCCTCTGCCACTTTGCTCTCTCTCTCTCTGCTGGCTATACTTACAGCTGCTGCTCTCTGTGTCTCCCTGAGTTTAAATCTCCCTCTGCCTTTGGTCTCTGCTCCCCCACGTGCTCACCACGCTGCTGCTGCTGCTGCTGCTGTTTCTCCCTGTGTAACTTCCCAAACCTCTATTGTATTACTGAAGTCTAGTATAAAACCCCATTGGTTACCCTTTTTCTCTCTAACACACCTCACATTTTACATTTACACCACTGTGACACATTTTTACCTAAAGTTGTTGGTTATTTAACACATTTGTTAGTTGGTTATATGCTGCTGTGACACACCCTTTACATAGAAATTGTTAGCTACCTGTTACATTTATACTTCAGTGTTAATTGGTTACCAACTGTATTGTGCCCCACTGTATTGTACCCCACTATTGAAACCCCCTATCCTAGTTACTAAAAGAAACCCCTCCCCAATTGACTACCTTAACAAACCCCATACCCCTCACTATTGAATTTTCCCTGTTTTTGTATTTTCTTAATAAAGTTTATTTTGCACCCCACCTGTGTGGTAATTGCTCCCCAAGATCCCATATACCTGCTGGCAGGGACAAAAGAGAGCATTCATATGTAACCGATGTTCTTGGTTCTTGATTCTTCTGATGTCCCTACTGTTGAGGGCGGGCTTGTCTTCGCTACCGGAGTAAGTCGACCTAAGTTACGCTACTCAAGCTATGTGAATAATGTAGCTGGAGTCGACATAGCTTAAGTCCACTTACCCTGGTATCTTTGCTGCTCTACGTCGATGGGAGACGCTCTCCAGTCACCTTCCCTTACTCTTCTGGGAGACCTGGAGTACCAGGGTCGACCAGAGAATATTCTGCTGTCGATTTAATGGGCCTTCACTAGACCCGCTAAATTGACCCCTGCTGCATTGATCTCCCCATAGTGAAGACCAGCTCTAAGAAAAAGGTGGTCACTTACAAAGAAGTTTTGTTATTCAGAAAAGGTGCATTGCGGACATTTGCTGAGAGAAGGGCAAGAATCACATGGAAATGGGACAGATAGGAATTTTCATTCATCAGGCTTTCTGTCTCTGAATCAAATCTTCAGCCTTGCCCTAAGCCAATGTAAAATGATTAGGCACATGAGGCAATATGTTCTTCTCACCAAGCTGCAGAGCAAAAATAGATCTGCTCCATGGCTGCTGCTATAACCTTAGGACTACTGTCATCTCCACGGCCGCTGGACCTCACTTTGCAGTGGGGTTTGACCCATGGATCCATGTGTTCACTAGCTATGCGTTCTCTAACCTCCCCGACACACTTTTATGTGGACACCCCATGTCCTCCTTGGGAGGTCCCATCTATTAGGATATATACACCCAGAGAAGATAATGGACTGGATTTGACTCTCACTAATTTTACACTTAACTAGGTCAGGTATGTAGGATAAATATTTGTATCATCATGTGAAAATACTTAATGGTTAATAGAAACATTTATGCCACTGAAAAGAAATATTCAATTAATTTATTGGAGATAGAATCATATTAAGTCGACAGACACAAAATAATGTAATGGCTCCAATTTTTCTTCTCTAGTCACTGCCAACATTGATTGAGTTTAGAACTAAGAAAGTACAGTACAAGGACAGAAGACTTAGTGATTACTGAAGACAGCTTAGTCCTCAGGAGAATCAAATAAAAAATCCTTCATTGCATCGCTAGCACCATCAGGAAAAAAATACATATATAAGCAAAACTATATAAAGATTTCTAATACTCCATCCGGCATTTCCTGAACATGTAGAAGAACTCTAAATCTAAGGGATGTGTAATGAGGCCCTTAATATATCATATCAATTTGATTTCCTTTTTGGTGGGGTACAGTTCAAATGGTTGATGAGCCTTCTATAATAAGGAAGGAATGCCCACAAACAAAAGTTTAACAAATGCAAAATAGCTTTGCAATTGTAATTATTAATAATTTTTAAATGTGTAATTTCCATTTATTGTGGTTTGTTGTGTGTATGGTCAGTAATTTTTTACATGCAGTTCATCTCTGTTTAATTTACCCAGAGATTATACAACATCTATGCAGCTGTGAGTCAGAATTTAGGAAGCACACTAACAGGCTTTGTGAGGAGAGTTATAAAGTTCCTATGCATGTCTATAATTCACTTGCACTGTGGTTCAATAAGTAACCACTACTTTGGTTAAATAACCAGCTCACGGCTAAGTCATTATTATAGAAAGAATATCTAATGCACTTTTCAAACAATAAATGATGAAAAATGGACAGCTACCATAACTGGCAATGGCTGCTTCTCTTCATATTCTTCATTAAACTTTATGTACAGACTACAACTATACAGCAATCTTTTAAAAGAAATGTATTAATATTTATGTACTTTCATTATTGCCAAAAAGCAGGCATCTTCTCAATGGTCAGATAAGGTTGTATGCAAATTGTAGAGCTACAACATTAGTTCATTTATTATTAATACAACTCATAAATACTTGCACCATCCAAAATAGCCTTAAACAATTTCACTTGAGCATGCCCTGAATTCTCTTCTTCCCTGGGGAGTTCTGGGGGTTTTGGATTGTAATTAGCTGTCATCAATTCTGATGGAGAGGATTCTATCCCACCCTGTTTCTCTCAATAAATGACAGACTTTACAGCCTAAGGCGACCTAAACATTTTACTAAATAAGACCCACTGGAAAAGAAAAAAAAAAAAGCAATATGGAAAGATTTTTTTTTTTTTTTTGGCAAAAATGTAATTAAGCTGGGTTTTTTATTAAACTTTTTCTAAGCATATTTTTCACCAAAGAATCATATAATAAATCACAGCATAATTCCATTTCAAATTGAAGTAAATCTGTATGACAAATATTTTACAATGACCCTAAAAAATTATCTTCTGCTGTATAAGTTACTTGTGTTCCATCGTAAAAGCTTTAAGCTTTTGTCCAGTATCTAAACTGTTATTCTTCTCCTCTAAATAACTGTCCTGATTCATTTCTCTTGAGATTTTACTACTTGTGACTCAATATTTTGAATCAATGACATAGATTATAATGTACAAAATAATAATAGAGTAAACTAATGCTTATGAACATATTCATATTTTCTCCACAGCCAAGTCATGAACAAATAATTGTTCATACACTGCAAGATTTAGGTTAGATCAGAGGGACAACAATAGAGAAGCAAATGGAACAGGTTAAGACCTGGGGGACAGGAGGTACAATCTATCTCTGCAAAATACAAAAGAGTGTACAGGCCAGACCAAGGTTTGTCAATTACTGGTAATATTTAAAAAACAGCCATCAGTTTGGCAGAAAACCATTTAGCAAGACAAATACAGGAATGATGTGAGCTCCAACCCTATAGTCATGGTGATAATATGAGTAGCTTCATTCAAAGCTCAACTGGAAGCCCTTTATTGAGCAGTTGAGAAGAAGAATACATTGAAATAGTCCACTCAACTAGTAATTAAAGGTATGAGTGGGAGAGTAAATATGCTGTCAAGAGGAGCCTTGATTTAAGCCTGCCCATACAGATTCAAATAAAACAATGAATGCATAAATACAGGAATCAACAAGACAAGCAAGAAGCACAATGAAAAAATGCATTTAGAATGTCTCTAAAATTATGTATTCGTGCCAAGCTTTCGTTTGATCCTGTAGACACCCAGTTCAGTTCAATAGGACTACTCACATGTGCAAAACTAAGCAGGTGTCCAATTGTCTGCAAGATCAGAGCCTATAATTTTTTGGGGGGATGGGGGGCAGGGTTGCTTGGTTTTGGTAAAATTTTAACAACTAAAATAAACAAAACTATTGCAGTTAATTTTCATATGTAACACATTTTACCTTCTAAAAACCTTCCTTATAGTTAGACAGACTGTCAATGAAGCATCCTCATGGGATAACTCTACAGTGAGGTGGAAAACTATGGGGAGTGAATGTAGTTCACTTAAGGCCAGATTCAGACAGATTTAGTCCCATTTCCCTCACTCGAAAAGCAAAAAAGAAGAAAAAAGAAGTTATTGGAAAAATAAACTAGTCTCAAAGAGCAAGGGGAGCAGAATCTGGGCCTTAGTATTTAAAGAAGTGCTTTCTTGTTTCTTTTAGGGGGGAGGGAGGGAGAAAGTAAGGAAAATTGCCTTAAAGAGAGATGTACCTGCCATTGATTAGGAATGCTGGAGCACCTATGAAATGAAAATAAATGTACAACTTCAGTCAGGGAGATTAAAAAAGGAGACATTTCAGATAGTCCCTTTACAATTTGTGAAATCCTTTGTGAGCAACTATAATTGTTATTGTATTTCTCTTGTTAAGAGGTACTCAGTAGCAGAAACTTTAATTAAGAGAATCAATGATACTTTTATCTGTTTGTTTTTTTTGGAAGGATAAGATCTTAAAACCAAAACATAAGATCTCAGAAGAGCTTGAATTAAACTTTAATTTAAACTAACAACTCTGTCCATCTATTTTGTCCTAATACAATTCTGCTACGGACTAATGTTAGATGTAGCATAATGGAATACCACCACTAAAACATAAAAGACAGCCCACTTCTTAAATCAGATGGACATGGACATCAGTTGTAATAAAAATTGATCATTTATTACAATAGTGGAAGCTACTGATGTATCTGCTGTACAGCACCTTCTAAGGTCCTACATAAAACAGGTAACATTAGTTTTACAACGTAAAAACACCTTGTTAGATCTATTTTTATTAGCATGTTAGGCAAGTCATGTTATAATACCTGAAGCCAGCATGCCTCATGACTCAAGGGGTTAAAAATCCCAGAAAATGCCGGAGGAATGGGGGGCGGGGAGGAAGGGGATGGGATGGGGACAGAGAAGTAGAATGGAACCAGTGAATTAAGGTGAAACAGGAAAAGGCAATGACAATTCAATTACAAATTAGAATAATCTAATCTACCAAGCAGTGGGGGTGCAGGGCATCCATGCAACTCTTCCCCACCCCCACTTTTGTTATAAAACCTGAGCCATTTACAAGAAGTAAAACCTACATAGCAAAAATATCAGGACTCCCAAAAGATTAGTAGGGTCCTGAAACAAAAAAGACTGTTGCTCCGGAGAGAAACAAGTGTTCTACTGGGCATATCTGTTGGTGGAAAATAAGTATTTGATCTTTTTTTTTTCTTTTTGTTGCTAGTTTTCAATACATTTTAAAAAGGAGGAGAGTGAGGGTGGGGCCCAGACAACAGCACCAAAACAACACAACTGAAAACCTTACTCCCAAGAGTCTACTTAAATGCTTGCTTTTAAAGGCATCCAGATAAACCATGCCCCCAGGAGAAGGCAGGGCTGACTCAACTGTACAATAGAAAATTATATATTTTTCCTCTTTCTCTCCCCCCCCCCACTCCTCTGAGAGTTTGGAGAGAGAGGTTAAAATTGATGGATATGAGGAAAATCTAATATTAGAACATAAAAATGTCCATATTGGGTCAGACCAAAGGTCCATCTAGCCCAGTAGCCTGTCTTCTGACAGTGGTCAATGCCAGGTGCTTCAGAGGGAACTAACAGAACAGGTAATCATCAAGTGATCCACCCCCTGTTGCCCATTCCCAGCTTCAGGCAAACAGAGGCTAGGGACACCATCCCTGCCCATCCTGGCTAGTAATCATTGATGGACCTATCCTCCAGGAATTATCTAGTTCTTTTTTGAACCCTGTTATAGTCTTGGCCTTCACAACATCCTCTGGCAAAGAGTTCAACAGTTTGACTGTGCATTAAAACAAAAAAGTGTTGTAAATTTTAACCTGTTCTGCAAAGCATTGTGGGATCTGGGGCATTATAAAAGTCACCCTAAAGCAAGGTGAGGCAATTTGGGTTAGGCTTAGGATAGAGTAGAAACCATGAGATTTTGCAACTACTGTAATGAAAAGATTTGTAGAAATACCTTACATAAGCGCAGTGCATAGAGAGTGGGCTATTGTTGCTTCAAACTGCTGGTTTGGGTGTTCTAACCTACAAATAGACCTTGAAATATTAACTTAAGCATTGTGGAGTTTTTGACAAAATGCCCTCCTACTCTCAAAAAGAATAATTAGAACTCATACAGCATGACAGTGAAGCCTGCACAACTCCCTGAAGCAAAATCCCACCTTCAGCTTCCCTTGGAGTTAAACTCATTCAGGGCTCTGATCTGATACAGTTAAGCCTTTAGAGAAGTGCCGTCTGTATCTCTAATTTTTCAACATGAGTACTAGTTAAAAAACAACAACAACAAGGTATATAGCATGGTGAGAGGGGATTTTTATTTTCTATGGTCACTGCTCATATTTGGTACCCAACAATATTTGTAATATCAGGAGGGTTATTACAATGTATTCAGTCAGGTGAATAATAACCAGTTAACATTGTAAACTCCAGTGATCAGGAAATAATAAAACTGTCAGTCCAGCATCTCTTCCAGTTGAATTCCAATACAATAGAATAACATACATTTTTTTTCTCATTTCACAATTTTGGGGTGGAATGACAAACAAAACACATTAATAACTATGTGATTGATTTAAAAGAAAAATAGGGATGTACTTCTAGGAAATAGGGACCCACTTGTGAGTCAGCATGAAAAATAGCATGTCAAAATACAGATGTTAATAGTTAATAACATCTAATTAATACAAATCACCATAAAATATATCACAAGTGTATAGCTGTAAAGAAGCTTTGATGTCTGTCCTAGTAAATATGATGGGAATTTTCAAAAGTGTTCAGTGCTGATCTGTTCCCACTGAAGTCAATGGGAGTTTTACCATTGCCTTTTATAAAAGCAGTGTTTGGACAGCACTGAATGCTTTTGAAAATCACACCTGATTATGTTAGGAGTGTAATTTATTACCATGGTAATACCTCATTTAAAATGTTATTTCCCTAAATAAAATTATATCCAACTCTAAAACAGAAAAGTACTTCTAAAGAGAAAAAGTGGCAGAGTATTTCTAACTTAGTTACAGGGCAATTAATATATTTCCTCACCATTGCTCAAAAACTTGGATGCATATTCACCATTTTGGTCAAAAAAATCAGGACAGAAATGCCCTGATATCAGGTTTTCTTTTGATATTTCCAGAATTCTGTCTTTTTATAGAACAGCAGACTTTCTTGGTGTTCTGCTTTTGGTACTTTCATTTTAAGTCTGACTGAAACTAGGAAGCACAGAAGGGCATGAAGTTATTATTATTTTTAAAAAGGCTCAACTCTGGATCAAAGAGACCACAGCAAATGGTCAGAAGGAAGTTTGGAGAAACTGGATTTTTACCTGCGGAACTCACTGCTACTGCCAAGACATTAAAGAGACAAAGAGAGCCTACAAGGCTTTTAAAAAGCATTAGACATTTATATAAATAAGTATGCCATCCTTTTTTAAGAGGATGCAAAATCTAGTAATAGAAACAGTAGAAGAAATAATGAACTAGAAGGATAAGCAAAACATAGATTGGATTAGCCTATTTAAACCTCAATTAAGCAGGCCCCTAGTTTAAACTGAAGAGGAATGTTTAAGAGACTTGAAAATCTTAAAAGGCACTTTGATCTGATCAAACAAGAACTTTCTCTCTCAGCTCAGCATATTACAGGAGTGCCAGGTATCACTTGGTGCATTTATATCCACAGCTGCTTCTTCCCTCTATAGGATTTCCATGATAGACCGCCCAAGATTCCACTCTTTATTAATCAGATCCATAGGTGAGAAATAACATCATATTCTGCAGCCAGAATGGAATGATAAAAACAAAATGGTGAGTTCTGTTTAGTCCCACGCAGTTATTTTCCCCTAACTCTCCACATCTGGCTTGAAGATCTTAAACATACTCCACTTACATCTTCTCCAGGTTGACTTTTACCCCTGATTCTTCAACCCTTATGTTGAATCAGTGAGACTACTAATGGGAGTAAGTGCTATTTATTGTGAGAGTTGTAGAATTGGGCCTCTAGTTAGCAGGTAGTTGGCAAGTTACTACATGGATTTCACCCAGGCTGAATAGAAAGCAGCTCTGTGAATAGAAATTACCTAGACTTAAGTATAAAATTTACTCATAAGTTTTATCCTAGATCATTCATGATCCCTCCCAATAATAAATGAGTTATACTGGGTAGAAATAATATGGAACACTTAAATATTCAGAGTCATATATATAAGTATAATTAGCTGCTGCATTCTGTCTCCATGTCAGTTCAATACTTGGCCTTTCTCCTCAACTTACCAACAGTGAGACCAATTACTAGTCAGAGAGTCATTCTAGTCTGGTTGAAGGTTTGGATAGGTGCATATTTTACCCTTTTGCCAATCCTTAATGAACCTTTCAAAATGCAAACAGGCTTTTTTCAAAGTCAAGACACAATAATTATCTGCATTCTATAAAAAAAGAATATTTCCAGCCTTTGTTTCCAATTCAAGACCACTGGATATTAAATAAGCCTTCCCCATAAGGTGCCCAAACATTTTGCATTAGATCTGGACAAATATTGCAAAATAGCTTTCACTAATATTATTTTTATTTAAGACATTTTTCTGTGATTATTTTCTTGCCCCTTTTAGCTCTCAACTTCCATGAACATCATAAGAATATAAGAATAGTTATACTGGTTGAGACCAATCATCCATCTAGCCAGTGTCCTGTCTTCCGACAGTGGCCAGTGCCAGGGAACAGAACAGGGTACTTTATGAAGTGATCCACTCCCAGTCGTCCACACCCAACAAATGGCAGTTAGAGGTTTAAGGACGACCAGAGCATGGGGTTGCATCCCTAGACATCTTGGCTAATAGTCATTAATGGAACTAACCCCCATGAACTAATCTAATTCTTTTTTGAACCCTGTTTTACTTTTTCCCTTCACAGCATCCCCTGGCAATGAGTTCCACAGGTTGACTGTGTTGTACGAAGCAGTACTTCCTTATGTATGTTTTTAAACCTGCTGCCTAATAATTTCTTTAATTTCATTGGGTGACCCTTGGTTCATGTGTTTTGTGGAGGGGTAAACAACACTGCCTTATTTATTTTTCTTCACACCATTCAAGATTGTATAGACCTCTATATCTCCTCTAAGTCACCTCTTTTCCAAGCTGACTTTTTAATCTCTCTTCATATAGAATCTGTTCCATACTCCTAATCATTTTTTTGCCCCTCTCTGTATTTTTTCCAATTCTAATATATCTTTTTTGAGATGGGGGCAATCAGAACTGCACACAATATTGCAGGTGTGAGTGTACCATGGATTTATATAATGGTATTATGATACTTTCTCTCTTATTATCTATCCCTTTCCTAATGGTTCCTAAAATTGTTAGCTTTTTAGACTGCTGCTGCATATTGAAAATATGTTTTCAGAGAACTATCCACAATGACTCTAAAATCTCTTTCTTGAGTGATAACAGCTAATTTAGACCCCATCATTTTGTATGTCTAGTTGGGATTATGTTTTCCAATGTGCATTACTGTTTATTTATCAACACTGAATTTCCTCTGCCCTTTTTGGCCCTGTCACCCAGTTTTGTGAGATCCCTTTGTAACTCTTGAAAGTCTGATTTGGACTTAGGTATCTTGAGTAATGTAATATTGTCTGCAAACTTTTCTACCTCACTGTTTACCCCTGTTTCCAGATCATTTATGAATATGTTGAACAGTACTGGTCCCATTACAGATCCTTCAGGTACACCACTAATTATGTCTCTCCACTGTGAAAACTGACCATTTATTCCTACCCTTTGTTTCTTATCTTCTAACCAGTTACCAATCCGTGAGAGGACCTTCCCTCTTTTCTGATGACAACTTACTTTGCTTAAGAGCCTTTGGTGAGGGACCTTGTCAAAGGCTTTCTGAAAGTCCGAGTACCCTATTGTCACACTGTCTGGAGTGGCTCACGACCATGAGGGCCTACCTCAGGGCAGACTACCAGAAACATGGCAGACACTCCAAACTGGTGGTATAGTCTATAATTAGATTTCACCTACCCAGTAACAAATGTGAACTCCTGGATTACTATTCCCGTCTTACTGTGAAGTCAGACAGTCCTCTTAGGATCTCCAGTCTATCTTGCCACCCAGGCAAGCTGGACTTAGTCACACCAAAAAGAACAAAATAATCAGGTTGCTGCCCATCCCAAGAGACCAGTCACTTAACCCCAGATCAATTGGTACTCTAGATCTTAAACCAAAGACAAAACATATAGCCAATCCTGTAATAAACTATCTAAAGGTTTATTAACTAGGAAAAAGAAATGAGCTTTTAAAAAGTTAAAGCAAGCAAACATATACACACAAGTGAGTTGCAATCTAATACTAAAACTGAGAGAGTTGCAATGGTCTTTCAATTCAAAATGTCTTTCAGCCCAAACCCAGGGATAATCCTAAGAATCTCTGCCTTAGTCTTGGTCTACACTATAGCCTTGCTCCTGCTGATGTAAGTGCCCTACTACACCAACATAAGAACTCCACCTCCACGAGAGGCGTAGGGCTTATGTTGGTGTAGTTAGGGCGACGCAGTGTCTGTGTAGACACTAAAAAGAACAAGGAGTACTTGTGGCACCTTAGAGACTAACAAATTTATTTGGGCAGAAGCTTTCATGGGCTACAGCCCACTTCATCGGATGCATGCAGTGGAAAATACAGTAGGAAGATATATATATACAGAGAGAACATGAAAAAATGGGTGTTGCCATACCAACTATAATGAGACTAATCAATTAAGGTGGGCTATTATCAGCAGGAGAAAAGACACTGTGTTCCTTACATCAGCTCTTTTGTCAATTCCACAGGTCTGTGGAAGCTGGCTCCACAGCTGGGCTGCTGCCAGGTCTCCTCTCCAAGCTGGGCTGCCACCCAGGCTCCTGCCTTGACCTGCCAGCTGGGCTCCTCACTTCCTGCTGAGAGCCTTGCTGACCCCTGAGGTCCTGTGTCCGATCTCTCCACTGGGAGCATGGAAGCCGACCGGACTCCAAGTGTGGATCTCCCTGCCGGAGGCGAAGAGCTAACATAGGTCTACTTAATATTGTAGTGTAGACAGGCCCTTAGTTTAATGTCTCTGGCCCTCTGAGTGTTAGTCTTCCAGTCTATGAGATGAGCTCCTTTGTATGTAGCATTTCCAATGTGTGATAAGGCCATACACCAATCCTTTGTATTGGGATGTTCCTTAATGGCCCATTTAATCTTGATAGGCCTCCTGAATCAATGCGGGTCGGGGGGAGCGGGAGGGCGGGGGAAGGAATGATTCCCATGCCTGGGATCACAAGTTCAGAGAAAACATTTTCAAAGTTATCCAAAACTTACATATTTCTTACAGCATGGATTACAGACATTACATGTGAGATTAATACACGCAGCAATTTACAAGATTTTAAGAGTCTGAACATTAAATACATTCTGATAAGACTAATACCTATTTTGAAGAAAACTAACATGCAGATGTGCTGGTTTGGTTTCCAGCTATGATATTCAGTTCTTACCTAATGTTTATGGCTTTGGCAAGAGCTGGCACTTAGTTTACCAGCATCACAACTATATCCACTGAGTCACCCTTGTCCACATGTTTGCTGACCCCCTCAAAGAATTCTAATAGATCAGTGAGGAATGATTTCCCTTTTCAAAAGTCGTGTTGACTCTTCCCTAACATATATTGTTTTCGTCTATATGCCTGATAATTCTATTCTTTACTATATTTTCAACCAATTTGCCTCTTTCTGAAGTTAGGCTTACCTGCCTAAATTTGCCAGGATTGACTCGGGAGCCTTTTTAAAAAATCCAGTGTCACATTAGCTATCTGCCAGTCATCTGGTACAGAGTCTGATTTAAGCAATAGTTTACTACTAACCACCGTTAGTAGTTCTGCAATTTCATAGTTGAGTTCCTTCAGAACTCTTGGGTGAATGCCATCTGGTCCTGTTGACTTATTACTATTTAATTTATCAATTAGTTTCAAAGCCTCCTCTATTGACATATCAGTCTGGGACATTTCCTCAGGTTTGTCACCTATAAAGAATGGCTTAGGTGTGGGAGGCTTCTTCACATCCTGTGTAGTCAAAGACCAATGCAAATAATTCATTTAGCTTCTCTGCAACTGCCTTGTCTTCCTTGAGTGTTCCTTTAGCACCTCAATTATCCAGTGGCCCCACAGATTTTTTGGCAGGCTTCTTGCTTCTGATGTACTTAAAACATGTGCTACTTGTTTTTGTGTTGTTTGCTAGTTGCTCTTCAAATTATTTTTTGGCTTGTCTAATTATACTTTTATACTTGACTTGCCAGAACTCATGCTCCTTTCTATTTTCCTCAGTAGGATTTGACTTCCAATTTTTAAAAGATGACTTTTTGTTTGTAAACATATATTTTACTCTATTGTTTAGCCATGGTGGCATTTTTTGGTCCTCTTACGTTTTCTATAAATTATTATTATTTGAGGTATACATTTAGTTTGAGCCTCTATTATGGTGTTTTTACAATGTTTCCATGAAGCTTGCAGGCATTTCACTCTTGTGACTGTTCCTTTTAGTTTCTGTTTAACTAGCCTCCTCAGTTTTGTGTAGTTCCCCCTTTGAAGTTAAATACTCCTGTGATGGATTTATTTGGTATTCCTACACACACACACACACACACACACACACACACACACCCCAAAAGATGTTAAATTTAATTACATTGTTGTCTCAATTACTGAATGGTTCAGCTATATTCACCTCGGGGACTAGATCCTGTGCAGCATTTAGGACTAAATCAGGTGTGGAGTCTGGGTTCCCAGACTAGCTGCTCCAAGAAGCAGTCATTAACAGTGATTAGAAGTTTTATTTCTGCATCCCGTCCTGATCTGGCATGTTCCTCGTTAATATGGGGACAGTTGAAATCCCCCATTACTATTGAGTTTTCTGTTTTTGTAGCCTCCGTAATCTCCCTGAGCATTTCACAATCACCATCAGCATCTCAGCCAGGTGATATATTCTCATTCTTCCTGTTATACTCTTATTATTCAAACATGCAATTGAATTTTAGGAGAATAAATAGTTGTAGAAAGCAAATTTGAAACTCATGTTTTTGAATACTTATGGAATAGAAATTTAAAATTTGCTAGCTTTGCGGATCTGTAATCCACTGAGTGTACATTTTGCATTCTTGTCTGAGCCTGATCCATAGAGGAGATAAGTCTTTTACCACTGTCAGCTAGGGGGGTCTTATTCCTTTAGCTAAATCTGTTGTGAAACCTGCTCTTAGCTCTGAAACTCCTGCTTTTGACCCTTGATGACTACTGGGAAGATGGTTGTTAGATATTACCAACAGAAAATGTAGAGAATTATTGTTTAGGTGGGAAACCTACAACCTACTTTCCTACTTTGGATGCTTTGGGATTTATAATGCGCTGCCATGTATATAAGTATATAATGAGGGACTACTGCTAACTAACTGAAGCGAGCAGGATTTTACCCTATGTTAGCTGCTCGATACAGTATAGATTCATTATTCCTATTTAAAAAAACAACTGGCACATTGTGCCCAAAGGTTGACACAAATTGTTGATTTTGTAATGATTTTTCTCTGTAATGTTTTAAAGCTTTTTTTGATTGTGAACTATATATTAAAAAAAATAATTTCATAACTAAACCTGCCATAGTACATAGACACAATGTGTCTGCGTGTTAAAACTTAATTACTGAAATACACCAGTGGGTTCGAACTTGGTTCTATTACAAAATCAATGACTGTATTAGAAAGTTCATTTTGTCTTTGCTATTCTCTAATAAATTTTCAAAGGTGGCATGATAGTTCCTGCAATCAAATGTATGGGGTGACTCAAGAATCTGTTGTAATTCTGAACGATATGATTCTTCTGTGACTTAATCACTAATTTTGACCTAATGATACCAGTTCAGGATTGGAGACCCAAAGTCCCACAAATTTATTATTTATTATTATTATTATTTATTATTATTTCTACAGTACCAAAAAGTGCCAGTGCTAAAAAATAACGTTTAAACATAGTTGGGAAAATAACTTAGCCAATTAACTTAGCCTCTTTATTTCCATGAAAAGTCTGCAAGCAGACTGTAATTTCCTAGAATATACTTGTTGTTCAATTTCCTTGATATTTTTTTCAAGTTTATTTTTTATTCAACAGATTTACTGTAGGAGGAAAAAATTAGGACAAGGGTTTCAATATTATTCACTTCATAATCTAAGGTATGTTGATTAATTATGATTGGTCCATAAGCTATACAATGTTTCTCTTCTCTGATTGGATAACTCATATCTAAGCATCTTGAATAATCAGTTAGAGATAGGTAGCAGTTCATGGATAGTAGATAAACAGTATTGAGAAATTTCAACACATTTTAATCTTATTCCATTCTTGTCCTCACAGCCCTCAAGTAAGATTTATTGGCCAAGAACACGGTTTACATTTAATTTCTCTTGTCACATTACCACATAGTAATTAATTGTATTTGGATGCATTGTCCTAGTAGTGAACTGTGCGGTCAGATGCTTGTCTGGCTCATTTAATTGCTTCAGTGCCAAGACTGTGACAAGAGGTTTTGAAGACCCTTTTTCTCTACTGTATTTAAACAGTATTCCATCGCGTAGAAAATTTTCCATTTCTGCTGTGAATAGTCCTTGTGAATAAAGTCTGATCACTAATGGAAATCAAATACAAAAGAGGTGCAAGCACAGCCGAAGTGAATTTCTTTTTAAATATAAGCAGTATTTTTGCAGTATTTAGTCAGCTCTACTTTTAAAGAAAGGAAACATTTTTCAAATTATTTTAAAAAAATAAATCTATTTAATATAGTACTCAATTGTGAACTATCCTTAACAGCAGTAACTCCAGAAAAACATCATCCTCTGTGTGCTAAACATGTTACCCGGGGTTCTTTCAAAAGCTGCCCTTTCTGTGGCACCCCAAACCTCCTCCCCTCCTGCCTTGGTCAAGCTGAGACTGCTTAATAGGTTGCTTTTAACAATAAGCCATAGTGGTTTCAGGCACTTTACTGGTGTGCCAAAATCTCCCCATACAAACAGATCTCTTACATATTCTTTTGGCTCAAAGCTTGGAAGAAACGTAATTCATCATTTGTACAGCAGCTTCTCAGGTCCATCAATGATACAATGGATAATCATCATTGTACAGAACCTAGCACAATAGGCCCCTAACTGGGGATTCTTGGCACTAGCACTATATGAATAATATTAATGATAGAAGTAAATCTAAAACTATCCTGCTCTTATTGGACATTGGGGCCCGTGCCCTCCCTTGTCTCACCTACTGATGGAATTAGGTAATCAGCTGAATAGGTCTGAGGAAAATAAGAATTATTACTAAATGTCATGGATATTAAATGTGTGCTATATCAGAAATCATTGTTTTTCAACAATATAACACTCAAATATTATTATAACATTCATGTTATTTTTAACTTGTCATTTTATTACTCCTAAAGGTAAAATGTTTGCAATAAATTAACAAAAGTATAAATGAAAAGAGATTTTTAAAATATTGTTTTGAATTGATTTGTGTTCAGTAAATACTGGCTCCTGAGCATTACTGATCTGGGAAAAGACCTGAGCTCTTTTATACCAAGTTTCATTTATTTTGGTGATAATGGTAATTCTTTGAATCCTGCTTAAAAGACAAGGATTGTAAGTGAAGGAACTTTAAATCCATTGGCTATTTGCTGTGCAGATTGAATCCAACTCATAGTCATAAAAAACAAAGCCAAAAATAAGTCATATCCTTACCACTCACCCACTCTAAGTGTCTGATTAATGATTGAGCCTACTAAAATGACAGGTATTTTCAAGGGACTATCCCAAGAATAGATTAGTTTAATCCATTATCTTTTCACTTCAGTTTAACTCAGATTCAGGTTGTGAGTACAGTGAAAGATGTTTGGTGGCCTCAGGTCAGTGTAAGCAGCTGGAGGTGAATGTCACAAATATGGCACCACGCGAGCTCATTCTGACAGACTTGCCACTCTGTGTGCCTATTAAACTATGCAGGGAACTTCAGCAATGAACACTTGTGACAGGTGAGAGACTTGTAAGGACACTATGTATGCATCTAAACCACACGCATGCAGGGATAAAACCAAAACCAGAGGTATCTATTGTTTGATCTAAAGGAGTCTCTCCAATATTTGTAGTAATGATGATTTTGAACAACAGACAAGTTTAGGGAACTTCTATACCAATGGAGAAACTTGTGCTTATGCACATAGTAATACATGCATGGTTAAGACTGCACAATATTAATTTTTAAATCACAAACTCACTTGGGGGAGAGGGCACAGAAGTCCACTGTTGGTGGTACAGCCATGGATCAGCTGCATAGATACTTTTTTATCCAGGTTGTGAATAGGTCACCAACACAAAGCCAATTTAGTCTGACTTTACACAGTTAAATTGGATTTCACACTTTTTGTGGAAAGGATAAACTTTGAAAGGGACGACTAAATCTATTCAGCCAAATCCTAATCACAATGATCTTCAAGGGACTGTAGCCAGGTATTCATATGGGACCGAGAATTTGTTGATGACAATTATAATTTATCTAGACTGCAGTAAGTCCCAATCAGAGACTGGGATCCCATTGTGCGAGGCACTGTGCAGATCTAACAAAATTTGGTTCCTGTCCCCAACAGCTTTTAGTTGAAGTATAAGATGACACAACATTGGATGCAACAGACACATCGGTGGATGGGGGGAGAAGCACAAGATAAGCATGAGGAAACTTTACGTTGAATAGGCAGTGATCACATTGTACTGTCAGGTGTGTGAGGGGCTTCGTAGCGCAGGAGAGTTTTTTTAAGGAGAGAGATGGAGGAGGATAATGTAGTGCCTCTGTGGAATGTGTCGTCACTTTCAATATGTCAATCACGAGCTTCTCTGGAGTAATAGTTGTATAAACACTGGGCTAAGTTACTTCTTGTGCAACTCTACTGAAGTAAGTGGAGATGCATTGGGTGTAAGGCAGAGCAGGAAGTGGTCCACATAGTTTATTAGGTCCATCTTTGATTAGTGAAATAAGTATTTTTCTTTAATTTTATAATGTATCGAGTCCCATGTGATTACAATCAAAGCCATTATACATAATGCAAAACACAAACAGTTAGAATCATAGAAGATTAGGGTTGGAAGAGACCTCAGGAGATCATCTAGTCCAACCCCCTGCTCAAAGCAGGACCAACACCAACTAAATCATCCCAGACAGGGCTTTGTCAAGCCTGGCCTTAGAAACCTCTAAGGATGGAGATTCCACCACCTTCCTAGGTAACCCATTCCAGTGCTTCACCACCCTCCTAGTGAAATAGTGTTTCCTAATATCCAACCTACACCTCTCCCTCTGCAACTTGAGACCATTGCTTCTTGTTCTGCCATCTGCCACTACTGAGAACAGCCTAGCTCCATCCTCTTTGGACCCCCCCTTCAGGTAGTTGAAGGCAGCTATCAAATCCCCCCGCATTCTTCTCTTCTGCAGACTAAATAACCCCAGTTCCCTCAGCCTCTCCTCGTAAGTCATGTGCCCCAGCCTCCTGATTATCATCGTTGCCCTCCGCTGGACTCTCTCCAATTTGTCCACATCCCTTCTGTAGTGGGGGGCCCAAAACTGGACCCAATACTCCAGATGTGGCCTCACCAGTGCCATATAAAGGGGAATAATCACTTCCCTCAATCTGCTGGCAGTGTTCCTACTAACACAGCCCAGTATGCCTTTGGCCTTCTTGGCAACAAGGGCACACTGCTGACTCTTATACAGCTTCTCGTCCACTGTAATCCCCAGGTCCTTTTCTGCAGAACTGCTGCTTAGCCAGTTGGTCCCCGGCCTGTAGCGGTGCATGGGATTCTTCCGTCCTAAGTGCAGGACTCTGCACTTGTCCTTGTTGAACCTCATCAGATTTCTTTTGTCCCAATCCTCCAAATTTGTGTAGGTCACTCTGGACCCTATCCCTACCCTCCAGTGTATCTACCTCTCCCCCCAGTTTAGTGTTATCTGCGAACTTGCTGAGGGTGCAATTAATCCCATCATCCAGGTCATTAATAAAGATGTTGAACAAAACCAGCCCCAGGACTGAACCTTGGGGCACTCCGCTTGATACCGGCTGCCAGCTAGACATCGAGCCGTTGATCATTAACCATTGAGCCCAAAAATCTAGCCAGCTTTCTATCCACCTTATAGTCCATTCATCCAATTCATACTTCTTTAACTTGCTGGCAAGAATGCTGTGGGAGACCGTATCAAAAGCTTTGCTAAAGTCAAGATATAACACATCCACCGCTTTCCCCATACCCACAGAGCCAATTATCTCATCATAGAAGGCAATCAGGTTGGTCAGGCATGACTTGCCCTTGGTGAATCCATGTTGACTGTTCCTGATCACCTTCCTCTCCTCCAAGTGCTTCAAAATGGATTCCTTGTGGACCTGGCCCATGATTTTGACGGGGATTGAAGTGAGGCTGACCGGTCTATAGTTCCCCAGGTTCTCTTTCCTCCCTTTTTAAAATATGGGCATTATATTTCCCTTTTTCCAATCATCCAGAACCTCTCCCAATCGCCACGAATTTTCAAAGATAATGGCCAATGGCTCTGCAATCACATCAGCCAACTTCCTCAGCACTCTTGAATGCATGAGAGCTGGACCCATGGACTTGTGCATGTCCAGCTTTTCTAAATAGTCCTTAACTGTTCTTTCACCACTGAGGGCTGCTCACCTCCTCCTCATATTGTGTTGCATAGTGCAGCAGTCTGGGAGCTGACCTTGTCTGTGAAGACTGAGGCAAAAAAAGCATTGAGTACTTCATCTTTTTCCACATCATCTGTCACTATGTTGCCTCCCCCATTCAGTAAGGGTCCCACACTTTCCCTGACCTTCTTGTTGCTAACATACCTGTAGAAACCCTTCTTGTTACCCTTCACACCCTTGCTATCTGCAGCTCCAATTGTGCTTTGGCCTTCCTGATTACACTCCTGCATACTCTAGCAATATTTTTATACTCCTCCCTAGTCATCTGTCCACATTTCCACTTCTTGTAAGCTTTCTTTTTGAGTTTAAGCTCACCGAAGATTTCACTGTTAAGCCAAGCTGGTTACGTGCCATATTTGATATTCTTTCTGCACATTGGGATGGTTTGTTCCTGTGCGCTCAATAAGGCTTCTTTAAAATACAGCCAGCTCTCCTGGACTCCTTTCCCCCTCATGTTAGCCTCCCAAGGGATCCTGCCCATCTGTTCCCTAAGGGAGTCTAAGACTGCTTTTCTGAAGTCCAGGGTCCGTATTTTGCTACTCTCCTTTCTTCCTTTTGTCAGGATCCTGAACTTAACCATCTCATGGTCACTGCTGCCTAGGTTGCCACCCACTTCTACTTCCCCTACCAATTCTTCCCTGTTTGTAAGCAGCAGGTCAAGAGGAGCACGGCCCCTAGTTGGTTCCTCAAGCACTTGTACCGGGAAGTTGTCCCCAACACTCTCCAAAAACTTCCTGGATTGTCTGTGCACTGCTGTATTGCTCTCCCAGCAGATGTCAGGGTGATTGAAGTCCCCCATTAGTTGTTAAGATCATGTAATTTAGATAGAAGTTATCCAGTGTATTTTGGAAATATTTATTAATATTTTTCCACTTGCATTGCCTTGAATTTTGTTTAATGGCTGATTTTTTTAAAAGTAATTGCAGTTCTAAAAACAAATCTTTGATTTAGATGTTTGTAGTGTTTTTGTGGTAATGTTGGTCTCAGGATATGAGAGAGACAAGGTGGGTGAAGTATATCTTTTATTGGACCAACTTCTGTTGGTGAAAGAGACAAGCTCTCGAGCTACACACAGCTCTTCTTCAGATCCTGAAAATGCCCCTTCACTGCTCCAACACCTCTTCAGGTCCTGAAGAAGAGCTCGGTGTAGCTCGCCCACAGAAGTTCATCCAATAAAAGATATTACCTTCCCCCCATGTCTCTTTAAGTGAGAGTTTTTCATTCTTACAGTTATGAGAATGGGAAATGTATGTTCATTACATGTGTTTGAGCCATAAACTAAGCTCTTTGGGGCAAGGACTGTCTTTTTGTTCTATTTGTATATTATTTAGTACAATGGGGTCCTCATCCATGACTCAAGCTTTTGGACACTATGGAAATACAAATAATAATAATAATCAGTTTCTTTGTATATAATTAGACTGATCACAAGCACATTCCCATTTAGAAACTTATCAATATTTCCTTATCTGTGTTTAGTGTGCTTCATGAAATAGTTTGGATTCAAACAAGGGTAAAATGTTGGTCCTTATAAAGTTTTGCCATTGACTTTGATGGTGTCAGTATTTTACCCAAGAGGATTGAAAAACTTGTCCTACGTGACCTTCAACATCTTGACCTATTTGGAAAAATGTTTTCTGTTAATTTAAAAAAATGTATGTTACATACTATGTTATATTCACATGATGTAGTTTTCCATTACTGAATAATAGTGGAGATCAGCATCAGAATTTACAAGCTCCAGTTTCCTAATAATGATTGTCTTTTATGTTGTCTGCCAGAAGGATAAGCAAGTTAAACCATTATATTTCATTCTACTTTGCCTTCATGCAATTGAGCATCTGAAGGTAGTTACCCTGAGGACAATGCAACTCTATTACAGAAAGTCTGGTAAGATTAGAGCCTCTGTGGAAGCTTCATTAAGTAACCTCATAAATGTATTGAAAACCATAATGAAAGCTTTCACTTTTTCAATGTGTTTATTAACTAACTAGGAAAAGATAAATACTGTTGATCTGAAAATCTTTGGGTACTGTAAATGCTTTTAAAGTAATTAAAAGAAGGGTTTGTGTCTCCTAAGGGCAATTGCAATAGATTTATTTATTCACTTGCAATTTAACTTCAGTTATCCAGATGGTCTTAATGTACAATATTTCTGAACTGCTTTAACCTTCAGTATTTCAAAACCACACCTTAGTCTATTCACCATTCATATATTTAATATCTTTTTTGGTTAAATGATCAGATAGTGCACATCAAAAAATTAGGGCTAGATCATGTTATTTGTACATTGTCTTTAATAAAGGTATTGCATGGGTGCCACTTGGGGTATTCTACACTATGAAATTACGTCGAATTTATAGAAGTCGGTTTTTTTATAAATCGTTTTTATACAGTCGATTGTGTGTGTCCCCACACAAAATGCTCTAAGTGCATTAAGTCGGTGGACTGCGTCCACAGTACCGAGGCTATTGTCGACTTCCGGAGCGTTGCACTGTGGGTAGCTGTGGGTAGCCATCCCACAGTTCCCGCACTCTCCGCTGCCCATTGGAATTCTGGGTTGAGATCCCAATGCCTGATGGGGCAAAAACAGTGTCGCAGGTGACTCTGGGTACATGTCGTCAGGCCCCCGCTTCCTCCCCTCCTCCGTGAAAGCAACGGCAGACAATTGTTTCGCGTCTTTTTTCAGCCCAGACGTCATAGCACTGGGATCATGGAGCCCACTCAGATCACCACGGCAATTATGAGCACTTTAAACACCATGCGCATTATCCTGGAGTATATGTAGAACCAGAACCTGCCAAAGCAAAACCAGGTGAGGAGGCGACGGCAGCGCGGTGACGAGAGTGATGAGGACATAGACATGGACATAGACTTCTCACAAAGTACGGGCCCCGGCAATCTGCACATCATGGTGTTAATGGGGCAGGTTCATGCCGTGGAACGCCGATTCTGGGCCCGGGAAACAAGCACAGACTGGTGGGACTGCATAGTGTTGCAGGTCTGGGACGATTCCCAGTGGCTGTGAAACTTTTGCATGCGTAAGGGTACTTTCATGGAACTTTGTGACTTGCTTTCCCCTGCCCTGAAGCACCAGAATACCAAGATGAGAGCAGCCCTCACAGTTGAGAAGCGAGTGGTGATAGCCCTGTGGAAGCTTGCAACACCAGACAGCTACAAGTCAGTCGGACATCAATTTGGAGTGGGCAAATCTACTGTAGGGGGCTGCTGTGATCCAAGTAGCCAAAGCAATCAAAGAGCTGCTGATATCAAGGGCAGTGACTCTGGGAAATGTGCAGGTCATAGTGGATGGCTTTGCTGCAATGGGATTCCCTAACTGTGGTGGGGCGATAGTCGGTACCCATATCCCTATCTTGGCACTGGAGCACCAAGCCAGCGAGTACATAAACCGAAAGGGGTACTTTTCAATGCTGCTGCAAGCACTGGTGGATCACAAGGGATGTTTCACCAACATCAACGTGGGATGGCCGGGAAAGGTACATGACGCTCACGTCTTCAGGAACTCTGGTCTTGTTTGCCTCTCTGGTTTTCTGGTAGGCTTGCCTTAGCTCCTTAATTTTCACACGGTACTGCTTTGCGTCCCTGTTATAGCCTCCGTCCTTCATGCCCTTGGAGACTTTTTTTCAAATGTTTTGGCATTTCATTTACTGGAACGGAGTTCAGCTAGCACGGATTCGTCTCCCCATACAGTGATGAGATCCTGTACCTCCCGTTCGGTCCATGCTGGAGCTCTTTTGTGATCCTGGGACTCCATCATGGTCACCTCTGCTGATGAGATCTGCACTCACCTGCACCTTGCCACGCTGGCCAAACAGGAAATGAGATTCAAAAGTTCACGGGCTTTTTCCTGTCTACCTGGCCAGTGCATCTGAGTTGAGAGCGCTGTCCAGAACGGTCACCATGGAGCACTCTGGGATAGCTCCTGGAGGCCAATACCATCGAATTGCATCCACATTACCCCAAAATCGACCTGGCAAGGCCGATTTCAGCGCTTATCCCCTCGTCGGAGGTGGAGTAAAGAAATCGATTTAAAGAGCCCTTTAAGTCGAGAAAAAGGGCTTCGTCGTGTGGACGGGTCCAGGCTTAAATCGAGGTAACACTGCTAAATTCGACCTAAAATCGTAGTGTAGACCAGGCTTTGGACTGTACATTGTTGCACTTGGAAGTAATTTGTGACATAACAGATGCAACCTATCTCCCCTGGGCAGCCAGGCAACACCCAGGAGATCCTTATATCTGCGTCCAAACAAGATCAAATTTAACTACAATCAGTTATTCAGCCATGTTGCCTGGACATTACTGGGAATAAGATTCAGGCACAGAGGTTCAGCTCCTCACCTGGTGTAAACTGGCATAGCTGCAGTGACTTCAATGGAGCTAAGCCAATATACGCCACTTGAGGCACTGCTTAGTGAATATGGTGAGTGATGACTGCAGATGTTTATTAATTAACCATGTACTATAAGAAAACAGGTTAATAAGCAATCAACTAACCAATCAAATGGTTCAGAGCAGTATAATTGTCTGAGAAGGGAGAATAGCCTTAGCAGACCCCAGTTATGCCCTGAAATTAAGCCGAATACATTTATCCCCTTATGTTTTTAGCCATATCTGCCCTTACAGCGTGTGTGTGTGTGTGTGTGTGTGTGTGTGTGTGTGTACTACATGATGAATTATTTCTATTATGCTCCTGAGAAAAGATAGGCATAAAAATAAATATCAGAGCAGAGTTCAACTACCAAGTATTGCATACATTATGTGTAAGTGGTTCTTAGGATGGAACACTTTTGAAAAGTTCAATAAGGGTTTGCAGAGATGAAGCAGATCAACAATCCTTATGTGTGCACAGGACAGTTTCTTTTGAGAATATTTTTCAGGGTGCTTAAAACTGCATGTACATTTTAATTCATGGGGGGACGGGTTGGGAATAGAAGGGGAAATTAACCTCTGTGTGGAGCACCAATATAAGGCTACTTGAATCTGATTAAAGCCCTAGTTTGAAGTCCATGAGGCCTAAATTGGCTGGGATCTAGCTGCATGGGAGTTCACCTCCCTCTTCTTGCCACACTGAACAGTTACAAACAATGGGTGCGATCAGCTGAATTTAAAAGGGATGGGACTTGTGGCAGGGAAACCTCAGATGCAGCACAAGCTTGCCCCCCGCTTTGAAATAGCCCATGTCTGTTGATGTAAAGGGCATGCTACAAGGCACCTCTGTTTCCACTGGTTGCTGGTAAGGATAGGTTTTGTGAGGAGATGGATCTGGTGAGGAGGAGAGTTTTCCTTTCTGCTGGCTGTTTAATTTCATTTGCTGCTGCAATTTACGGCAGAGATGCTGAAAGCCTTGTATAGGTGCCCATCACGAATGAATGTATTTTATTTATTCAAATAATTATGCACAACTGTCTTTTCCAAGGTTTATCAGAAAAGGGTAAATTTTAGGAATATATATATGAGTCTTTGGTGCATGCATTGATAAGGCCTAATGGTTTTATTATTTGAGCTTCAGTCTAACTTTACATTGGTTTGTCTTATTTTCTTTATAAAATGCATTATTGTTTTATTGTACCTAGAATATGTAGAGTGGCATGTTAAGCTATTTTTTTTTTAAATCTAGATAAATAAATACATTGTAAAAATGGAATGTTAATCATCTCAATACAGTTTGAAAGTGCAAGGACTCCCCCACCTCCAAAAACATCCTATGGGTTTAAAGCACCGTATGTGGCTCACCACTTTGTGCAGGATCAGGAGACCATAAAGAAAAGTATTTTCCTGTTTAAAGATTTCAAAGAACCATTCTCAGAGGAAAGGGAGGAGGTATCTGATGTTGGTGATCTTGCCTCTTTCATGTTTTAAAAAGTCTAAAGGAAAGCTCCTCTTTCATCGGCCTAAGGAAGAAAAGAAGTGGCTTTCCCAAATTTAAATATTTAAAGAAGCCCCTTTCAAACTCAGAAAAAAAAGGTTTGAGCTGTTTCTTTGTGGACCTAAATTCTTAAGGGTATAGGAAGAAATACAGTGATATTTATGTCTTATCATATTTTTCTTTTTCTATAATGTACCAAGAGAATGTGGGTATCCTTTTATAGACTTCACAGTATCTCACCTTTACATACTTTCAGCATAGATTCTGCATGATTACAGTATGACTTGAGTTTCAAGGTCAAAGCTCTTTCTTTACTTTTGCTTCCTGTTCTTATTGTTTATCACTTAAAAAAAAAAAGGATTTAGAAAGCCCGGGAGCTAGCTTCATCACACATCTCTGCCAATATGCGTCAGTGCTGATCTGGAATGCCCCTCTTATTCTGCTAATGGGCCCCTCCTGAGCTGAGACCACACATCACACTGAACCGAGTAATTATTCTTCTGATGTACCCAAATGTTCACTGAAATGAGATGGAGATGGATGAGCTCATTTCACTTGTGATCCAAACCATGTTTGAACTCAGATCTACAGAGGTGAAAAGTAAGTGTATTATCTCAGTGCTCCACCAAGCTTTTTTTGATCATGCGTGCACACACACATGTGCACACAGTGAGCCTGTTTGTGGTTAAGAAAAGCAAGGCTCTTGTTTTAACCTAAATGCTGCAAACATTTGCTTGTTGGAAAGAAATGCAGTTTATTAAAGGAAATACAGAGGAGCACACTCTCTTGCTCCTTTATATAACATTATTTACTTGTACTGCAATAGTACCCAAAGGACCCAGATAGGATTTGGTCCCTGTTCCACTAAGGATTATACCAACACATGGGAGGACACAAGCATATGTACTAGTACATATGCTAGCTGATAACAGTCTGTCTTTCAGGTAGATGTGGCTATCAACTCTGTCTGTGCTATGCTTACTTGCTTTTAGGAAGCTGTGAAGCTTTAGGCTCCTCAGCTGGCACAGCTGAGAAAGGGAACACAAAGCCATGTTTTTCTTCCCCAGATTTCAGGATTAGCCAGGGGCTAGTCAAATCTCTGCTGCAATTTACAGCAGCCTGGCTGCCAACAGTTCCAAAAGGCCATTCTGGCAGCTTGAGACTTGCTGGAGTCTAAGCTCCTCCTCCTTTCCTCCAGGAACAGCCCTGATGCTAGGGTTGAAATTGAGCGAGCCTCAGTTTTATGGTTTCTGTGGCAGCTGGAGCGGTGCAAAGCAGCTGGAGCGGTGCAAAGCAGCTGGAGCAGAACAGACAGTCGTCCCCTTAATGTTGCAACATCATTTAGGTTTATTATTGTAATGAAAGAGAGCAGCCTGTGATCAATAAGAATGATTAATCCTAATCATTGATCCCTTATTCAACAAGAGGTAGACTTCCATTCCCAAGTAAATCTGTTTTTGATTTTTGATTATTAGTAAAATTGAAATGATATGATTTTATTGGATGTTAGAAAACAATAACATGGACAGAAATCTCATAGTATAATTACAAGACATTTTATTTCTAGTGCCTGTTTAAAAGTTGTGGCAGTCCTGTATTGGTCTACTAAATAAAGAATAATTTTATAAAATCAGTGAGAGTTGAAAGTCCCCAGTATCTTGTAGGAGATTCTCAGCAACTTCCAAGATCGGACCCATTTTATACATTCATAGAGATTAAGATCAGAAGGGAGTATTAAATCATCCAGTCTGACCTCGTGTATATCACAGGCCATTAAATTTCCCCCATTTCCCCCTGTATTGAGCCCCAACGCTTGTTTGACTAAAGTATCTCTCCCAGAAAGGAATCCAGTCTTGATCTGAAGCTATCAAGAGATGGAGAATGCAGCACTTCTCGGGGTAATTTGTTCCAATGGTTAATCACTCTCACTGTTAAAAAAAAAAATAGGCCTAATTTCTAAATTGAATTTGTCTGGCTTCAGCTTCCAGCCATTAATTCTTGTTATGCCTTCCTCTGTGGGATTGGAGAGCCCTTTAGTACCTGATATTTTCTCCCCATGAGGTACTTAGGCCTTATTACCAAGTCACCTCTCAAACTTATTTCTGATAATATAAACACATTGAGCTCTTTATGTCTCTCATTGGAAGGCATTTTCTCCAGCCCTTGAATCTTTTTTTTTTTTTTTTTTGGCTCTTTCCTGCACCCTCTCTAATTTTTCAACATCTATTTTGAAATGAGGACAGCAGAATTGGGCACAGTATTGGTCTCACCAAAGCCATGTAAATCTTTGGAAAGTTCAGTGTGCTCATGGTAGGAAGCAGGAGGGTAAAATCAAAGGCTTCATTCACATTAAGGACAATAAGGCCCTGATCCAGAAAACGTTTAAAGGTAAAATCACCTCTCTGCTCCACTGTTTCTACTTCCAAGCGTCACATTAGCCCATTTTTGACACAGCATCTCACTGGGAGTTCATGTTCAGTTGGTTGTGCACTATAACCCCTAAATCCTTTTCAGAGTCACTGCTTTTCAGGATACAGTCATCATTCTGTAGGTATGCCCTGCATTCCTTGTTCCTGGATTGTAACTTTGCATTTGGCTGTACTAAAAAAGCATTTTAGTTGAATGGGCCCAACTTGGCAAGTGATCCACATTGCTCTATATGACTGTCCTGTCCTCATCATTTGCCATTCCACCAATCTTTGCATCCTGCACAAATTTCATCAGCAGTGATTTTATATTTATTTTCAGATCATGGGTGAAAATGTTGAATCTCATTGGCCCTGTACTGATACCTGCACAACCCCCCTTAACACACCCTCATTCAATGGTGACTCCTGATTGGCAAGCCTGATTGAAATCTTATCCTGATTATAATTTATTGTTACTTTTCTTGTAAAATCAGCTACGAGGTATATGCTCATTCTCTGATGCATCTTATTTGAACTGGGCACTTATGAACAGATTTTCAAAGGTGTTTAAAGATTCAGATAGCACTTAGTGTGATTTTTCAGAAGCACCTAAGCAGGTTACTTCCATTGCAATTTGACTCCTATGTCCCAGCATTGGAATACACCTCTACCCCGATATAACGCGACCCAATATAACACGAATTCGGATATAACGCGGTAAAGCAGCGCTCCAGGGGGGCGGGGCTGCGCGCTCCGGCGGATCAAAGTAAGTTCAATATAACGCGGTTTCATCTATAACGCGGTAAGATTTTTTGGCTCCCGAGGACAGCGTTATATTGGGGTAGAGGTATTCTTCCATTGAAATCTGACTCTCAAGCCCCTATCCTGCAAACACATATGTACTGAAGTCACCCACTGAAGTCAATGAGAATACTCACAGTTCTTAAAGTTACACATGTGCATAAATGTTTGCAAGATCCAGCCCTTGTATGGGTGCTTGAGCTAGCGGTGCTAGCATTGCTGCAGCACCCCTTGGCTTGAAGTGATTTCCATCATATACAGGGTTTACAGTTTTGCTCAATGGCTCTCAGCACCCCCACTAAAAATGGTTCCAGCACCCCTGCCTTGTAGCCCTGAATGTGAATGAAGCTTTTGACTTGACCCTACTAACTTCTTCAACAAACACACAACTTTCCAACTTAAATTTCATGGCCATTGCAACTATTAGACATGCACAGCAACAACTTTTCATAACAATTTTTGAGATAATACCTTTCCAATATTTCATTACAACTTCCTCAGGAAATTGGAGTCGTGAGTTCTGTACACAGAGCAAGTCTACAGGAGTGGGCGTCAAGAGACTGTGGTAACAAGTTTAAGATACAGAGCAAAAAAGTAGTAAATGCAATTCTGGCCTTTCTGTTACAATGTGAAGAAAAGACAGAATGTTGCATGTAAGCCCGTGGTGATGATACTACATTATGTGGTGAGGCAAATGTTGTCAATGGAAGTCTATAGAAAATGACACTGCAACATAAAGAAAAAGGAAATCACTGTCAGTGCAAGTCTATAGAAATGACTTTATGATCTGAGAAAAGGCAAAACAATGTCAATGCCGCTGTGATTGGTTTTGCAATGTAAGCAAATGCAACATGATATCAATGCAATGCAAAACAAGTTGTGAAGATAGACGAACTGAAGAGTAAAAAGAACAGGAGTACTTGTGGCACCTTAGAGACTAACACATTTATTTGAGCATAAGCTTTCATGGGCCATAGCCCACTTCATCGGATGCATAGACTGGAACATACAGCCAGAAGATATTTATACATACAGAGAACATGAAAAGGTGGCAGTAGCCATGCCAACTGTAAGAGGCCAATCAATTGAGATGAGCTATCATCAGCAGGAAAAAAAGAAAAAAACAACCAACTTTTGAAGTGATAATCGAGATGACCCATAGAAGGTGTGAGGATACTTAACATGGGGAAATAGATTCTGAAGAGTGAATCTGTTATGTGAATAATTAAATTGATTCCCATACTAAACAGTATTTTACTTTCATATGTCATACTTTGTCCTTCTAGTTTATAGTAATCATTCATGTTAAGTCTGTCTTTATATTACTACTTCAATTGCTCCACTCAATAGCAATGCCCATGTATTGAAGACTTAAGTTACCTCACATTTATCACTATGATGAATTCACCAGTTTCACTTGCCTTAAATTGAATGCATTTGCACAAAAACTTATTTTTATTACTAATTTTCTTTCTTTCTAGAGCAAATATGTAGTTTCCTAAAAAAAACCTTGTTTTTAGTCTAGTAATAACAATAAAAGAAATTTGTAAATCTAAAAAAAACCAAATTACTAAATGATCCAATGATAAAACACCCAAAAGCAAGGGTTCTGAATGAAGGATACCAATGCAACTTTATTGAATCCCATTTGGCACTCACCTGGTTGCTGGATCAGACTCTGGCAATACTGGACAATGTATAGTCCTGCCTCTTTAAAAATCTTCCTGCCCTGCCACGTGAATTCCATTACATAAAATTGGATGCCCAATGCGTGGAGGAAGAGGACATTGGTACCTATCTTCAGGCATAAAGGAGATATGTAAGAATGTAGTAATTACTGTTCCATCAAGTTAATGAGTCAGACGATGAAATGGCTGGAAAGAATTATCATGAAAAGACTTTGGGAGAAGCTGGATCATCAAGTAAGTGACAATAATTCAGGCTTATGCCAGGAAGGTAAATAATGAATGCAGTGTTTGTAGTGCAAATATTGCAGAAGTAGTACAGGGAGAAACACAAGGAATTGTACTTGGGGTTTGGTGATTTAGAGAAAGCTTATGACAGAGTTCCAAAAGAATTGTTATGGTGTGGCCTGCTGCTGTGCAATCTACTGGAGCCATGTGTTCAAGCTATCATGGACACGTACAAGGATAGGACAGCAGTAATGAGAAGCACTGTGGCTACAATTATTCATTCACTGTGATTGTAGGCCTACAACAAGGATCAGCCTTATGCCCATTCCAACTTGCAATTGTAATGGCTCCCTTAATGCAGGAGATTAGGGGAGAGGCTCCATGCAGCATGCTTTTTGGTGATGACATTATGTTGAGCCATGAAGATGAATACAAACTGGAAAAGGATCTTGAAATCAGCTGACAATGACAGAATACATGAGATGTTACTGAGAGGGACAACGAGAAGCCAATAAAACTAGATGATATAGAGTTAGTCTACACACAAATTTAAATACCTTGGTTCAGTGTTGAGCCATGATGAGCATAGGGATGCAGATCTTAGGAGCCGCATGAAATTGCTTGGCATAAATGAAGGGCATTGAAAGGAATTCTCTGAGCTAAGAATATGCTAAGTAAACAAAAGAGCATCACAGAAAAGCTAGGGGAATATTGACTGAGGTGGCTGGATTATGCGAGATGACGAAACATGGGATATATTGACCAGAGAGTACCTGAATTAGTAGTCATGAGACAGAGACCACGAGGAAGGAGGACATGGCCTCCAAACAAGGACATGAGGGCATGAAGAAGGTTACTGTTAGCTTGGGAGATGCTCTTGACAAGAACAATTGAAGCTGCCAACTCTAATTAATGGGACAAGGTGAAGGCAAAGAAGACCATTGGATTCCTGGGAGATTAAATGAAATGAGAAGAACATAGGGACACAAAACAGGAAGGGACCTCCTGGGTCATCATGTCCAGTCCCCTTCTGGTGCAGGCAGCCCAGTCAAATAATATATTTCATTCATGTATAGTGTTCCATGTTAGGGCATGTGACACTGCCACACAAAGGGGACATGAATAGCATTGCACACCAAAAATGTTGTGCTGTAACTCCCCCATGTCAATGCTGCAGGTGCAAACTGTAAAGATCCTGAGTTTGCACTAATGTTGTCATCTTTGAAGGGGGCATGAACTTTTTAAGTTTGCATCTGCAGCATTCATTTGTGTGTGAATGTGAGCAAAAGATAGCTCTATGCTTCCCTCTCCCCTGCACACATAACTTATGACAGCAAAACACAGATTTCCAAAGCACTCACCCAGGACTTTGAACATTTAAATTATCCTTATAATTTTTAAAATTAAAAGGATAATTTAAATGTTCAAAGTCCTGGGTGAGTGCTTTGGAAATCTGTGTTTTGCTGTCATAAGTTATGTGTGCAGGGGAGAGGGAAGCATAGAGCTATCTTTTGCTCACATTCACACACAAATGAATGCTGCAGATGCAAACTTAAAAAGTTCATGCCCCCTTCAAAGATGACAACATTAGTGCAAACTCAGGATCTTTACAGTTTGCACCTGCAGCATTGACATGGGGGAGTTACAGCACAACATTTTTGGTGTGCAATGCTATTCATGTCCCCTTTGTGTGGCAGTGTCACATGCCCTAACATGGAACACTATACATGAATGAAATATATTATTTGACTGGGCTGCCTGCACCAGAAGGGGACTGGACATGATGACNCGGGTTATTTCAAAAGAGAGATGAAAAATGAATTATTGCAGCACTGCCACTGCTGCAGATCAACTCTGCCATACCTTGGCAGTCATCAGAAAGGGTAATCTTTAATAAAGTAGTTTTTCTTTTATTTCTTTTGAAAAATACTAGCTCTTTTTAGTCTCCACTTTTATTTGTTTAAGATGTGCATATCACTTCCCCTTTAATACATCTTACCTATGCTTTTCCATTAGAAATGTATCCTGTTTCATAAGTTCATTAGTTATGTTTCACATTCAGTTTAGGAGAAAGGCAAAGGTGTCAGAAGTTTCTAATTTTCAAAAATGTATGCACATTTCCTGACCTGAAATCAAAACTTTGTCCAAGTTCAGGTTAGTTCAAATAAATCTACTCCCTGGATAGTAACTGAATTCCCTCTTCTTTCCTGCATGATCTAGATTCAATGTGTAAACCTTCTTGAATGCTTATACAGGTCTGTCTCATCTTACACTGGGGTTACGATCCGCGGTCAGCGCGTAAAGCGAAAACCGCGTATAGTCAAAATCCCATTGAGTGTAATGGCGGGCGGAATCGCCCACACTACAGGAACAGTACATAAATTGCTATTTTTCTTTGTTTTTTGTTTTTGCCGACCGCGTAAAGCTGAATTTGCACATGTTAAATGCGCGTAAGATGAGACAGACCTGTATTCTTTTGTACTCGAACTCCCCAAGATAGTTGTTTCCAGTTGGATCACTCAACCATTTTTCAAAGGTCCGCATTTTGATGGGCATGTTCCTGCTTCTACTGAAGTCAGTGGTAACAGGATAATGTCCTATAACACATACAGTACGCTTTGAGGAATTCTGTTGATACTCAATATATCTCCATTGCAAGGATGAAAGTTTAAGTCAATCCTGGCAGGACATGAAGTTGTGGAAAAGATGTTCCTAAGGTACAAAGTTTGGATCTAGAAATGAAGTTTTCCAAAGTTCAAAGGTGTTTGGATTTGAGGTTTTGGTTTAGGCCCATTTGCATTTCCAAAGTATCTAGATATTCCAAATAGAGGACCTTGCTTAAACAAAAACATTTCTCTTTGACTTCAGTGGGAGTTCTGCCAGTTTACTGGATGGATGAATTTGACCCCTGGTGCATAGATCATTTAGCTGGTTGTCCATTTATGAATGTTTGATTTTTAATCAGAATAATAAACTATGTATAATTTTAGAAATTGAGATTTGGTAGTTTTTTCATTATCCTTAAATGAGAAGCATGCCTTTATTCAATAGATGAATGAGAGCCAGAAGCTCTGAGTGTAGTTCCATTGGAAAGAATAGGAAACAGTGATAAAACTTCCAGACCAAAAAGTAAAGATACCTTTGGTCTGGAACATGACTGTGCAATGTATGGTACACTGTACTAGTATATTAAATGCTAAATGTTATTAACAGGCATGTCACAGGCTACATTGTTTAGGGAAGGAACTAAAATTGCTGTGACTCACCTTTTAACCTGTAATATAGCTGGTCTTCTGTTCCATAGCCTTCAAGAAGGGAATGAAATATAATAGACAGTCCAGGTCACTTATTTTATTTGACACAAAAGATAACCTCCATAATTACTATAGTCCTATGAAGAAAAGAAGTTCTTCTAGAAAGTGAAAGGTTACTGTAAATGCCCCTTCAAAGTGGAAGATCCATAATTACACAGAGATAAATTGTGATTTCCTTACTCATGCCCATAGTCCCATTGTTGTCAATTGGTCTAATCAAAAGATTAAGGAAATCACAATTTGGCCCATTCAATCCAATGAAGTATACTGAAAGACTCTGATTTAGTGAGGATTGGATTAGATATGGGGCTCCCAAACTTGGTTCGTGGCTCGTTCAGCGTAATCCCCTGGTGGGCCGCGAGATGCTTTGTTTACCTTAGCGTCCGCAGATACGGCCGCTCGCAGCTCCCATTGGCTGCGGTTCGCCGTTCCCAGCCAATGGGAGCTGAGGGAAACGGCGCGGGCCGGGCCACCACTTCCCACAGCTCCCATTGGCTGGGAACAGTGAACTGTGGCCACTGGGAGCTGCGAGCAGCCGTACCTGAGGACACTCAGGTAAACAAAGCATCTCACAGCCCGCCAGGGGCTTACCCTGAATAAGCCGCGAACCAAGTTTGGGAACCCTTGGATTAGATGTATAAAAAATATAGATGCATGCATACATGTATTTTGTACTTCATTTGTGTAAAATAGTCCTTGACTAAAGCTGGAAAGCATTATTCTTGTTTCAGGCTCTCCCAACTCACAGAGCTATTAAATCCTTAACATAAGATACTGGAGTAAATTCCACTGAAAATAAATAAAATTAGGCACTTCAATATTTTCTTTTTATTCATCATAACAAAGTCTTTCTGCCCAGGGCTCTGGTAGAATTACTAAATTAGATATGTACCAAATACCAAACTTGTGCTAAATACACATGATTCCTACAATTTTTATTACATTCATAAATTAGGAACTGCAAAGTTCTCATAGTATCCCATAAATGCAGTAACATAAAATTTTGTATTAAACCTGTTCTATTGATTTCATTGTTTATTTCCATAGTTGCATAGCCAAACAATGTATACAATTCTGGTGCTCCACAGTGACACATCAACACAAAACCACACATCTATAAAGACTACTTGGTGATGCAAACAAGTATACAGCTAGTTTAGGTGGCTCCTACACCTTTCTGCCCCTAGTCCATGGTGTGAAGGGCATGAAAAGGGTGGCAAAAGACATGTAGGGAGTTGTGAAGGGTAGGGAGGAGGTGTTGCTTGATCACACTGTGTTCCAACAATCCTCATCTGTCAGACAATCTGTGGGGGAAATTTGCTGTCTAGTGCAGGGTAGAGCAGCCCCCCGTGATACAGCCATGAAAAAGTGGCTAGGCAGAACTGCCCCCCGTGATACAGCCATGAAAAAGTCTAATGCAATCCTAGTATGCATCAGGAGAGGTATTTCCAGTAGAGACATGGAAGTGTTATTACCATTATATAAGGCACTGGTGAGACCTCATCTGGAATACTGTGTACAAGTCTGGTCTCCCATGTTTAAGAAAGAAGAATTAAAAAAAGAACAGGTACAAAGAAGGGCTGCTAGGATGAACAAAGGCCTAGAGAACCTACCTTATGAAAGGAGACGTAAGGGGCTTGGTTTGTTTAGCCTAAGCAAGTGAAGGCTGAGGCGGGATATGATTGCTCTCCATAAATACATCGGTGGGATAAAAATTAGGGAGGGAGAGGAGTTTAAGTTAAAGCCCAATGTTGGCACAAAAACAAATGGCTATAAACTGGCCATCAACAAGTTTAGGCTTGAAATTAGACCAAGGTTTCTAATGATCAGAGGAGTGAAGTTTTGCAACAGCAAAAACCCTAACTAGTTTCAAGACTGTGCCTTATAAGTTTATGGAGGGGATGGTATGGTGAAATAGTCTATAATGGCATGTGACCCATCTGCAACTGCTAGTAGCAAATATCTCCAATGGCCAAAGATGGGACACTAGATGGGGAGGGCTCTGAGTTACTACAATGAATTATTTCCCTTGTGTCTGGCTGGTAGGTCTTGCCAACATGGTCAGGGTCTAACTGATTGCCATATTTGAGGTTGGGAAGGAATTTTCCCCAGGTCAGATTGGCAGAGACTCTGGGGTGGTTTTGCCTTCCTTTTCAGCATGGGGCAGAGGTCACTGGCTGATTTAAACTAGAATAAATAGTTCATTCTTTGTAACTGTAAGTCTTTACATCATGATTTGAGGACTTTAGTAACTCAGCTGGTGGTAAAGGCTCTTTTATAGGAGTGGGTAGATGAGGTTCTGTGGCCTGAGATGTGCAGAAGGTCAGACTAGATATTCATGACAGTGTCTTCTGGCCTTAAAGTCTATGAGAATCAGGGAGCCTTATCTAATTTCCTCACAACCCCTCCCACACATAGGCTTATTTCTGCACCAAGCAGAAACTTAGCTCAGTAGAGAGTCAGTCCCAATATGTATGTTTTTATATTATTTGTTAGTCCTATAAATACCATAATTATATATTTAGTGGAAATATCATACTGTGCAAAAATGACTTTTCAATTTCTTTGTAACCATTTTTTACATACTCTCCTCACAAGTTAAACTGGAAACTAGTCCTCAGTAAGGCTAGCCATGTAAAAAGTCCAGGCCGTTTTTAGTTGTGTTTGCAAAAAGTCATAATGTCACTCAAAGTGTGGTGAATTGACTTTGCTCAAATGTTTTAAAAATAAGAATATCACCCTTGGTGTGAAAAGAACAGTTTTTCAGGAAGTTCTGAGTATATGTTAGCAAGACATTATAATCTGTGTCTCAGTTTAACCTTAAATTTAGCTTCTGCTGGTAGAGAAATCTATGAGAGACACAGGGTGGGTAAGGTAATATATTGTATTGGACCAACTTCTGTTGGTGGAAGGTACAAGCTTTCTAGCTACACAGAGTTTTCCTTCAGATGTGGGGAAAGAAGTAGACTATCTGAGCTAAATACAAGCTGGGACAGATGGTTAAGCTGTGTTTTGGGTGGATTTCTGAGCATTGTGCATTATCTTGTATGTATTTGAAGCAGATAGTAATTCCATCATGATGTGAGGGATGTTGGTGTATAGGGAGGTGACATCCATGGTGGCAGTATGATGTTCTGGGGGAGGTTGTGGAATGAGCGACTGGGGATAGATCACTTGACGATTACCTGTTCTGTTCATTCCCTCCAGGGCACCTGGCACTGTCGACTGTCGGAAGACAGGATACTGGGCTAGATGGACCTTTGGTCTGACCCAATAGGGCCAATCTTATGTTCTTATATTGCAGTGTTTCTGGAGGAAGTTGGTAGTGTCTTGGAGGGAAGCTGGCCCTTTCTGTGATGAATGGTTTAAGGATGGTTTCTATAATAAATTGTGTAAGTATGTCTGTCTTCATCCATTTATAAGGTTATATGTTTGTTTATTTTTCCTTCTGAGAATATAGACAGATAAATCCTATTAAGGCAATATTCTATACTCATCCAGAGAGCCCATACTAATAGTTATGTAGTTTATTATTCTTTTATCCCTTTGCATATGTGTCAGCTAATAAAACTTCACTTACTAGGAGTGCCAAAAGTTAATTCATAAATTCATTGAACAAGATTTGAAATAGAAATTTCAAAGAAGAATACATTTTAGTACTGCATTTATTTCATAATTGTATTTATTTTTTGATGGAACAAAATTAATTCAGTAGTCTTTTATAGTCTTTAGAATATAACCAAACCAGAAAATACAGTCAGAGAATAATTGAGATGATAAAAACCTTCAAATAGTTAACTTCCTAGACTAATATGTGACTACAAATATTATGACTGTTGTGATTCCTTAGTTAAAGATGGAAGATGCTTTTATTTACATGTCCAATTTTACCTTCTTCAGCCCCATATATAATATATATATCAAACTTATAATATATAAAACTTAATATTTTTCATATTTACAGCCAGTTCATCAACCCTGCATAATCCCCTTTCCACTGCTCTTTTGTAAGGTGCTACAAAGGAATACCTCAGGGTGTGCTAAAGGCATTAGGGGCCATTCCTGCTAGCATAAGTTAGTGTAGTCTTGAGACTGCTCTAACTTGTTCCTCGGTTGAACCTGCCTTCATTTACATGTGTGATCAGAAGACCTGGAAAGGAGTAGTTGTTGAGGATGGAACCCATAATGTCTGCCATGGGGATATTTTAAAGTTTCTTAATTTTGAAATTAATTAGATAGGTCATTTTCTGTTATGGGACTTTACAGAAGTGTTGGTACACCTCTACCCTGATATAACGCAACCCGATATAACAGGAATTCGGATATAACGCGGAAAAGCAGTGCTCCGGGGGGGTGGGGCTGTGCACTCCAGCGGATGAAAGCAAGTTCGATATAACACGGTTTCACCTATAACGCGGTAAGATTTTTTGGCTCCCGAGGACAGCATTATATCGGGGTAGAGGTGTATTTCACTTTTTCAACACTGGTTAAACTTTTTATCCATATGTAACTGAAAAATGACACAAGCTAAAAGCATCTCAAATTTTATAGTTATCCTCAGTGAGAATTACCCAAGAAGAGTGGTTTTTTTGGTTTTTTTCCCCAAGCAGGGTTACAATTGTTAGATATGTTCAAATTATGTATTTGTTGTCACTTCGTTGTGAGAGAACTAATTAACGATTCAAGCTTCCTTTCACCTAATTCAAACTTTGGTTTTTAAACTGGGCTTTTTAGCCCTTTCAGTTCAATGAAAGCTACAAGGGTTGTAAATCTGTCATGGTAGTTTTCCTAACATCATGTTATTCATAGTAAATTTGAGGAAATAGTGGTTCCCCACTACACAGCCAGCTGCTCTGTCACTGCTTACTGCAGCCACCGCTGTTCCTACCTTAATTGCTTGACCCTAGCAATCCATGTTATCAATCTTCCCCTACGGAAGATACTGCCATTTTCAGAGTTTTTACTGTACAACACCCTGACATCCCTGTTCTCAGATTCAGCAGCTCCCTTAATAGAGCCAATGAAAACACAGGCAGCATCCAATCCACATGCTCTGACCCTCCACCCCTTCCTGCCTCATCTATCCATGAAGGTGGAATCTCTGAAAACGAAACAGGAATGCTGAGGGATGTCTGCCACCAGACACAATGAGCACCTTCTCATGAGTGAGTTCTCGGGATGCTTTACAATAATAATAACAACAACAACAACAACAACAACCAAATGTACGTGAGCAATAAGCTTCAGTTCAGTCAGACATGCAAGCTCATACTTAAATCCATGACCCTTATTAAGAATAACCTTGCATATGTCTCCCATAACTAATATTTTTTCTGGGGTTAAAATACCTCTAAAATATATCCATAACATATACCAAATCCTCTTTCTCTTCTTCCTACTTCCCTGTTAAAGCATTGTACACCTGTGTAACCCTTGTCGTATTTACCATTATTTCCCTCCGGAATTAGGAGGCTCATTTAGAGACAGTCCAACTAGCAAAAGTGAAAAAAGGACAAAAACTGCTCCCAAAGCCTTCAGTGAGAGCACTGGTTTTGGCTCCAACAAAAGCCCAACTTTTAGAAAGGGGTCAAACAATGCATGGAAATGTCACCAGAAACCTCATAAAGTAATCAAAAGCCAGAGACTCTTCCCTACAAAGTGTGTGGGGGGATAAAAGGCCAAAAAAGTAGCACTGAGGTTTTAGAGAGGCAAATGGTCATAGTACTTGGCTTCTTATTAATATTTTGTGCCCCCTCAATCCAATTTTTTGACCAGGTCTAATTACATCATCAAGTTTACATAGTCATTCCCAAATTAGAAACAGGATTTTTATCCTTCGGACACCACTCTTTTGTCTGCATTTGAATTCTGGGAAAGGTTCTGTCAGCCACAACATTGTCACTGTGTTGGTTTGCCTCAGAGTATTCTCAAAATAAAGGCAATATTAATCATATAACAGAATTGCAGCCCAGGTAGTCATTTTTCTTTAAAGCATCCATATTGGGTGAATTAATGTTTGTGAAAGGGAAGCTGGAACTGGCATAATCTAAAGCAAGGGAGAAGCAGGTGCTCCAAAGCCTCCCCACAGCTCTTGCTATTCATCTCACATCTGATCTATAATACTCCTCTTCCCACCCAGGTTTGTGAGTTTCTCCATGAAAATCTGTGGGAGCTTTTTAAGACACTTTGAATCTCTGGTGTGAACAGCTCTTTGCAGTTCTATTCCTGATTCTCTCCCCCTCCCCCATCTCTCTCTCTATATATATGCTCCTTGAACCTACAAGTCCCCAATCTACCTATTTTAAAGGACTCATGCATTCTATTTTATAGTCACAGTGAATAAAAAAATAAAAATTGGGTTTAAAGTTAAAGCAATCTTTCTTTCTGTACACCACTGTCTGTACTGAATGTCAAATGATTTTAGGAGCTATAGCAATTTTCATAGCTATTTATTATTTTGAATGCTTAAGTCTCTTACTGTTGGCTACTATAACTCTTGTCAAAGAGTATTTAAGGTCATGTTATCATCCATGCTGAGCTCAAGATATGTGCACAAGGCATGAGAGCATGGGTGCTGGAACTATTTGTGTAGTGGGGGTGCTGAGAGTGATTGAACCAAACTGTAAATCCTATATATAATGGAAACCACTTCAAGCCAGTGAGTGCAGCAGCACCCCTAGTTCCAGCACCTATGCATTAGAGCAGCATTATTTTCATCCACCTTCTGTACAGAACTAGACATTTACCTTCAGGACATTGCTGAATGTCATGGTCTTCACATATTCACTTAGGATAGTATGCCTTCCAATAAACTGAGGATTGTGAGGCATTTTTGAACAAAGGGCCTCTAACAATATGCTTTTCTAATACTAAATGTGGGATGAACCTGGAGACTTGAAGTCACTTGGACCTGTTATTCTTTTTCACTTTAAAAACCATTTAAACTATGACTTTCTGATAACTGTGAACTCTTTGGTGATTTTTTTTCTTTGTGAATGTTTGTGGAGACACTGGAAATGTATTATTGTTAAAGAGTTAAAGCCCTAAGTCCCATTTCCCAGGGAGACTAAGGCTAAGACTATCTACTCTACCACTTATGTCGGCAAAACTTATATCACTCTGGAGTGTGAAAAAACACCTCCCTGAGCGACATAAGTTACGCCAACATAAGCTGTAGTGTAGACATAGATTTAGATACTTGGTATCCTAAGTCCCATTGACTTTGAATGAGACTTAGGCTCCTAAGTGCCTAAGGGCCAGATTTTCAAAGGTTTTGAAATGGGAATTAGTGATTTCAATGGATGATAAGCAACTAGCCTGCTTAGGTTCTCTGGAAAATCTCATTAGACACCTATCTGCATCTTTAGGCACCTAAAAAACTTTGAAAATATGTTTGTCACTTTTGAAAAAGGGACATATGCTTCTACATCACTTAGGTGTGTTGAACATTTTACCATGTAAAGGTTTATCATTTTATAGGTTGTGAATCAGGTTGATCCAAACAAACACATTTGTCACTACTCTGTCTGACCCTATGCCTGAGTCGCACAGAAAGACATGAGAACTTGGTGGTGAGCTCCACCCACTCCCATAAGGTTGGAGCCAGCCTGTCTGGAGCATTTAGTGCAGGTGGGTAGGCTGCGTACTGGTGAGCTGTGGCAGTATGATCAAGGCAACTGGTACAATACCAAAACCAAACCTGCTCAGACAAACACCACAAAGCTGAGGATATATGACCAGTATTGGCCATATAACTGACCAGTATTCTGACTTATGGGACAGAAATATGGCCCTTCCCTGTTATAATTGACAAGAAGTTGGACATTCTAATGAAGTGTCTCCGAACGATCGAAAACAATTAACGGTACAAATTCAAATCAAATGAAGAGATCTGTGTTCTAACTAAACAGGTCCCACTTTCTCAAATGGTCACCCAGCCTTCTCTAAGGTGGTATAGTCATCTGTTCCTGAGGCCTACCCATTTCCCTGAAAAAATCATCTCTGACTTTGACCCAGTGTAAGCAGGATGGAAAAGACCCTCCAGAAGACCTCAAGCACAATAGCATGAGAACTAACCTAACCTAAAGGTCTATAAAACACCCTTTAGTTTAATTTGAATCTCTGGTGTGAACCGCTCTTTGCAGTTCTATTCCTGACTCTCCCTCCCCCCCCCCATCTCTCTCTATATATGCTCCTTGAACCTACAAATCCCCAATCTACCTATTTTAAAGGACTCATGAATTCTATTTTACAGTCACAGTGAATAAAAAAATAAAAAATATAAACATATTCGTTTCCAAAAAAGGTGGAAAAAATAAGAAAAAAATATCAGCAGTGTTATACCTGAAAAATAAAAGCATAACAACACACACCTGGTACTCAAAAAGATGGCTGTGGCTTCTTGAACTCCCATTAACATGAAGGAGAGATTGGCCATAAATGCCGCCAATACCCGTCACATATTTCAGAGGAGTGAGGGGAGGGGAGGAGCTAATGGAAGAACTGGGTACCTCAAATGTACTTGCTCATTCTGAGTGGGAGACTAGAACTGCAAAATTTGAAACCCTAGATCAGGTGATTTTTCTTAGCCTGGACCTGCTCTCAAACATGTGAGATTCTAAGTGTGAAGACCTGAGAATGACTAATTCCAGTGCCCTCAATGGGAAGTGAGGTGCTAACTACCTCTCAGGATCAGGCCCTTAGTCCTGCCATTCTTACAAGAAATAATGGGTAATTTCATTTATTGTTATAACTTCAACAGTATTTGACAAACTTCATTGATTTTTTACCTCAGATATTTTGGGCCAGATCCTGCCACCCTTACTCACTTTGCACCAATCTATTAAGGAATTAAGTACATGCTTCACTTTAAACACATGTATAGTCTTATTGACTATATTCACATGTTTCAAATGAAGCATGAACTTTAGTGCTTTCCTGGGTCAAGATCTTTGAGTAGTACTGTACTTTATGCCATGAGAAATCACACTGAAGCCTTTGAAGCTATTTTATGTTTAAAGTTAAGCTCGTACATATGCATTTGCAGGATTGGGGCCGTAGATACTAGTTATTTGTGAAATATTTGGGGCTTCAATGGATTACAGATAGTCATGATATGTAGATTGCATACATATAAGCATTTTGTAACTGAATTAAACTGAAATAACTGCTGGCAACTGTCTTCCCACTTTTATTTTTTATATTCAGCTACTATTTCCTGATCATCACAATTTATACCCTTAAGTTATACAGAAGGTAATGTCAAATCTAAAACAAATCTGAACAGTTCATTTTGCATTTCTACTTATTTTCCAGTCAACATAGTAGGTGCAGAAAGCAAGGTTCATTGTCTATTAAAGGTCAACATAAAATTCAGACAATATGTAGCATGCTATTTTGTAAAGCAGATTTCTTTTAAATATGGATAATTTTAAATATACTTGATTTCCCCCTATAATTTCTATTAGTTGCTACATACATTTGTCTCAATGTCACCCTTTATTTGTCACACATTTCAGGTATTTTTTTTTTTTTTATCAATAATGTGGAGACAAACAAATATCTAACCAGATAAGCAGAAAGAAGACTAGAACCAAATTTGCAAGGACTCTTATAGGAATTTAAGTGAATGCAGGTATTTAAAAATNCCAGATAGTCATGATATGTAGATTGCATACATATAAGCATTTTGTAACTGAATTAAACTGAAATAACTGCTGGCAACTGTCTTCCCACTTTTATTTTTTATATTCAGCTACTATTTCCTGATCATCACAATTTATACCCTTAAGTTATACAGAAGGTAATGTCAAATCTAAAACAAATCTGAACAGTTCATTTTGCATTTCTACTTATTTTCCAGTCAACATAGTAGGTGCAGAAAGCAAGGTTCATTGTCTATTAAAGGTCAACATAAAATTCAGACAATATGTAGCATGCTATTTTGTAAAGCAGATTTCTTTTAAATATGGATAATTTTAAATATACTTGATTTCCCCCTATAATTTCTATTAGTTGCTACAGAAATTTGTCTCAATGTCACCCTTTATTTGTCACACATTTCAGGTATTTTTTTTTTTTTATCAACAATGTGGAGACAAACAAATATCTAACCAGATAAGCAGAAACAAAACTAGAACCAAATTTGCAAGGACTCTTATAGGAATTTAAGTGAATGCAGGTATTTAAAAATGTCACCCTTATACTCTTGGGCTCAGCCCTTTAAACCCCCTGCAACCACAGCAGACATTACAACCCCCAGCAGAAATTAGAGCAGTCTTTAATGGCTGCAGGAGGTTCAACCTGTCCCAAGCTCCCCAAGGTGCTGAGGCTGGAGAGTGCACAAGAGGAAGCTGTTCCTGTTTTCCTGTGTGTTTGCATGGCACGTAGGTCAATGAGGCCCCATCCCTCACTTGTAAGACTACCAACCCGGGAGCTGAAAGGAATGTTATCAATGAACACTATTTCTTACCCCCAAATATTCAGTGAATTTTAAAAAAAATAATCTATTGAGGTAATGAAAAGAATCATTGTTATTTTATAAGTTGCATTGTGGGAACATGCAAAGCCCCCAGTAAGGGAATGGGCCTGATTGTTCTAGGCTGCAGAAACAGACAGGAAGACTTGGATTGCTCCTTCCGTGTGACATTCCCCTTCCCAACCTCCTAGCACACCAGGAAGCTGAGGGGAGATGGTGTGTCAGGGAAAATCCCTTCTCAACCTACCCTTGGGGCTGCTTGGCTCCACCTAGCTCCCAGTGCAGGAGTGGGCCTTTAATTGCAACATTTAGTCCTACCTGTTCCTGTTTTGTGTGGACTTCTCCAGAAGCTTCTAGCCCAAGCTCCTGCAGGAACTATCAGAAGTAACATTTTTCTGCTCTCTTAGAGCAGTTCCTATGAACTGTGAATGTATGATTCCAGGAAAGCATACTGTGAGGTAGTTTACACTAACTAAGCACTACAACTATCACTGCTGCTGGAACACATTGTCATTTGATTAGTTTTCTAAAGGCTAGATGGACATCTGCACACAAGTAACTTTTCTGAAAAAGAAAGATGCTTATGAAATGTTTTAATTGTAAGAAGAGCGTTTGGAGTCAGAGGCAGTAAAAGACTTGGCCTCGCCATTTAGTCAATGCCAATATGTCTCTAAATAAATAAATGAATAAATAAATAAAAATGACTCTAGACTTACACGGTATAACTGAGAGCAGAATTTGGCCATGGGATATTTTCCTCCAATCTTTAATGTGAGAGATTAGCTGAGAGAGGAACCAGTGGTGGAATGAGGCATATAAAGGGCAGTGATAAACAAATGGGCAGTTTGCTCTAATGTGAGAACTGAATGGGTAAATATGACTGAGACATTTTATGTTAACATTTTTCATAGAACAGGGAGTTTGGAACAGAAACTGAGAGAACACTAATTTGAACTGTTTCTGAGTTCATCTGTGCTTCAGTCCATTAAACTAGAGTGTCTGTGCTGTGAACTGAGGTGTGAACTGAGATAATTATACTAATTGTGCAAACTGGGAAAGCTGAGTATAGAGGGAGCAGCTGACTGATTTGTAGAGTGTATATAAGAAGCCAGATAGTGCTTTTCCCAGCCTGGAGGATACCACATCCTATTCCAGGAATTGAGGTATAGACAGAGGGACAAGGAAAGCTGCATTTATCCTGCCTTCTGATACAATTGTACTGCTTGTGAATTAAGCCTCAGGAGGCACTTTGAAAGCCTCCTGCATTTCCTGCCCACAATGCAGATGGTCACAGTAGCTGCTCACATATGTAGAGTTAGGAGCTCTGTCTTTAGCTTGTCCTGTCAAATTTCTCTGATTTGCTCCCAGTGCATTCTGCTAAGCTACAAGGATGCATATGGTCCACAGAGCCTCCAATGACCATTCTCCCCAAACACTACATACCCACAGGTTAGGGAATCAGCAGGGGCAGGAAGACAGCTGGAGAGATATGGAAGGATGGAGATCAGAGGGGAGAGAGACATAAAAAGGAAAAAAAAATACCACAGGAGGAAAAAAACAAGATGAGATGGTGAGGATAGGACAAGACATAAAATGGAAGCACATTAGCAACTGTGATGGGACATGGCACTAGGAAGCCTTTGGTCAAGAGGGTTGTGATGGATCATATGCCCTATATTGCAAAAAAGAGGTTTAACATGGAGTCTGAGAACACACAGACCATTCTGTGGCAACTCCAGGAGAGAGAACTAATTAAGGAATAGATCCAGCTGGAGTCAGACAGATTGTGTGGTTCCTATAAAGGAAGGACTGCAGGGGTAATAAGGAACAACTGAGAGTATAAAGCTACTGAAGGGACCTCATACCTGGCATTGGCTCTGAAAGGCAGGGTTGTAAAGGTGAAGGTTGCTAGAGTGGCCAGAGAATTGCTAGAGTGACTAAGAGACACCTGGGGAAAACTCCTTGGCAAAAGGCCAGGAAAAGCTGCAGGAGAGACTAAGCTCCAGAGTGAGGGGACTGGAGAGTGCAGCTCCAAGATAGATGCCTGGAAGCAGGGAAAGGTAGGAAATAGCCGAAGGATCTAGTAAGGGATTATCAGAAATGTACCATAGCTGGTTATCACAAGGTCCCTGGGCTGGAACCCACAGGAGAGGGTGGGCCTGGGTTCCCCTACCAATCCCACACAGGAGCACCAATATAAGTCACAGGAAAGAGGCAAGGACTATTGAGACCAGACAGGTTTGGTTACCTTGGAAGGGGTCCAAACTGAAAGGTGCCCTGGCCAAAAGACTAGGACACGGAAGATGCAGAACAGTGGGAATAGGGAGGCACTGGAGGCAAAGGACCCCTGCAATGCCACAACCTGACCCTAGGGGATGTTGCAGCAATGGAGGCAATAGCTTGCAGGGATTGTCCATGAATCCACAATAAGGAGGTTAGCTATCACTACAGAACTTCACCTGTATCTACAGCTATAGTTATATCTTGCCTATGCAATAGGACTAGCCAGAAAACCACAATTCTGTTTCACAAAACATTTTGAGGTTTCAAAATTTGTTTTTGTTTTAATGTAGAATGAAAATGAGACCTCTTGACATTTTTGACGGAAAAAGAAGGATAAGATAGAGGCCCATTGGCTGGGGATATGGGAGACACAACTTCAATTTCCTTCCCTAAATCAAGCAGGGACTTGAAACTGGGTCTCTCCCATCCCAGGTAAGTACACTAAAAGCAGGATGTATAGTCAGTCAGTCTCCCTAGTTTTGACCTGGTCCTGAGGAAATTTTTGTTGAAACCAATGTTTCCATGAAACATTTTGTTTCAACAAAATAGTCTTTTTTTGATAGAAAACATTGTGTTGCCACTTTTTTACAAGTTCTACTATGCAATAAAGTCCTGTTCCAAAGACCATGGAAGTCAATGTGAGTCTTTCCATTGAAATCAATAGGCTAATTATGGCCTGATTCAGCAAGGGACTTAAGCATGTGTCTAACTCTAAGCATTTGAGTGGCCTTCTTGAAGTCAGTGGGACTACTTGTGTGTTTAAAGTTAGGCATACACTTAAACACCTTGCTGAACTGGGAACTGTTGGCCTTGACCCATAATCTATTGAAGGGAACGGAAATTTTTGCATTGACTTGAATGGGCTTTCCATCTAGCCCAGGGGTTCTCAAACTGGGGGTCAGGACCCCTCAAGGGGTCACAAGGTTACTACATGGGGGTTCACAAGCTGTCAACCTTCACCCCAAACCCCGCTTTGCCTCCAGCATTTATAATGGTGTTAAATATCTAAAAAGTGTTTTTAATTTGTAAGGGGGATCACACTCCGAGGCTCACTGTGTGAAAGGGGTCACCTGTACAAACGTTTGAGAACCATCTAGGTGAGGACAAGGCAAGAATCTGAAAATGTTTGAAGGGTGTAAACAATAGAGCTGAGGTAAGAGTGGACAAAATGTTCATGAATATTTGGTTGAATTTTTAAAGAGAATTATGATCAGTCACATTCACAACTCTGTCATGTTTGCAGAAGGAAAACAATGGAGTGGTTGAGTTTTACTGTACAAATACTTTTCAAAAGTTCATTTTAATTTCAAATATTTGCTGAAAGTGAATTTTGAATTGTATATTCAATTGCAACAATTGAAATGCCAGCTGTGGTGGTTTAGCCAGGTCCACGCTAAAAAGTTAGGTGGATCTACTGGTATCACTCAGGGCTTGTCTTCGCTCCCGGGGAGATTAGCGCTGCTACAATTGATGCAGCAGGTGTCAATTTAGCGGGTCTGGTGAAGACCTGCTAAATCAATGTCAGAGCACTCTCCGGTCGACTCCAGTACTCCAGCTCCCTGAGAAGAGTAAGGTAAGTTGACCGGAGAGTGTCTCCCATCAACTCAGTGCAGTGAAGACACCGGGGTAAGTAGACCTAAGCTAGGTCAACTCCAGCTACGTTAGTCACATTGCTGGAGTAGCGTAATTTAGGTCAACTTACCCCAGTAGTGAAGACAAGCCCTCATATGTGTAAAAAATCCACACGCCTGAACAACATCACTCAACCTAGATACCATCTCTTGAGTAGGTGGATTACCTACAGCAATGGGTGAATCCCTCCTGTTGCTGAAGTGAGTGGCTACACTGAAGGGCTACAGCAGCACCACTGTAGCAGTTTAAGTGCAGATATAGCCTCAGGTTATGTCTACACTATGGACCTTATGCTGCTGTAAGCTCTCCTGTCCTGTGTAGCCACTCTAGGCTGGGGGGAGAGCTCTCTCCCACAGTCATAATTAAACCAACCCCAATGAGCGGCAGTACCTATGTCGGTGGGAGACACTCTCCCAATGACATAGTGTTGTCCACACCGGCGCTTTTGTTGGTGAAACTTATGTTGGTCAGGGGTATGTCTTGCTGACAAAAGTGCTAGTGTGGACAAAGCCTATGTAGCATAAGCTCTCTGATCTGGAACACAAACAATACCATATTACTTATGAACTCAGGTGAACCACAATGGGAAACAAACATTTGTTCCTGGAGCAAATAACTTTGAAGTATCAGTATGAATATTTACAGATGTGTTATCAGCTTTTAATCTGGAAACAAAACATTACAACTGGACTGAAAATTCTAGCATAGGTTAGGCCAGTGTGCATGTCTCTGAAATTAAAACCAGAAGGTACACATTTTCCTTTTAGGATCAGGCTGCTGCAGTAAGTCTGAGGACTGTTAACTCAGTAATTTTTATGAGAAATAAAGAGCACATACTCTACAGTATTGGAGGATGTTGCATTTGAAATCAAAGAGTGACTGCCAGGACCTTTTTAATTCCTGGAGAATCCCTCCTGGAGTTTGATGATGACTATTACCAGCTTTAAAACAAATATACCAACTCTCTATCCAGGTTTGATTATAATGAGGTTGTGTACATTGTCCAGATGTTCAGCAGTTCATAAAGAACATCCTTTGGGGCTGCGGGATTATAATAGTGCCTTATTCAGTTAGCTCAAGGGCACAGATGACATTTTCTGTGCTTGTGGCTGGATAACTCTATGGATGTGGGGGATTACTCAGACTTTAGGATGTTACATCTCAAACTCAGAAAATTTTAGGAAGACTGAGGAGGTAGCAAGGGAAAAAAGCCCCTGTGTCAACTTCCCTAGTGTGTGATGTGTGTACTCAGGCTGTGCCTCATTTCTTTCTCCCCCTCCCTCCCATTGCAGTTGGCTCACTCTGTAGCTTGGTGCAGAAGTCAGAAGTAGGCTCATAGCACTGTCTCCCTTTCCCCCCCAACCCCCTACTAGGCCCTCTGATAACTTTTGCCCCTGGGATGCAGAGAGGAGCAGTCCATGACTTCTCTGAGATCACGAACTGTAACTGCTCTGGCTTGTGTTCAGGGGTGGGGTTGGGGAAAGGTTGCCTGCACCATTCCCTCCTCCAACCTGTGTACCTTCAGAGGAGTCAGGGACTTTCCCAGGGGGATATGGAAGCAGCCCCCACTGTGCTCACCCTAAACAAAGGCCAGGAAGAGCTGTCCCTTAAACTGCAGAAAAAAATAGGAAGCCTTTTTCTACCATCTTAACAATAAACAGAGCCAGCAAATGACTAAATAATTTTCAAAGGCTAAGAGCTTACCAATAAATAGCAATCAATTAAGCATTAGACAAAGTGTAACAACAGTTATGAAGGGAATAGATGCTCTCAAATTGGATGTTTTAACTTCAATTTATTTTATTTTATTTTTTCTCCTTCAATGGGACTATTCCCACCATGCTCTAAAATGTTCATAAGTTATATTAATTGCTCAGCTAAACTGATTGCTTTTCATTTCATTATTTTTAGTAATGTAATGCTTCATACCCACAGTCTATTACCCTCTAGGTTTACAGGCATAGGACTGACTCATGCTGATTAGGTACAGCCTTTCATTGAATGTGGCAGTGAGCAATCCATTCTAGAACTCTTCAGTATGCAGAGCTAACATCGCTTCCCCCCATCCTAAACACGGGTGTAGCTGGCAAATTTCCCATGTCCAGCCAGTGCTGCTGGTCAGTGTGGAGCAGGAAGAGTGCCTTGAGTTTGATAGGAGGGTACAACACCTGCATTCTCTGGAGCACAGGAAGTGCAGTTAGTCATTCCCGGCCACTACACATGGTGCTCAAAGGGCTCGACATCCCCTCTCAGAGTGGCCAGACACAGTCTTGCTGCAAATCTTTCATCCTATTCCTTAATCATCCTAGGAGTGCAGGACTGAGCCCAAATGTTTTTTAGTTACTAGAAATGTATCAGAAATGAGTACAGATTATTTTGTACTTCATTAAAATCAGTGAACACAATTTAATGTGAAATATGCCATACTTGGGCTGAAATGGTATCAAGTTTCCGCCCACAGTCAATTTAAACAAGAATCGCGGGGTAATAAACAGTACTTCAACCATTGTGGAGGCATTGTGTATCACTATAAATTCCTGATTTTTTCACAGAACACTTTCCTATTAAAATCATTTTCAGACTTTACTTTCAAATTCCAATCTATCATCAGTATAATCTCTTGGTCTTGTGTCTTTGTGACGTTATACATGTTAAATTCCTTTAGCCTGAAGAGTGCTTGAGGAACACCATATTTTACTTTGATATGACAATATATCAGCACTTTCACTGTTAAGGATATCTACCAGGAGCTGCTGCAGCCAATTAATGTTTTTGTTTGTTTGTTTGCTTTGTTGTTATTTTTATCTAAGATATTTCCTACTTCAGTATGAGTGTTTTCCCCTGCACCTCCTGATCCTCACACATCCCATTCATGGTCCCACAAAGTCATGTGGTTGCCTCATCAACCTCCTCCTGGGGCTGGCAAAGATGGGCATCCATCATACCAGGAGGAGAAAGTTGGACAGAATGGGTATTTTGGTGCCTATTTCTGTTCCCTTGTTCAGTCGTACCTCCCGGCAGAGTTCCATTGGGCAGTGTCCAATGACTACTTGGATGCTTTTGAGGAGCAGTGCACATTGTCAGGGGTTCTCTGCTCATTGTCCCCTTCTAGTTCCCTGATTTTCACCCTATGACCTTCTCATCCCTGTCTTTTCATTTCTTGTCCCTAACATTCAGCTGTGGCCTGGGTGCACTCATCCCACTCCCTTGGTTGAGGGGGAGGGCCTTTAGCTTTGGGTGGGCTTAGGCCTGCCGTCTCCTGGTCCCAAATCGGTACTAGTGTATTTCCTCTGAGATACCCTAAATGAACTTTCCCCTACACACACGTGTGTGTGCACATACACACTGACTCTTTTCCAAGTTTTTTTTGCACAATTATAAGCTTCCATCTCAAATTACTATAAGCCTGTTTTGCCCAACCCTGGACTCTTCTGCAAGTTTTTCTCTTTTTTGGGGGGGGGAGGGGGGGGAGGAGGGCATGGATTGTGTTTTTACAGCACCTACCACAGTGGAGCCTTCTATGTGATTATGACCTCTGGGTGCCCCTGTAATATAAATACTTAATTATGATGATAATTTTCCTGTCCCAGATATAGCCCCCCTCCTATTCACTGGCCCAGTTTGAGGTTGTTCAAGATAGGGGAAGTCTGCCTTGCGATTTTAACACAACTTTGGGGAACTGGGCATGAGGCCCCTTTGTGTGCTCTGTGTTGTGTGTCGGTGTGTGTTCACCTCAGACCAGACCCACTCAGACAAACCACCAGGAACAAGGTTTTATTCTATAAAGAACACAGAACAGGATTACAGTCCAGCAGCCTCCTCTCTGGTACATGCTCCCAGCTCAGTCAGTCCTGAGAACTTCTGCTTCAAGCGCAGAGGGTCATTTATTTTTGTTTTTACTGTTTCTTTACCATCTTTGGGTACACATTCAGCATCAGCCTTTAGCAATGTAATACTAGAACACTCATGGACTGCTGTAACCAAATGTGAGCCCTAAAAATATTCTTAACACTGAGTTATCTGCTGTGGGATTCTTCTTTAACTTCTGCAAGTGGCTCCAATAAGTTTCTACTTCATTTGAGGATTTTGTCCCTGCTGAAACTAAGGAATAATTTCTCTTAAAAATACTATTGGAACCTGATCAATAAAATTTGTGTTCACTGCAGGAATCTCTGGGATCAACGCAAAGAAGTAAATATTCTTGACCAAAACTCAGAGATTAGCAGGCGTGAGTAAATGATATAGACTTTTCCTCCATGGGTTATGATGCAATTTTACTTAATCAATAAGGATAGTATCCACTTGCTCCTCCAAAATGGAGAACACGGAGAGTCGAAAATCTTTGGAAGTGTCAGATCCATTAGTCTGATAATCATGCTCGATTTCAGTTTGTTTATATGGATCCATTTATCTCTCATGACATTTACTTTGTCAGCTATGCTAATAACTGTAAAGTTATGCTTTGGAAATACCTTGATATGTGAAAGAACATGTTCTCAAGAGAGACTCTACAGTATGTTGCCATTTTTTTCTTTTGTGCTGTGGAAGAAGACATGACTGATTGAATCATCAGTAATTACATGTAACCCAATGAGCTGTCAGTTACAGATATGCATTACATGTACTGTGACTAGTTGAAATGTCAGTTTTACTGTCTACTGTTCTCCCTTCCACTGCCAGTAATTGAGGATCAGGTTCCTTCTTTTCCCATCCAAAAAAATAAAATAAAATCTAAGTTTTGTAATATTTTGGTTGTAAGCAGACCAGTTTCTATGAAATCCTGAAAATGACTGAATACTAAAATCTCTGCTATTACATTAGTGACTTTGGCAATAAAATAGCTAGAAGGCACAAACTTCTATCTGGTTTCAAAACTTGATTGTATTAACTAGACTGGTGTGTATAGCATGCCGTATTGAGTATCTCAGCATTACAAGTGGGTAATTTGGTATATTTTGGTATTCTTATTTGATTGGACTTTCACTGGAAAATGTGGATGAACTTTTAAAGTAATTCCCCTGGCCATCACATGCCCTGTAGTACTGATCTGAGCATTTCTTCCTTTGTGAAGAAAACTGGCTTTGTGGCCTTATTAGTATTACACTGTTTTATCAAAGACTATTGTCACTCTCACCAGTAGCAACATTGAGAGTTTTAGTGTAGATCAGCTATATGAATTTTAACCAATGTATTATTGTCTAACTCTTCTCAGTGATGGCCACTAGGGAGCAGGGTTACTGTTGTGGGATAGATAGAAGAGTACAACACCTGCACTGTCTGAAGCACAGGAAATGGCCTACAGAGCCCATTCAGCACCAGCCGTTGCCTTTGTTGTTGCTGTAAATGCACCAGTGGTAGCAATAGAGGGAAAATTTAAAGAAAAAAGTCTAGTGTTACCCACAGCCTCTAGGTGTGAGGATTCAAGACACATNTTCTCAGTGATGGCCACTAGGGAGCAGGGTTACTGTTGTGGAATAGATAGAAGAGTACAACACCTGCACTGTCTGAAGCACAGGAAATGGCCTACAGAGCCCATTCAGCACCAGCCGTTGCCTTTGTTGTTGCTGTAAATGCACCAGTGGTAGCAATAGAGGGAAAATTTAAAGAAAAAAGTCTAGTGTTACCCACAGCCTCTAGGTGTGAGGATTCAAGACACATCCTGATTTCCTGCTGAACTTCACTTAAAGTTGATAAATAATACAGGACCCGATTCAAATTGAGCAGCACCTTATACCTGGAGTAATCCCTGATTGCCTTCTATGATGAGATAACAGGCTCTGGGGATACAGGGAAAGCAGTGGATGTGATATGTCTTGACTTTAGCAAAGCTTTTGATATGGTTTCCCACAGTATTAATATATGGAGATATACCTATCTCATAGAGCTGGAAGGGACGCTGAAAGGTCATCAAGTCCAGCCCCCTGCCTTCACTAGCAGGACCAATTTTGCCCCAGATCCCTAAGTGGTCCCCTCAAGGATTGAACTCACAACCTTGGGTTTAGCAGGCCAATGCTCAAACCACTGAGCTATCCCTCCTCCCCATTCTTGCCAACAAGTTAAAAAAGTATGAATTGGATGAATGGACTATAAGGTGGATGGAAAGCTGGCTAGATTGTCAGGTTCAATGTGTAATGATCAATGACTCGATGTCTAGTTGGCAGCCGGTATGAAGCGGAGTGCCCCAGGGGTCGGTCCTGGGGCCGGTTTTGTTCAACATCTTTATTAATGATCTGGATGATGGGATGGATTGCACCCTCAGCAAGTTCGCAGATGACACTAAGTTGGGGGTACAGGTAAATACACTGGAGGGTAGGAATAGGGTCCAGAGTGACCTAGACAAATTGGAGGATTGGAACAAAATAAATCTGATGAGGTTCAACAAGGACAAGTGCAGAGTCCTGCACTTAGGATGGAAGAATCCCATGCACCGCTACAGGCTTGGGACCGACTGGCTAAGCAGCAGTTCTGCAGAAAAGGACCTGGGGATTACAGTGGATGAGAAGCTGAATATGAGTCAATCATGTGCCCTTGTTGCCAAAAAGGCTAACGGCAAATTGGGCTGCATTAGTAGGAGCATTGCCAGCAGATCAAGGGTAGTGATTATTCCCCTTTATATGGCACTGGTGAGGCCACATCTGGACTATTGCATCCAGTTTTGGGTCCCCCGCTACAGAAAGGATGTGGACACATTGTCCAGCGGAGGGCAACGGAAATGATCAGGGGGCTGGGGCACATGACTTACGAGGAGAGGTTGAGGAAACTGGGCTTGTTTAGTCTGCAGAACAGAAGAGTGAGGGCGGATTTGATAGCAGCCTTCAGCTACCTGAAGGGGGGTTCCAAAGAGGATGGAGCTAGGCTGTTCTCAGTGGTGGCAGATGACAGAACAAGGAGCAATGGTCTCAAGTTGCAGTGGGGGAGGTCTAGGTTGGATATTAGGAAACACTATTTCAACTGGAATGTGTTACCTAGGGAGGTGGTGGAATCTCCATCCTTAGGAAGTTTTTAAGGCACAGCTTGACAAAGCCCTGGCTGGGATGATTTAGTTGGTGTTGGTCCTGTTTTGATTAGGAGGTTGGACTAGATGACCTACTGAGGTCTCTTCCAACCCTAATCTTCTATGATTCTTCTTCTATGATTTGCTTTCCTGGTGGGAAACAGGCTCCTCCTTAGCCTCCAACGTAGTGTATGCATGGGGTCATGATTTGTCCCTCCATTTTGAAAGTCCAGAAGAATATTGGTATGTCTAAATTTTATCTGATTCAGATGAGGGGATTTGTTTTTGTCAAATTGTTTATGCTGGACAGCAACTTTTATTTTTAAAAATTTAAACATTTTGTTGTAAGTATTGCAGCCCTTTAGAGCCATAGAGATAGAAATATAAGCCAGGATGAGAATACATCATAGATCAGCCTCTGTGATAGAATATACTACAGGATCTTGGAAGACATAATTCAGTGAGATTATTTCTTACCTCAAGGTAAGAACATAAGTGAGGAGATTTCTTACGGTTGATGATTTGTGGGCCATCTTTGTTTTCCCATTTTACAGGAATGTACAGATATAAATTTCTTTGTTTTAACTGCTGAGAATGTAATTTCTTTCTCTCCCTCCTCTACAGTACTGCACAGCTGTCAATCAACAGAGATGACAACAGGTAGCTAAAAAGGGGCAAATCTTGTGTAGTTTGCTACCCAGTCAGATGAGCACAATATAAAAGATCTCTGATAGGTTCCTACAGCCTCACTTTTACTGTAGCAAATTGTAGTACAGTAGCATTCCTGAAAAAACTAAGTATTAAGTATTTACATATGAGCACTTATGTCCTGTGTGGGAGGGGAAACATGAAGGAAGAAGATAACTCTTGGTACAATTTTCAAAAATAACGAAGTCCCATTTTCAAAAGACACAGGAATTGGCTGTCAATGTGATTTATATTTTTAAGGGCAAAATTTTCAAATGTATTTAAGTGCTTACAGATAGGCCCCTTGTGAGATCTTCAGAAGATCAACTCCCCACTGATTGCACATCCTTAAACCAAAACAAACTATGTTGGATATTTACCTTTCTTTAGTTTTGATGACACGTTTTCTGTTGTTCCAGCAAATTCCAATGTATAACATTCAACTGTTTAGCTTCATGCCCATAGTATAATATTCTTTGTGTACAATTTTGCTACCTTTGAAAATCTCATGATTTGCCGCTTGTTTTCTGGAGGGCTCAGAAACAGCAGCCATACAGTGTTATTTACCAAATTATATTTCAGTACAAAGAAAGTAAGACCCATTGCTGCCTCCTGTATCCACATTGAGGAGAATTTTATTCCACAGGTAATCCCACTGAAACTAAAGAAATGATATTTGGTACTACTCAGTGTTACTAAGGCTGGAATGATCACATCCAAAATTAATAGCACACGTGAAATAACAGAAAACAATAAACAAACACTAATTTAGTCCATCTTCGACAATCACTGAGTTTGAAGTGGATCGGAGATCCCTTCTCTCCTTTGCACCAGGGTTTGCTTACAATTGGTAAATTCCTTGTGAGGGAAAAACACATTAACTGAACTTTTTTTGAACTGCTGTGTCAAACTACATTGTACATCACACTGCATTCTAAAGCCAGTAAGAACATTTTTGTCGAAGATGAAATGTTTCACACAAACATATCAGTTTCCACAACGTTTTGAGAGAGAGAAAAAGAGAGAGAGAAATAGACTTTCTGGTGCTCCACAGCCAGGTGATTAGGACACTTTCCTGCTCTGCCTGATTCAGTTATTGGGGATGAAAAATCCCAGCTCTGAAGCAGGCAGAGCAGGGACTTGAATCTCCATCTTCTACAACCCACCTGAGGGCCTTAATCACCAGGCTATAGACACATAGCTTCCCACATCAAACAGCTCAGATTTTGATCTGAAAACAAACTTTTTGACACAATCTTGTTTTCACAAAAATGTTGGAAAGCTTTTGATTTTGTTCCAATGTGGAATTAAAACCAATTTTGAAACCTGGAAAGCTGCAGTGAAATGGAATTGTCATGCTCTGGAAAGTAATGTCCCTGGCATTTGAGAAAATACAGTACATGCATTGGTACAGATGCAGATTAGTGTAGGAAATAACACCCAGGTTCTGTCCTTCTTACTTACATAGAGTAATACCTTAATCCACAGCCAGCGCCACTGAAACTAATAGAACTATATATGGAATAAGGCACTACTCAGAAGGAGAAAGAGTGGCAGAATCTAGTCCTAAGATGTTTTGGGGCTATTTTTAACTTGACCTACACACTCACTACTTCCCTTTTATATTCATGTACAGGCTCCCTGGACCTTGGGTTGTGGGTGCATGGAAGTATGTGAGCGCTATGTGTCAAATATTCCACTTTGAAGCAGGTGGACAGCTGAGCCTGTGTCATAACTTTATGGAAGTAACAGCCAGTGACAAAATACTATCCTTTGGAACAACAGGAATTATGACTTTCCAGGGGGCAGGGGGGAGTCTCTAAGGCTAAAAGTCTCTTGGGGCTACTCCTGGAAGGATGAACCTTTCATATCACTTCTTGCTCTGGGCTGTTTCTAAAGGCATAAGCTAGCCTTTTGTTTGTACTTAGAACTACTAATGCCCTTTTGAGAACCTGTGGTTGGTTGGTTTTTGTGTTTGTTGTTTTTAATGTAATATCCTGCTGATACAATGTTGAGATAAATTTTAAAAAAAGTACTCCTCATAGTGAATCTCAAACTGTGTACCACATTTCTGCCTTTGAGGAGGAAGATAGTCATTCAATCTCAAGGGAGAGAGAGAAAGCACATGCAGTGGGTTTGCAGTAAGAACCAATAGCAGCATAATTGAACATGAAAAGGGATAAAGCACACAGTGCTCCTTTGAAAAGGTATAGTATACAGCCAAACACAGTGGGGAGTAAATTCCTACTGCCAAAGGAAATGGGATGAAACAGAAAGTAGTATAGACAAATTGTCTGAACCTAGCAATTTTGAAGAATATTTGGAGATTGACTGTTATGTGTTTGGTTTTTTTATCTGACTTCCAGCTTGAGTAAGACAAAGAATATTAGTATACATCCCATGAGCCAATTATGTTGTGCTAACCTACCTATTGTCATTTCACCAGGCTTTGCATGACTGCTATATTTTTGCTTTACCATTCATGGTCTGCCCTAGCATCTTTCAGGATCGGTCCCTATGTTGGCATACTGTCATTTTCTGAAGCCAGAAGGGACCATGGTGATAATCTAGTCTGCTCTCCCGTATAACACAGGCCATAGAACTTCCCTGAAAAAATTCCTAGAGGAGAGCTTTTAGGAAAAACATCCAACTTTGATTTTAAAATTGATAATGATGGAGAATCCATCATGACCCTTGGTAAATTGTTCCAATGGCTAATTAGCCATTGCTGGAGTAGTGTGTCCAGTCTTGATGCCCACAATTCAAGAAGGATGTTGATAAATTGGAGAGGGTTTAGGGAAGAGCCACAAGACTGACAGAAGGATTAGAAAACATGCCTTACAGTAATAGACTCAAGTTGTTCAATCTATTTAGCTTAACAAAGAGAAAATTAAGAGATGACTTGATTGCAGTCTATAAGTACCAATATGGGGAACAAATATTTGATAAGGGACTCTTCAATCTAACAGAGAAAGGTGTAATACCATCCAATGGCTGGAAGTTAAAGCTTAACAAATTCAGACTGGAAATAATGCCTACACTTTTAAAAGAACAATCTTTAGCTCCCAATGAGATGCCAGTGAGTGAAAGTTCTGTGATTCCATGTTGTATGCCCATACATACAGTACCTGAATAAGTATGTAGGAAGTGAGTGCCTGTTTGAAAGCATGTATATATTTGATCCAATATAGAACTCCATCTTTTTTATTTTGTTTGCTTGCTGTCAATTGTCAGTCCTTACTGGAGTTCAAACAGTAGCTTTATTGACAGCTGACACAACTACCAAATATAATAGATATTTAACACATGAAGCCTGACTAAAGTTAAATCTATTTTCTGGACCCAATTGTCTGGTAATCCAAGTCTTAATGGATATTATTCTAACAGCAAATCCAGACACACAAAAATCCAACTTCTGCTAATATGATAAATGAATCTTGAGGTTAGCCTCAGAAAACTGCAGTTATGATGGAGAGAGAAGATGCCATCCAAAAAACCCTCCTCACTTATCCAATATCAAGTCAAAGTCTACCCCAAATCACAAATGGCTTATCAGGGTGCACAGTTTTAAGGCATCTCAGTTTCCATAGCCAATAGTAGAAGGGAGTAAAGTAGCTAGCTTGACTTCCCTATGTGACAGTGAACCCCATAAAGGGGCTCACAAATGTATGTATGTATGATATAACTGGAATAGGGTTTTGCTACATAGGCCATGTAACATATCTATGTAAAGGTTATGATCTACTGGTTATGTTCACCCTAGTTGTATGCAGGCACCATTTGTGTGTTCAAAGTTATGAACATTGGCTGTATGATTGCTTGATTTCTAAGGGGCCTCAGTTAGAACATTTGATGACTTCTTGGGAAAGGAATGTGCAAATTAGGTGTTCAGTCAGGGGGCACTTAACAGACAAAAGAGCTTGGAAGACTCCAATCCACATTAGAAGTCTACCTGAGGACGTTCAAGGCAGCATGTGGGTAATGGCTGCTACCTGCAGTCCTGAGTCATGCATGGGCATGTGACCTGCCCATGTGATTCCGAATCTCCATTCTGTGACTGGATTCTACAGAGGGTGAGGAGGGGGTCTCCACCCACAAGAGACAGTCTATTTAAACCCGTGGGAGACCCCTCCATTTTGTCTTCAGCTGGCTAAAGAAGAAGCCTCTCCACCCCCCCAGGATACTTGAAGGAAAGGACAGTAACTACAGGGGGTGTGAGTGATTGCTGGACCCAGGCTAAAAGAAGATTAGCCTGTAAAAGGGAACATTTTGGAACTGGTGAGGATCTTATCTATATTTAGTGTAATTAGACATAGATTTGCGTATTTTATTTTATTTTGCTGGGTAACTTACTTTGTTCTGTCTGTTACTACTTGAAATCACTTAAATCCTACTATCTGTATTTAATAAAATCACTTTCTACTTATTAATTAACTCAGAGTATGTATTAATACCTGGGGGAGCAAACAGCTGTGCATATCTCTCTATCAGTGTTATAGAGGGCGAACAATTTATGAGTTTACCCTGTATAAAGCTTATACAGGGTAAAACGGATTTATTTGGGTTTAGACCCCATTGGGAATTGGGCATCTGAGTGCTAAGGGCAAGCAGACTTCTGTGAGCTGTTCTCAGGTAAACCTGCAGCTGGTTATTCAGACTCTGGGTCTGTGTCTGGAGCAGATGGGTGTGTCTGGCTTCAGCAAGACAGAGTGCTGAAACCACCGAGCTAGCAGGGAGAATAGAAACAGAGGTGGCCTTGGCACATCAGCTGGCAGCTCCCAAGTGGGTTTCTGTAAACCAACCCGTCACACCCTAACTCTATGGATCAGAAAAAAAAACAAGGAGTCCGGTGTCAAGTATGCAACTAAAGAAGTGTTTTTTTACCCATGAAAGCTTATGCCCAAATAAATCTGTTAGTCTTTAAGGTGCCACCGGACTCCTTGTTGTTTTTGTGGATACAGACTAACACGGCTACCCCCTCATACTTGACTCTATGGATCAGGTACCCCTTTTGAATCTGAGTAAACCACTGTGCAACTTGCTACCTTCAGTTGCTGGGAACTCTGGGAACAGATTGTGGTACATAATGGGGGCATGCTCACTATTCCATGATGCAGTTCTTTCCATACCATCATTCCATGGGCTTCCAACTTCATTTTGTGCCATTTTTCAACAGCCCTTGTAAACTGTATGCCTAAAAGTATGGATCCTGAACTGCTGGCCATTCTGGTGATAAGCATTATGAACACAATGCCGCTGGTCCTGCAGTATTTCATGAGCTGCAGAACAGAGAGCGAATCAGAGTTGGCTGCCTTGGTGTGTGCCATGGAAAGAAATAATTCAAGAGTGCTGCTGGCATTCACGGAGCAGCTGCTCGCAGTGAACTGTCAGTACTGGGCTAGGGAAACAAGCACGGATTGGTGGGGTCACATTGTGATGCATGTATGGGGTGATGAACAGGGGCTGCAGAACTTTCTTTTCCTCAAATCCACCTTCCTGGAACTGTGTGCAGAGCTCGCCCTAGCATTATGGCGCAAGGAGAGCAGAATGAGAGCTTCCTTCACTGTTGAAAAGCAAGTGGTGATCGCTGTGTAGAAGCTCGCAACTCCAGACTGCTACTGGTCAGTCGCAAATCAGTTTGGGGTTGGAAAATCCACCCTGGGGGCTGCAGTGATGCAAGTGTGCAGGGCCATTAATTGCCTCCTGCTATAAAGAACTGTGACTCTTTGTAATGTGCAGAAAATAATTGATAACTTTGAGGCAATGGGATTCCCTACCCACAGCGGGGTGATAGATGGCACACATATCCCAATTTTGGCCCTTGACCATCTTGCAACCGAGTACATCAATCAAAAGAGCTACTTCTCCACGGTCTTGCAGGTGCTGGTGGATCACCAGGGCTATTTCACTGACATCAATGTGGGGTGGTCAGAGAAGGTGCATGATGCACGCATCTTTAGGAACACGCTGGGACTTTCTTTCCAGACTAGAAGATTCCAGTGGGGGATGTGGAAATGCCCGTAGTGATCCTGTGAGACCCCGACTACACCTTGCTTCTGTGGCTCCTGAAGCTTTACACCGGGAACCTAGACAGCAGCAAGGAGTGCTTCAAGAACAGGCTCAGCAGGTGCAGAATGACTGTTGAATGTGCCTTTGGCCCATTAAAAGGTTGCTGGAGCTGCCTTTTTGGCAGGGTTGGACCTCAATGAGGAAACTATTCCAATGGTCATTGTGGCCTGTTGTACTCTGCATAATATTTATGAAGTGAAGGTGGAACTGTTTCCCCAGAGGTGGAGCGCTGAGGTTGATAGGCTGGCTGTTGATTTTGAGCAGCCAGATACCAAAGCAATTAGAAGAGCACAGCAGGTGGCTATTTGAATCAGGAAGACTTTGAAAGAGCATTTTGATAATGATTCCCAGTAATGTGTCTTTATGTGATGCATTCAGCCAGGCAGTGTTTACTTGCTGCCTTGAATGACCCCTGTAGTGCTTGCTTCCTGAGCATTAATTATACTAAGCAAATATTCCTGCCTATAGACACTATGTTTGAATATTAGTACAAACTAACACATGTATGACACAAATAAAGACTCATTTTATTTCAAAGACTCAAGTTTAATAATAGAACAAAACACAAATTTTCAGTCAAACAGGGGACATGGCAATGAGGAACAGTCTCTTGGTTATGGCTCACAGCTGTGCGTAATTCCAGCTTTCATTGTGAAACCAGTCCCTAGGCGTGGAGTGCGCGGGTACTGTTGGGACCGGGGACACAGGAGAAATGTGGTGGAGGAGTTTGGGGTGGTATGGAATGGAGTTCTGTATTAGCTGCAGCGGGAGTTGTGCATGGATGTGCTCAAACTGCAGCTTAATGAGGGACTTCAGCCCTCCAGGAGCTGCCCCTCTCTCCTTTTCAGCCTGCATTTTTCTTTAATTGATTCCCTCCATGCTCCTGTTTCACTATGTGCTGTATCTGTTGACTGCAGCACTTCGCAAAACATATCCTCCTTACTCCTCCTGGTTCGCTGCCTTATCTGATGGAGGCGCTCTGCCAGTGTGGAGGAGTGGGTCCTCAAGGGCACATCTGCAGAAGCCAAAGAAACAATGAACAGAGACAGTATTGTGAGTAAGCTCACAGCCATGAATCACAAAAGTTACACACACCTCTTTCTCACTGTCCCTTGGCAAGCACACAGCTCAGTGTGAGTCCCAAATATGGTGAGTTCGCTAGGAGAGAGAGGGAAGGGGGAATTGGCAAGAAGAGACATAAGGTCTGGGTGGTTTGAGAAGGGGGTTACTACAAGCGCCTAGGGAGACTATTCTGAATATTGGTACCCTTTTTCCACAGGCTAGGGTAATCACTTCTAAGGGTAACCCAGGATGCAAGCATGCATCTCCTGCATGTGTGTAGCTTCAGACCAGTTCCATATGCTGCTTGTCTGTGTGCTGCTTTGGTCCCAGCAGAAATAATTGCCGGGTGGCACAGCAAAGTTTTCTACAGCGAGGGGAAAAACAAAGCAGCTCTGCCAAGGGATTTAGCAGAGGATTGCTGAGTACCTACAGAAAAGCTTCCTAGAGATCTCTATAGAAGATTCCTGAGACATCCCAGGTCAGAAAACAAACTTTTCTTCTGGGCTCCCACTGCATAGCTGCAAAGGCTCTGCTGTTAATTTCTGTCCCTTAGCCCTCCTCTACCACATAACAAAGAACATTAGAGTTTACTTTCCTCTCATTGTGCAGTATCAAAGCAAAGTGAGCACTTACCAGAGCTCCCGTCTCCTGCATCATGTGTGCCACAGCCAGAGTGCAGGAACTGGATAGAACACTCTAGAATCAAAAAGAGGTCCTGACTCGCCACGCCGCCATACAAATCTGTCGTATGCTCCACATTGTCCTCCAGCTCCACTTCCTCGTCCATCACTTCATCCTCGGGGTTGAGTCCACTGGTCACTCCTTCCAGTCCCCCTGAAGCATCCACGGGGCTCTTGGTGGTGGAGGTGGGGTTGCCACCGAGGATGACTTGCAGCTCCTTGTAGAAGTGGCATGTCTTTGGCGCTGCACCAAAGCAATAGTTGGCCTCCCTTGCCTTCTGGTACACCTGCCTAAGCTCCTTGACCTTAGCATGGCACTGCTGCATGTCCCTTTCATGACCCTTCTCCTCAGTGCCACTAGCAATCAGCCCACTAGCAACTGCACAGCCTCCTCTCCCCATAGACCCAGCAGATCCAACAGCTCAGGTGTACTCCACACAGGAGTGTGTCTGCTGTGGAAAGTCGGCATGGTCAGCTAGGAAGATGCTGTGTGAACTGTGCACGCCGAGTAAACAGGAAGAATTTCAAAAATTCTCCGGCCTTTAAACAGGGAGGGATGCATACCTGTGTACCTTCAGTGCAGTCGAGAATTGATTAAGGGCCCAAGGCTGAAACTTGCTAAAATTATACCTTGCTGCCAAACATTTTGCCTGCTGTGGACCATGCTGAGTAACGGATGCCTATGGGTGTACCTGGGTAATAAGACCAGCTTACCCAATATCATAAACAACGGGCTACCACAAGGCTCTGTACTTGTGTCAACCCTTTTTAATATTTAAATAAGTGGTGGGAAGAACATCTCAACAGCCCAACGCTGTGGCATTTAATTTCAAAAGGGGGAAATATGCAAAAATGAGGGGGTTAGTTAAACAGAAGTTAAAAAATACAGTGACTAAAGTGAAATCCCTGCAAGCTGCATGGGCCCTTTTTAAAGACACCATAATAGAGGCCCAACTTCAATGTATACCCAAATTAAGAAAAACAGTAAAAGAACTAAAAAAGAGCCACCGTGGCTTAACAACCATGTAAAAGAAGCAGTGAGAGATAAAAAGACTTCCTTTAAAAAGTGGAAGTCAAATCCTAGTGAGGCAAATAGAAAGGAGCACAAACACTGCCAACTTAAGTGCAAGAGTGTAATAAGAAAAGCCAAAGAGGAGTTTGAAGAACGGCTAGCCAAAAACTCCAAAGGTAATAACAAAATGTTTTTTAAGTACATCAGAAGCAGGAAGCCTGCTAAACAACCAGTGGGGCCCCTTGATGATCAAAATACAAAAGGAGCGCTTAAAGATGATAAAGTCATTGCGGAGAAACTAAATGGATTCTTTGCTTCAGTCTTCACGGCTGAGGATGTTAGGGAGATTCCCCAACCTGAGCTGGCTTTTGTAGGTGACAAATCTGAGGAACTGTCACAGATTGAAGTGTCACTAGAGGAGGTTTTGGAATTAATTGATAAACTCAACATTAACAAGTCACCGGGACCAGATGGCATTCACCCAAGAGTTCTGAAAGAACTCAAATGTGAAGTTGCGGAACTATTAACTAAGGTTTGTAACCTGTCCTTTAAATCGGCTTCGGTACCCAATGACTGGAAGTTAGCTAATGTAACGCCAATATTTAAAAAGGGCTCTAGGGGTGATCCCGGCAANTGAGAACTGGTTAAAAGACAGGGAACAAAGGGTAGGAATTAATGGTAAATTCTCAGAATGGAGAGGGGTAACTAGTGGTGTTCCCCAAGGGTCAGTCCTCGGACCAATCCTATTCAACTTATTCATAAATGATCTGGAGAAAGGGGTAAACAGTGAGGTGGCAAAGTTTGCAGATGATACTAAACTGCTCAAGATAGTTAAGACCAAAGCAGACTGTGAAGAACTTCAAAAAGATCTCACAAAACTAAGTGATTGGGCAACAAAATGGCAAATGAAATTTAATGTGGATAAATGTAAAGTAATGCACATTGGAAAAAATAACCCCAACTATACATACAATATGATTGGGGCTAATTTAGCTACAACGAATCAGGAAAACAATCTTGGAGTCATCGTGGATAGTTCTCTGAAGATGTCAATGCAAACAGGATGTTAGGAATCATTAAAAAGGGGATAGAGAATAAGACTGAGAATATATTATTGCCCTTATATAAATCGATGGTACGCCCACATCTCGAATACTGTGTACAGATGTGGTCTCCTCATCTCAAAAAAGATATACTGGCACTAGAAAAGGTTCAGAAAAGGGCAACTAAAATTATTAGGGGTTTGGAACGGGTCCCATATGAGGAGAGATTAAAGAGGCTAGGACTCTTCAGCTTGGAAAAGAGGAGACTAAGGGGGGATATGATAGAGTTACATAAAATCATGAGTGATGTGGAGAAAGTGGATAAGGAAAAGTTATTTACTTATTCCCATAATACAAGAACTAGGGGTCACCAAATGAAATTAATAGGCAGCAGGTTTAAAACAAATAAAAGGAAGTTCTTCTTCACGCAGCGCACAGTCAACTTGTGGAACTCCTTACCTGAGGAGGTTGTGAAGGCTAGGACTATAACAATGTTTAAAAGGGGACTGGATAAATTCATGGTGGCTAAGTCCATAAATGGCTATTAGCCAGGATGGGTAAGAATGGTGTCCCTAGCCTCTGTTCGTCAGAGGATGGAGATGGATGGCAGGAGAGAGATCACTTGATCATTGCCTGTTAGGTTCACTCCCTCTGGGGCACCTGGCATTGGCCGCTGTCGGTAGACAGGATACTGGGCTAGATGGACCTTTGGTATGACCCGGTACGGCCGTTCTTATGTTCTTATGTTTTGTTATGACATGCCTCCAACTAAATCACAAAAATTTGGATATGCAGGTGACCTTGCCATGACAATCCGAGCATCAAACCTCCATGACATTGGCAAAGCATTAACTGGGGACCTCCAAACTATGGAACAATACTTCCGGAAATGGAGGCTCAAACCAAACCCTGGATAAACAATTGTAAGCACATTTCATCTTGATAATAGGAGTACCAAAAACACTGAAAGTAGCTTTCTTTGGTAAAAATGTACAACACTTGGATTACACTCTAACATATCTCGGAGTGAAACTCGATCACACCCTCACCTTCCCTGAAAATCTTGGGAAAGTAGCTGCAATGATAAAAAACAAGAGCCAACATAATCCAGAAACTAGCAGGTACAACCTGAAGTGCATCAGCATCAGTGTTGTGAACATCTGCAATAGCACTTGTATATTCAGTAGCTGAATATTGTGCACTGGAATGGAGCAGATGTAGTCAAATGTGAATAGTGGATACACAGCTGAATACAGTGATGCGGTGCATCTTGGGAACCCTTAAGTCAACTCCAACACCAAGGCTACCTATTCTGTCTAACATTGCTCCCCCACCGATACGCCGAATTATTGTGACATTCCATGAAACTCACTGAATCCAGAAAAACAGATGTCTTCCTATCTACCAGGACCTTGACAACACCCCTCCCACCCTCCCCTGCAATGTCTTAAGTCTCGCAAGCCTTTCTGGGAACATTTGTTTAGCCTCATGCAATCAGGTTACGATCAGAAGGAGGCTTAGAAAACAGATTGGGCTAAACAAGACTTTAAAAGGTTTCAGAGTAGCAGCCGTGTTAGTCTGTATCAGCAAAAAGAACAGGAGTACTTGTGGCACCTTAGAGACTAACACATTTATTTGAGCATAAGCTTCCGAAGAAGTGGACTGTAGCCCACGAAAGCTTATGCTCAAATAAATTTGTTAGTCTCTAAGGTGCCACAAGTACTCCTGTTCTTTTTGCCAAGACTTAAAAAGTTAAGCACCTGTGCCAGATCCCACGCAGAAGGTTCCTGGGTTGGACCTTCCATGATCATCTTGGTCAACTGTGACCTGAATCTGAACCAACCATGGTAGATCCAGACATCTAATGCACAAATGGAAAATCAAGAACTCCCCAGTGTGTGAGTGTGGTTCCCCGTGACAGACCATCATACATATCACTACCTACTGTCCAATTTATAAATATGAAGGAGGCATTACTGCAATGAATTCTGCTACTCCTGATGTAGCCATTTGGCTCCATCAACTTCAGGTGAAATTGTAGTTGCTGCTCTACACCAGCCATATGAAAGAAGAAGACCAGATCGGTCAGGATAGGCATTGTGGGACACCTCCTGGAGGCCAATTAGGGCTACATAACCAAGCGCAGTGCCTACACTAATGCTGTGTTGCTCTAATTTCATCACAAAAAACCCTATGCCTATCACTGAGGTGTTTTTATTATGACGGGGAAGCAGAAGAGTTACATCAGCAGGAGGAGCATTTCAATATGTATACCTCCACTGTTTTGTCAATGAAAGCTGACTTTTGTCTGCAAAACAAGTATAGACAAGGCTTGAGATACTGGCCAAAGGCATTAGAGGGAATTAAGGATAGGAGGGAGGGGGCAGAGGGAGCCAGTCATCTCTTTCAGCTCCTTTAAATCAGCCAATGAAAAGATGTGGAAGGCAGTGACCTTCATCCCAGGGAAAGGTGTGGGTTCTACCTTCTTCCCCTCAAGTAAGTGCCCCAGGGGACATCTCCCTACCAGTAAGACCAACCTTTCCCTTCCCTGTCCTGATGAGAAGGGGGTGGGAAGCATTGTAAGGAACTTCATATGGACCTAACAAAACTAGACAATTAATGATAGCAGGTGAAATCCTTTGTAGACAAATTCATGGTAATGTACATACAAAGGAACAATTTGACCTACCTATACACACTGGGTGTTTAGGTTTTAAATGGTTTACTACTCAGGTTGGGAAAAAGAATGGATAATTCTGAACAGTTGCTTTCATAATGCAGAGTGGTAGACAAAAAAGCAAAGGAGGTATTAGGCTATATTAACAAAGGGATAGAGGATAATTCTTAATTTATTATAATGCCATTACCATTAATTTACATGTCAGACCATCACTTTGAATCTTGTGTTAGGTGTGTTAGGAGTTGGTCACCCCATCTCACAAAGGATATACCACAAACATATATAGCATAATAGGAAATATTTTTTTCACCCAGAACATAATTAACTTTCAGAATTTGAAGCCACAAGGCGTTATTGAAGTAAAGCAATTAGTAAGGTTCAAAAATGAGTTCCATATTTTCATGAATAATACAATTTGTAGTCATATTAGATTGCACAAAAATTAGATAAACCCTCATGCTTCAGGACATAAGCCAACCACTAATATGTAGAATAAGGTTCTACATAGGCATGTTATTCTATAATTGTCAGTTATGGGAAGGTTTACATCATTCTCTGAAGAATGTGGCCCCAGTAACTTTCAGAGCCAGGACACTGATGGACTATAGATCTGATCAAATAGAGCAATTCTTATTTTACATAGTACCAAATTAGCCTTTTTTGTTTATATTTGCAAAAGTATTGCTATATTTAAATTAAGAAGGTGGAAGAAATGGTTAGGAAATATTCAGTAACCTTACAAATTTTGAATACATTTTATGCTGCTAGACAACCTTTCTGACTTTTAGTTTATCAATGTCTGTAGGTGTTTGACCTTAAAAATATCCCAGAGTTTGGATCAAAATCAATGTATCACATGAGGAAATAAAGTCTCTGCATTTGTGTATTGTTATGGCAGACATCAAACAAGTGATGCTGTTACACATAGTCTCCAAAGTTCTTTTTCTTCATATGCAAGCAAATGTTCAGTCCTGGGAAGACATTCTGTGTCATTCGTATGTTGTCCAGGCAGTGTTCTTTTTTATTTTTGAGGGGCTGAGGGGTTGTGAGTAGCAGAAGAGTTTGCTCTCTGCCTTGCTTCCAGGTGGAATCAATACTTGTGGCGTGGGCTAAATTTCCTGGAGAACAAAAAAAAAAAAAAGAAGGCATGGACTCCTTAATGTCCATAAAGAGAAGGTGGCAAGCTCAGTCTTATATCACAGGCTCTCTTGTCATCACTACATAATATATAATTGATCTGCCTCAGGAGACTAAATCAATACTGACAGAGTTTGAACTTGTGTTCCACAGGGTCTAAGTATTTTATACTCAAGATTTAGATCACTAAGCCATTTCCTTCCAATAAAGCCAATAGTTCTTCTTCAGCAATGGTTTATTTTGGGATTAACATTCAAATTAATCATAAATCATGATCTACACAAAACAGAATGAGAAATTGTATAATATTTTGATCCAGCATCCTCCAGTGCTGCTCACAGTAAAGGGAAAATTGAGTACTGAGTTGTCATTTACCAGTGTCACTCTCTTACAGTAATCATTTGAACTTGCTAATTATTTGAAAACCTCTTACCTTTAGCTTGTGTAGTTTTCCTATGTAGAAATACTTCCATCTATCACTGCCACAGAGCTCACCCCAGTACACTTCTCTTCTTGGAAGGTATCCAAAAATAGAGCTGCAGAATTTACTTTGTGCCCTACGAAGGGGATATCAAGATATGGTACATATGCAATGTGTCATCCAGTGTTCTTATAACACATAAAGGATCCAACTGTGCTGTTAATTTGGTCAGGACTCAGGCCCCCTTGGCACATCTATTTTCCCTGATTGTTCTTCACAGACTAGATTGTATTTCTATGGCAGGAAGCAGTGGAAAAACAATCCTTTTCATGCTTCTTAAATTAAAAAAAAGAAAAAAGATGAGAGGTTCCAACACAGCCAGTTAGCTGACAGGATAAATCCTGTCACTAGCCCTTTATCTTTTCCTTGACTGTGACTTTATCATTTAATCTGTAGCCATGTGAGGAGTATTGGGGAGGAAAGAATATGTATTTTTTTTAAATGGTTGTACTTTAATATCACTTCTGCACATTTTTAAAACATCACTTTGCCTCCTTGGTGATTTGAAGCCTATACACTGTCTTTGGGATAACATTTTAAAAATGTTGTTCTCATTATCGCTTTGTTTTTAAACCCTTGAAAAGGAAAACTAAGGCCAAGTGTCATGGGGCAGATAAACCACACTCTAGCCAAGAAGGGTTTAAAACACACCTGTGGTCACAATCAGTCCCACCCCACTGCACCTGTGAGGCCCTTCAAAGGGAGGAACTCAGCCATTTGCTGTGCTACAGTGAAACAAGCCGAGCTAGAGCTTCCAGAGGAGGATATCGGGTTATTTGCTGAGGAACAGATTGAGAGCACCAGTAACCTGAGGCTTCTGAGAAGAAGATGGACTGGTTTGTTTCTGTTGCTAAAATCCCCCAAACTATTGGCCTTTAGCCATGTAGGAGGGTGGAGCTGAGACTTCCAGCAGAGCCTGAAGAACTGTTTCCCCTCCTCTCTGTGAGGGAGGGGGGCTGGCTTCTTGTGGGTGTGGGAACTATTTGCTGTTTGTTCAGACTGTTTTGTATCTTCCTCCCTCCCCCCGTCTTCAGACAGAAGGGGTAGCCTTGCTAAGAGGTACAGCTGGAGGCCTATTCCCCAGGATTGGACTATAGGACAGCTGTTGCTCGAGGAATGTTGTATGAGATTAGTGAGGCAGCTGCCTTTACCCCAAGGGATGACCTTGAGACACAACCTTTGACATCAAGATTTTCAAAAGTAACTAATTATTTTGTGTGCCTCTGTTTTTTGGTGTCCAACTTTGAGACATCTTTATGGTGCCTGATTTTTTTTATTTTTTTTTTTAAAGGACTGGGTACCCACATCAGGGAGTCTTTCCACTGACATCAGTTAACTTTGGATCAGACCATGCTGCATTGATAAATGTCCCTGGAGTGATTTCTATTAGAAGCTTCTCACTCTTATAAGCTCCATACGTAGAGAAGTAAAGCTTCAATTTTAGCTATCAATGTGTAAAATGTACTGTAGCTCTGGCAGTGAGTTCCATTCCCTGTTCCCTCTTACTGGGCAAAAATGTTTAGGTTTTTTGTTTAAAAAAACAAGAACAAAGGCCACTACACCAGACTGTGAAGTAATTATAAAGTTTTATACACAGCAGCAGCCTTCCTGACAGCCCAGTGCTACAGAACCATGAAATGACAAAATACACAGAAAATATGAGAGTGAGGACATGGGGGAGGATTTTGCTGAGCAAGGAAGAGGAAATAAGCAACTAAACCCTTCAAAAGTGGAAAATGCTACTTTGAAAAAGTGTTACCTTTGATCAAATTGAAGGCCTTTTACATTTTCCTGAGCGAGGCATACAAAACACTTATTCTCAGTGGAGAGAACACCCACTACTGTGGGGAAACCCCTATTTACTGTCAATTTCAAATATTCAATTGGTATTTAAAAGAGGAAGTATCAAGTGGTTAAATCAAAGGACTGGAAGTAGGACAAAATGGCCTCTTGTCCTACTTTTCTCACTGATATGATTGGGGATCTTGAGCATACAGAGGTTGCCCAATCTAAAATTTGGGGTTAATTCTTCGGCATTGTGAATCTTAATTCATTGGTGTTATTAAAATGCTGGGTGGGAGATGCTATAAAAGCAAAAAGTAGTCAGTTTCTTTTTCTTCTTCTCCTTTTTCTTCTTCTTCATATCAATATAACTCCTGATGATCACAATCGAAATCAAAGTAACAATGTGCAAGGCACTGTACATACATATAATAAGAGATGACCCCTCAAAAAGAGTTAAACTCACTGTCTTTGAATTGGACTGAATTCTCAGCCCATATCAAGGGACAATGTGTGGCTATGCTGCCCCAAGGGCACAGTAGGGAAGTTTCATATATGTGAATACTCACATATAAGAGCATATGTACATGATAAAGGCATTATAATAATTGTTACATGATTCAGCAAATTAGCATATACCTGTCTCTGTCCTACTTACTAGAAACAAAATCTTTTTTATACAAAGGTATAGAAAAGACAAACTCAGCTGTAATAAGTATAAAGGGGATTCTTTATTCAGGTTTCTGATATCCAGACTCCCTAAACTCAGCTTGTGCTGCCCAGTGTCACCACAAAAGATCTCCATATATCAGGGTCTGGACTAAGATGTCATAGCTACTGACTGAATTACAGGATGATTATTATTTATCATTTCTATTACTGTAGTGTTTAGGAGCCCTAGTCATGGACCAGCATCCCATTATGCTAGGTCAAAAAAGACAGTTCCTGCCCCAAACAGCTTGCAGTCTAACTAATGATTTATTTGTATTTTCATATCTTTAGTAATTTCCAAACCAAAGTATTCCTCTATTAATTTTAAAACACTTCAGGGTATGAATGTCAAGGGCTCCATAATGGTATTAGCACATTTAACTTATTTCTGTTGTACTTCCTTAAAAAGGTAAAAAGATCCCTCTCTGTTATACAACAAGCAACATGTCATTGAAAACTATAGGAGCAATTTTTTTCCAGCATTAAAAATATTTAAGAAGTAAAAATTAACAAAGATTTACTCCCACAAACCTCCAGGTATGCTTATTAATCTATGTGCTGTATTTGTTTGTATGTATGCATATTATTTACAGGATGTAAATAATTAGGATGATGTGAAAGCAAATACATTTGCATGTTTACATCTGAGGAGCAATTGGAAGGAACAACAAGTTACATGATCAGACCTTTTTAGAAAAAAAAAATATCCCCGACGTAAATGTCAAGCTCAAGTAAGTACTTCAGCAGGTTGATGACAAATTCAGTAGAGTTCTCAGTAGCATAGTACATTCTATGAGCATAGAATAAAAACAGGAGTTTTTCACTTATTACTGGAGCTGTGTAAAATGTTTGTCACAAAATTAAGAGTTTAAATGTGCTCTTGGCATTTTTGAAGCTTCTGTGTTTAAGGAAAAACATTTCAAGGTGGTTAAATTTTGAATCAGTACTAGAAACACCATTCTACCCTCTTCTTCAGTTTAGATGTCAACAGCTTTTATCACAAATTAATTATCAGTATTAAAGCTGAGGTTCTGAAGAGAAATACAGGACAGACTATTCTGCCCGATATAGAACATGATGTAATTTCCACCCAAAAACATTTATTAACAAAATGGATGGGGAGGGGGGGAGTTGTCTGCCTGAGAAGGCAGTATTTGTATCTCCTCCATCATGGACAGGACGTTCTGAATGAGGGATTCACAACTTTGGAGTTCACTTCCCAATTGGCACCTGAGTCAGTGGGATTTTTTCAATGGATTTGAATGGGTTTTGGAGTGAGCACTGGTTTTACAAGCACTTGTCTTCATCAACCTTCCAAACATACTACAAAGCTCATCTTTTCTCTATGGCTTTTCAGAAGAGGGGAGATTGAGGACTCTGTTCTTTGGAATGGATTTTATTTCATTTTTTATTTTGCTGATATGTAAGTGTCCATGGGAAAGAATGAACTGAAAAGTCTGTACAATCTAGTATATGAATATTTTGATAGTATGGACTATTAACTTGTATATGGGTTGTGACAGGTTTGATCACAGAGACCCCGTTGGGACTGTCACCTGACATTTTCCCTCCCAGCTTGAGATTCCAGAACCCTGTCTTGTTGAGCCAGACATGCTAGCCTGCTGCAACCCAGACCCAGGGTCTGGTCCACGCCCCCATAGCTGCAGACTTTAACTAAAAACTGATCAGCAGGTCTCCTATCTCCACCACCCAGCTCCCAATGGGATCCAAACCCCAAATAAATCCATTTTACAGCTTATACAGCGTAAACTCATAAATTGTCTGCCCTCTATAACACTGATAGAGAGAGATGCACAGCTGTTTGCTCCCCCAGGTTTGAATCACTTACTCTGGGTTCATTAATAAACAAAAGTAATTTTATTAAGTATAAAAAGTTGGTTTAAAGTAAAAACAGATGGAACAAAGTAAGTCACCAAGCAAAAACACGCAAGTCTAAGCCTAATACATTAAGAAACTGATTACAGGTAAAATCTCACCCTCAGAGATGTTCCAATAAGCTTCTTTCACAGACTAGACTCCTTCCTAATCTGGGCCTAATCCTTTCCCCTGGTTGAGTCTTCGTTAGTTTCAGCAGACATCTTAGGTGGAAACTAGGGGGTTTCTCATGACTGGAAGCCCCCTATGTTCTGTTCCACCCCCTTTTATAGCTTGGCACAAGGCCAGAATCGTGTGTGTCTCTGGGTCCCCACACCTCCTTCTAAATGGATTTAAGATGGATTCCAGTATCTAGATCTAGATTTAAGATGGATTCCAGTATCAGGTGGCATGTTCACATGTCCTGTGAGACCCCAGCCTTCATTCTTCCAGGGCTGGCCCACAGGTACCCAGGAAGGTTTGCAAGTAAACAGAGCCATTTACAGGTCATAGATTCTGAAGCACCCTTAATGGCTTCCACTTAATATGTTTACATCAGTAATACAAGTTTACATCTTATTCTCCTAACTCCAGACCTAGAAATAATACATGCAAACAAATAGTATGAACACACTCAGTAGATCATAAGCTTTGTAATGATACCTTACAAGACACCTTTTCAATGAAGCATATTCCAGTTACATCATATTCACACTTATAAGCATATCTTCATAAAGCATTATGGAGTGCAATGTCTCATGGGTACTCAGAGCTTGGAATGGGAATAGAGTTGCCAACATTTTACTTCAAAAATAAGGAACTGTTTTCTTAGCATCCCCGCACTCCATCCCTCCTCCTGATAGTATTACAGGTCTGTCGCATCTTAGGCGCATTTAACATGTGCGATTTCAGCTTTATGCGGTCGGCAAAAACAAGAAAAAAACAAAACAAAAGAAAAATAACAATTTAAATATTGTTTCTGTAGTGCAGGCGATTCTGCCCGCCATTACACTCAATGTAATTTTGACTATACGCGGTTTTCGCTTTATGCGCTGACCGCGGAACGTAACCCCAGCGTAAGATGAGACAGACCTGTATTATCATTAATAAAGAAGTATTCATCTACATTCTCCAGGGGTATTTCCTACTGCTTTTTGCAGCAACCCGTGATCATTCAGAGATGAAAAAGATAAGGGCTATCCCTTGTAATAAGGGACTGTTGGGAAACCTAGATGGGAATCTATTTATGTTAAATAAAGTCCATCCCAGGCCCTCTTTTGAGGAGAAACTGCAATCATGCTGACTGCAGTAGCAGGAATTTGTTCCTGACTTCACCGGAGCTCTGTATCGGTGAAGAGAACTGCAGTAGTTGATCCTGTGGCAAGAGCACAACGTAAGTAAATAGGGCCCTGAAGCTGCAAACTCATACTCCCAGGAAAGTTTGCAGACAGAGTGTACTCACATATCTTTACTGGTATAGTTTGCAGATGACTCAAAGACTGTTTAGGTAGTCTGTAATGCGGTGGAAAGCAGTGACTCAGAGAAGAACTTAGAGTTCATCATAAATCTGTTATGTTCATGGCATACAGGTAGAGAAAGAGAAGAGAGACATAAATACTCTTTTCTGGAGAGTTGCAGCATAACACTAGTTTGTTTCCAGAGCCCTAACACAAAACAGTGAAACACAAAGTCACAGTATGCTCCTAAGGCAAAGAGGCACAACTCAACCCACCTTCCTCTAGGCTGACTTTCTTCAGACTGCCCAACAGGACCCAGATCACACTGTTTCCCTCAGAGCCCCCAACCCTACAAGCAGGACCAGGAAAACCCTTGTAATTTAAAGTGAGTGTTTCTAATTTAATACACCACAATAGCCACCTCAACCTGAATTCTCAGTGCAATGCTATGGCAAAAAGAACTAATATGATCCTGGGGTGTATAAAATTGGGAATATCAAGGAGAAGTAAGAAAGTGATATTGCCTCTTTACACAACACTGGGAAAACCACTACTGGAATATTGTGTACACCTTGGTGTCCACACTTAAGGAAAAATGTGGCAATATTAGAGAGATCAAAGGAGAGCCAAAAAATAATCTAGGGACTGGATATCCTTATGGATGTAAGTCTTAAAGAGCTTGACTCTTTCATCTTATCAAAGAGAAGGTTTAGAGGTGACTTGATCACTGGGAATAGGTACTTACATTTGACTCACATATCTGGAAGTGGGGGAGGGGGGAGGATTTTCCATCTTGCAGTCAAAGGCATAACAATTGGAAATTGAAGATAGACAAATCCAACCTTGAAATAATATGCAATTTCCCAGTAATAAAAATAATTATACATTTAAACAACTTACCAGAGGAGGTGGTGGGTTCACCACCATTTGGAGTCTTTAAGGCGTGATTAGTTATCTTTTAGAAAATATGCTTGAATCCAGTTTCTGGGATTCTACTGCCTGTATGTGTAGCAGTGGGAGTTGGGCTGCATGGTTATCTCTGTATCATGGTCAGTAGAACAGAGGTCCCATTGTTTCCTGGAGGGACTGTTATTAATGGGACAACAATGGAACAGGGAATGGGAGGAGTCAGGCTGGAAGCCATGCAACCATATGGATAAAGCAGTGCAGAGTTTAATAAAGTTATACTTCCTCAGTGTAACCTGCATTGCATTTGACTCTTTGCAAATGAAATATGGTGGCAGCCTCTGAGTGGTAAGTTCTCTGCAGGCAGCAGCTGGCAGTAGGAGCCATAGTACTCAGTCTGAAGTTCCCCTGAGCCCTGGATTTAGCAGACACACCTAGCCCAGCGATGGAGCCAGTGGAGGGATGAATCTGAGCTCTACACAGAGCTGGCCATGCAGGAGGATGACAGTAGGTGAGTAAAACTTTTAACTTATTGAGGAACAAGGCAGATAGAGCTGCACCACTCTGAAGCTCCCCACTGCCTCAACTCTTACAGCAGTCCTAGGAGCCTCAGTGAACTATTGCTCCCCAAAGCAGAACTAAATGGTGCAGGAACAGTGCTTTTCCATTGGAGAGCAATCTGAAGGAGAGGGGAGAGATTCTCTATGTTACTGCCTTACACACACTGGAAGCTGCATGCAATTTTGGGGACTTGACAGATTCCTTAATTCAGGGCAGGATAGTTTGATGCACTTGGAATCACCAGCTTTTGGAGTGGCTCTGGGAAAGCGATCTAACATTAGACAGAGGATTGCAGCAGAATCCTCAGGAGAAGGGATGAAAGCTCAAGGAGGCACAATACCTGCAGAAGTTCACAAAGTGAGACAACAGCAAAGGAGAGTGGGTGGCCAGGGTTCCATACCCAGAGTGAGAATCTCTGATTGATTCTCTAAATGATTCTTACTGTGGGAGACAACATGAGTGGCTGAAGAAGTGCCCCGCACTAGGATGCATTTCAAGGAATGTTGAAAGTAGAACAATTTTAGCAGTGTGTGCAAGAGCAGAGAAAAATTCATTCAGACTTGTACCAGGGGGGCAGGGTCATATCAGACAGTGATGATACTATCTGAGCAGGGGGTTGGATTAGATGACCTCCTGAGGTCTCTTCCAACCCTAATCTTCTATGATTCTTTTATATCTTGTTTCTCTGCTTGAGTGCAGAAGCACTTCAGGTTCAGGCTGTCAGGACAGGAAAGCAAGAAGGGAAAATATCAACCTCTGTGCATGCCACAATGCTAATACGGAAACACCATGCACACTGTCAGCTGGATAGCAGGGCCTACTGCAATGAGATTCCTTGGTGTATTGGACATGAACCCCCCACCCCATTGCAAAGAGCAGGCACAATCTAGTAATGTACAATGACAGCATAATGAAGACCATATAAAATATGACCTCAAAGTAGCTCACCTGAAGAATGACCAACAATACCATCTGAAAGTTCTGGTGATGGATGGTAAGCACCACAGATGCTTCATGGGCAACACGTCCTACAAATCCTGAATCTGATCAGGGTGCAAATTGAGAATTTTATAGCAGTAGTGAAAAAAGCAAAAGGGGGAGTCCCATAGAAAATGGAGACAATTTTAGAAGCATATGGGGATGGTTTCAAACGCAACAGGTGCCTTGAAGGAAATCTGTGACTGGAAGTAGAACCCACAATGGAACTTGTTTGCTTGTCATGAAGTAAAATTCCAGTGGCACTACATTATCCAGTACTCAGGGAACTAAAAACTCTGCAGAGAAGGGGTATCATTGCACCTGTAGAGGCTAATAGAGCCGGGGTAAACAGCATTGTGGTTTTAAGGAAGTCCTCAGGTAAATTGCACATCTACATAGATCCAAAGCCATTGAACCAGGTATTGAAAAGATGCCACTATCCAAGGTCTCCAGTTTGTTTTATTAAAGTTTTATTCCTTTCTCATTCACTAGTTTGTTATTTAATGAACCCCAAGTTTGTTACATGGAGTCAGAAGTGCTGAATGAGAAGAACACTGCAGTCATTTTGAAGTTAGCTCTTGCAACTGAAAACAGAGATAAATGGAGGCACCACAGAAGCACATGGAGCACCAGGCAAAGAGACTTTTGCATGAATTTGGTGGACATAATCGTAGTTTAAGAAAGGAATAAAGCCAAAAATTGATGTCTTGCAACCTCCTTCCAGTCTGCAATTGTCAGGCAATGGTGCAGAGAACTGGAAAAAATTCAGACAGAGATGGGGCAAGGGAGAAAAATGATAAAGTGAAATCATCTGTTTTTGTATGTTGTTGGAGAGGAAGCATTGGATATTTATAATAACTTTAAGTTTGAAGAAGGTGAAAGCATGAAGTTAAATAAAATACTTACTAAATTTGCGGAACATTGCATGTCAAAAAGTCATGAAAACCTTTGAGAGACCCAATTTTTTTACATGTGTGCAAAAAACTGATGATAACCTAGAGCAATATGTCACCGAATTAAGAAAACTCAGTAAAACCTGTGACTTCGGTAAGTTGACAGTCTCTGGTCAGAGACAGAATCATTTGTGGCATTAAAGAAAATGTGTTAAGAGAGAGACTGCTCTGTGAAAGAGATTTAACTTTAGAAAGAGCTCTTCAAATATTCAGGGCAGAAGAAACTGTGAAAGCACAAGCCAAAAAGCTTAATTCATCAGAAGGGGTTATCCATATACTAAAGAATATAGACAGCATAGATTAAATCAGAAAGTGGAACCACTTACTATGAAAACGACTTCTAGACGGAAGACTAGGTATGGATATGTGGAAGGTGTGGGTCACAGCATGGCCCCAAACAATGTATTGCCTTTGGGAATCTGTCATAAATGTGGACAAATAATTATTTTGCAAAATGGCACAGAACCCAAATGCAGAGCATTCAAGTGCATTCAGTTAAAGACAGTCTGGTTGAGGAGTTTTTCATAGACATATTGGGATCTACCAAGCTTGATGAGAAGAACTGGATACTGCCTGTGACAGTGAATGGAACAATTATTCCACTGAAACTGGACACAGGAGCTCAGGTTAATATTCTATCTGAACAAGACTGAGAGACTGAAAATAAGACCAAAACTTAGACAAACAAAAATAAAAGTACCGTATATGCTAGTTCATAAGCCTATTTTTTTTAGTAAAAAAGAGAAGCACCAGAGGAGGAGGTCGGCTTATGAATGGGTATAGAGAGGGAGAGGTGGGACACAGCTCCTCCCCCGAACAGAGGGAGCAAGGAGAGGCAGCACAGCCAGCAGAGCCAGAAGGGAAGAGGCAGGGGCGTGCCGCCCGGCCCGGCCCGCCAGAGCACGCTGCGGCCCCGCAACCCGGCCTGGGCCGCCGGAGCAGCTCCAGCCAGGCCAGAGACATCCTCCCCAGATAAGGTGGGAAGGGATGGGATGGGGAGAGTGTGGGGGTCCTGGGCTAGGGGTGGGGTCATGTGGGGGGTGGTCACAGGAGTTATTCCCCTGACTCCCAGCTTCTCCCCCCAAAAAAATTTCCCCACTGGTTGCTGTCCGGGCCCGTCAGGGTAAGCAGCTGGTGCGCCGGGACAATTTACTTAGGTTTACCTCCGTGCCTGTGGATGCTTGAGGTAAACAAACCATCTCGGCCCACCAGCAGCTTATCCTGATGGCCCGGGAGCCAAAGTTTGCTGACCCCTGAATTATAGGGTTGGCTTATGAACGAGTTATAAAAAATTTCCATTTTTACTTATTCATCTTGGAGGGGTCGGCTTATAAACGAACCGGCTTATGATCGAGTATATACGGTAACTGGTTATTCTGGAAAAAAAAATACCAGTGAAGGGGAGGAGCACTGCTAGCATCAACCATAAAAACACCATGTACAGGCTCCCTTTCATTCTAGTGCCAAAGAAGGTGACACCAATTTTAGGCCTGGCTGCACATGAGAAGCTCAATTTGGTAAAACAGGTGCTCTCGCTACAAGATCATATTGAACCTGGCTATGAGGCACTCTTTCAGGAATATTATGACCTGTCTCAAGGGTTGGGTTGCTTACAAAGATGAACTTACCATGATAGATGGGGTGATTTTCAAGGGCAGTAAGGTTGTAATTCCAATGAATCTCTGAAAAGAAATGATAGAGAAGATCCACAAGGGCCATTTAGGAATTGAGAAGAACACAAGATGTGCTGTATTGGCTGTGGATCAATCACAACATTACTAATGTGGTAGGAAACTGCATTTCATGCTTGAAATACAAGCCATGCCAACAGACAGAGCCACTGAGACCTTATCCAGTTCACAAAGGCCATATGAGAAGGTAGGCACTGATTTATTTACCTGGAAATCAAAGGATTATTTAAAAATCACAGATTATTATTCATTGTATCCAGAAATTTTCACACTGTGCAGTACTAATAGTAAGTCAGTGATAGCCAGCATGAAGGGACTCTTCTCCAGACATGAAATTCCAGATGAAGTCTTTAGCAATAATGGCTGCAATTTTCCAGTGCATATTTTAGGCAATTTGCCATAGATTGGGATTTTCATCACAAAGCATCAAGTCCAAATTACCCCCACAATCAAATGGACTTTTGGAAAGGTCTTGATGGACAGTAAAGAACCTTATGAAAAAGACTTTTCACAGTGGTGGTGATTTGTATAAAGTGTTACTGGAGAATGGCTCTTCTTCAGCTCAGCTGTTAATGGGAAGAAGGATCTGATCTAATTTACCAATTACTGATAACCTACTGAAATCTCATAACAATGAAACTATTTGGAAGATGAAAGAAAATCAGAAGTGGAAGCATAAATATTATTTTGACAAAAGGATCTGTGATCTCCCATCTCTTAACCCAGTTGATAGTGTGCTTGAGGAATCACATCTCTAATACTTGGGCCCAAAGGGGTACCATTAAAGAACAGCTGCATCCAAGGTCTTATATAGTCCAAACCGACCTGGGAGACACATTTTGACGTATTCAAAGGGATCTACGAGTAATCCCAGAAAGTTCCAACACATTGACAGTAGATGTGGACCATCACATCTCCTATCCAGCTCACCCACAGAGCAACGGTAAGGTGAAATCAGGGGTGAAAATAGCTAAGAGACTGTTACACAAGAATGTTTCTTCTGGTTCAGATGCCTAGCTACCATTTTTGGCAGACAGGAATACCCCGTCACAGGGGTGCCAAAACAATCTAACGCAGGCACTGATGGGACAAAGGATCAAAACCCTGCTACCAATGAAGAAAGACCAGTTGCAGCTAGAAGGCTGGAACTAGCCAACAATCAGAGAAAGCAAGCACTAGAGTATGACAGGTCATTCAGGAACCTACTGTCCCTGGAGACAGGCACTCTTGTGAGGATCCAACCATTAGTGAAACACCAGAAGGAGTGAACTAAAGTAGTCATGAGGGGTGCAGCGGCACCCAGGGCATACGAAGTGACTACACAGAGAGAACCTACAGTAAATAATCACAGAGCATAGAGACAGAGAACCATTGGGAGGCCAATCCATTGAGAGAGATTTTGCTACACTTGGTGACAGGGAGACAGATAATGTGATCTCCTTAACAGAAGATCACACCAGAGGCGACCTACTTCAAAGGCTATGTAACCAGCTGAATCTGTGGTAAAACAAGATTCCAACTTGGCTATGTGCTAGCAATTGCTAGCCAAAGGGATGGAGGGCAGAGCAGGATTGGGGCTTCTTTTTTTAAAAAAATATTGTAAAATAAGGAAGATGTATCATGATCAGTAGAACTGAAGTCAGAGGGCCCATGTTCCTTGGAGGAACTCTTATTGTGGGGACACCAGGTAAATAGGGTGGAAGCAACCCAGCCACATGGACAGAGCAGTCCGCAGGGTTCATTAAAGTTCCACTTGTTGAACTGAACCTGCAGTCAGCTTCACTCCTTGTGACTGAAACAATGATCCTGCCTGACCTTAGATTCTGTGAATTAATGAATCCCCTGTTCTTTCCCTTCCTTCTTGGGCCATGGAGAGAGTTGGAAGGTCTGAATTGTTTTCAATACAGTTATAATACTTGCAGCTCTGCAATAGGACAATGGCTATAAACAAATAATCAGCTTCAGAGCTTTAGCCGTTTGCCTCCATGGTCAAGCAGAACTTTTTTTTCCCTGTTCCACAATGGCCAGATGTATTCTGTCTTTGTTGGCTTTTGCCTTTCTATGAAGCATCAGCAGTTGGCCACAGTTGGAGATGAGACACTGAACTGAATGCACTAGTGTTTTGACATGGTACAAAGGATCCTCTTTCTTAGATGCCTGACTGTGTGTCTTACTCACATGTTCAGGGGCAAATAATCACCAGATTTGGGGGTTGGGAAGGACTTTCCACCAGGTCAGATTGATAGAGACCTTGGTTTTATTGCCCTTCCTTTCATCTGGGCAAATCCGATCTAATCAATTCCCTGCCATTGCAGGAGCCTCAGGCACTGGTTATGTCTTGGTCTCAGTGTGTTGCACACTCAAGTTCAGTCTCCTGAGTTATTGGTCTCAACAGAGCACCAAATGGGTGAAATTTAATGACCTGAGAGACACAGGAGGCCAAACTAGATGGTCCCTTCCAGCCTTAATCTCTATGGAATTATGTCTGAATCACTTGTTATGACTGTACCTAGTGGATCACTGCAAAACGGAAAAATATACAGTTTTGAAAATAGAGCCCCTGAAGAGACAGTAAGCAGTCTCTGGAAGCCCCTGTAAAGGTGGGTGCCCCAGCATGGAGAGCCTCCTGGGGTAGCAGAACTGGGAGGGCAGTGGAAGATAGTGCCCCTATAATGGAAATGTTGGAGGCTGATCTGTTTCTGCCCTCTCACCTTGTTCCGCTACACATTCTGGCAAGTACATCGCCCTGTTCCCAGCCTTGAGCCAGTTCCCCCCAGCACAGAAGCTCCCCAGGCAGAGCACTCATCCCACTTCCCCTTCTATGACTCCTTCTCCCATTCAAAGCAAGCTTTTACTGCCTGTGGGGACTCCATGGGGAAGTTAATAATAATAATTAATAATAGAGCTGCAGGTTGTGTTAACTTCTTTGTGCTTTTGTGAAGCTGATGGGATGACTTAAAGAAATTCCTGTTTGGTGTAGCAAACACCATCAACATCTGTCCTGTTCCTATCTTCCTGATTATTTCCCTACCAGTAGCCAGTGTTCCAATTTAACCCTTTCCAAACAGGGCTGCTCCTCCCAGCCCACTTAAAACAAGTGTCTTAAAACTGTATAAACCACTTATAGAGGGCAGTATTATCAACGTTTTTCCATTCTTCTTCATTATTTGTGGAAAGGGAAAATGCCTCAATTGTTGCACTGTCAGTACACGGGATGGTAAATACTGAATTTAGAGGCACTCAGTAAGCTAGAAAACTGTAATGGTAATTCTACAATACTATCCATGCTATGAAATAAATCACTTGCATGATTATAGAAAGTTACTTTTTAACTGTTTAATACTATGTAAATCATTAGCAAATCAGAGTAAGAATGAACAGCTAATATCTCAATATTGTTGATAATTTTTTTCCCTTGTACATAATGTGAACAATTTAGAAACACTCAAAGGATTGCCTATCCTGTGTGGAAGATCTACTAACAAGGAAACCGTATGTGTGTACACAGGTAGTCAGAAAGACACATTCATGATGTGACTGAAGAATCTGTAGCTCTTTGTAACTGGTTTATTACTGCTCAGTGTTTTTCAAGTAGCAGTAAAAGAGGAGTATTTATAGTTAATTCCACCAGAAGGAAAAATAAGGATAATTTATTTTAATCAGACTTAATTCTTTGACATTTTAAGTGTGCATCTCAAATCTGGTAAAGTAATTATCGAAATCAATAACAAAATGTAAGTAAGTGCAAATTTTTCTCCTGCAATGCTATTTTGCTATTTTGAGTCTGATACTGAATCACTTTTAGTGTCACTTTACTGATATAGAAAGCAATCAGTCTTACATATTCTCAGAGTCATGCAGAGTGCCTTTAGCTGGCTCTGTGGCCTTTGGTGGCTTTATACTCTAAGCCTAGGGCCTAATAACCAAAATCACTTCTATGTAGGAAATCCAGCTCCTAAATGAGTACTGTATGATTATTCCAACCTGTCTGAAGATACAGGAGAGGCTCCTGCTGTGCTCAGGCTTGTTATATAGGCACTCTTGTTCACTCACCCTGAAGTTGAAGAGTTTATTCCTTCCATTTACAGGAGAACATTTCAATTTAGTTGGTGTGCATTTACTCATTGAAGTGCTCCGACTACTAACTTAGTCATTTAAACCTGTTATTTGAAAGATTCAGTTCCCTGTTCATAAAAAATGTTTACAAAAGTTTAATCTTGATTTTTAAAACTGTAAACTCTTAAGTGGTGATATTAAAACAAGCTAGGAAGGGAAACTGTGATGTAAAAGAGTAGATGTTGGCTGTGACAACACAACTTTCTACTGGATCCTCAGTACATCTAAAGTTTTCCTGACATTGCACCGCATTCAATGTCTCTTTCCCAAAGAGCTTACAAACTCTGTAGACAATGTACAGAAAAGTATGAGAGGAGAAGTAGAACAACAAAATACATTGTGATTGAATAGTGGTGTTAAACTTTAGACTTGTTCCACAATTTTGTTTGATTTCTGTTGAGATGGCTTTTGAATCTTATTCATTTAGTAATATTAAACCCCTTATTCCCTCAGTTCCCAAGAAATAAGCTTAACTTTGAACTCATCGCTGAGGATTATTTTTATTAGCATCCTGTTAAATAACTTGAGTTGATTACGCTTAAGTGTAGGGGTTGGATACAGGGCATATCATACATTCCCCTCTAGCTGCTGGAAAAGAGAGTTTTCATTCTTATTCTTTTATTCTCTCCCATTTCACAACTATGCAAGTGGGGGGTCCCCACTATGAACCCTTTCCACAGATATTTCTAAATACGGTGATGTAGGAGGAGATCAGCCCTTTTACCTCTTCTCAGCCTCAGTTTTTGAGTCCTGCTCCACGTAGGGTGACCCTACATCCTGTTTTGGCAAGACAGTCCCTTTTTTAAGCCCTGTCCTGACCATCCCAACTTTTTTTTTTCAGGCAAAGAGCAAATGGGACAAATGCCCACTTGGTATGGAGGAACATGGCGGGACGGGGGGAGCAGAGATGAGAGGAATCGGATTTTAAGAGCTGCAAAAAAGCCAGAGAAGTAACATACACAGGTACTTCTTTGTTACTCTTCCACAACTATTCACCACTCTATGTTAAAAAAAATGTAGGGCCTTCCCTGAAGTTTAAAAAAAATAAATTACACACTTTGACTAAGGTAGATTGTTCATAGCAAAGCTCAGGGATGCTGTTGGAGGTGGATATACTTATATTTTCCCTAGTCCCAAGGACACTGTGTTCAGGTGCTGGGAGGGAAACAGAATAAATAGATGCAGAAGTGCTGTAGAGAAGGAAGTTGTTGCAATAAATTATTTAGACCAAATTTATTCTACATGAAATTATTGTATTTTCTAGCTTTGTTTTTTATTATAATAGTTTGTGTTCATGCACTGCTCCTTGTTTTCTAGTGTTGCATATGCATAGTGCATTAGTTGTAAGTAACATCTAATGTGTTCCAGACTGATGTGTGTGTTGTATCATGCTATTTTAGGTGCCCAGCACTGGAGAGGGTTAGATAGTCTGCACAACTTGGTGAGATTTGGCAGATTGGTGATAACCTCTTTAGGAGGAACAGATTGGTTTCTTCGGATCATGGGAAGATGAATTGCAACTGAAATTAATCTGTGTGCAGTGAACAAGGTCTGTGTACCGCTTAAGACTCACATGATCCTTCAGAATACAGCATATGTGGGACTTAAGTGGTTCATAGCCCTTGTGCTGACCTGCTGCACAGGGATGAATATTACTAGAAATTAGTATTTTTTGAAGCAGTGTGTATTAGGATCATTAGTAGGTGATATAATAGTGTTATACAGTACCTCATCCAGTAAACTGTTTTTTGTTGTCTAGCAGATGGGCCATTACCTTTATGCATTGAACCCCACCCTTATATTTCAAAAGAAAATACTTGTTAAAGCTCTTCTTTTATGGTGCCTTGTTAGAGAAGGCACTTCATTTAGAAACCGTGTGCTTTATTACACTACATGCATTTTTTTCTGTACTAATAACACATTCTCAATTGCGGCTTTGAATGTGGAGTGATATGAGTATTTAAAATCAAATCAAATAAAGGAATGTTTAAAAATAAAACACAATTGGAAGGCAAAGATAAAGTGAGTAGTTATGAAGATAGCTTGGATAGAGCTGGAGAAGGATTAGGGCAAAATAAGTGAAGACATTTAAGCAGGAGTGGAATTGTGCTTGGGGCTGGATCTAAAGCTCATTGAAGGAAGAAAGGTTTAGAAAAATTCTGACCAGCCTTGATGGCTGATCTAATAGGTCTTTTCCATCTTTAACTCACATAATATCCATTTACAAAGACATCTGCTGTAAATACGTAGTATCCACGATTTAGGATTAGTGTCATGCATGCTGTTCAGGTTATTATGTAAAATTATTAGTGCTATTTTAATGGTCAGACATTGTTATACAATAACTAGTTATAAAGGTGGAGTTATTATTCTGGTTTTATGTAATTTATAACATACTACATGTGCTTTATGTATGAATTTGTCCTTCAGGTAAGAATATTAAATAAGCATTTAAAAAAGAAATGACACTTGGAAAAGCCACTCAGGACACGCCACGCACAAAAATTAACTGTGCAAAGGTGACATCACTATGCTAGGAGTGAGATCAGCAGGTTGCTGTAATAAAAGGGACTGCAGAGCAAGAAGCCCAGTCAGGAAGGGGACATGGAAGGTTGTTAGAAAATCTGTATAGAATTTAGATTGGCTACTTTAGTGTAGTTATATAAATTTTAATATCTTCCTTAATAATAAAATTCATCTATATCCCAGATGTTGGGTTATTGGTCTCTTGGCCTTTCCTAAGAAGTAATTGAGCACTTTTTGTGGGGACAACGGGAATTGAGGAGTTCTGATTAGTTTTCTCTAGTTTATAAATTATTTATCACCTTCTTTCATTTTCTTCTTACACCTATTGGGACCTTTTCACAGTCGTGTTGTATAATAAGAAAGTGAACACCCAGATTCTGTTTGCTATGGCTCACTCTCATGAGTCATTTAGCATTTTGTAATTCAATGGAAAAAGCTATTGGATTAGTGGAAATGAAGTAAGAGCTTTATAGATGTTTTCCCTACCATGTTTTCCTTCTTGAAAAGGTAATAATGATTTGACTCATTTGAGGGTGGGAAAATTGCCTAACAAGTCCAGACCTGCATTGCTATACAGGAAACCTATCACTTAACCAACCAATCAGATGCCCATTTTTAAAATGCATATTTCGTAGAATAGATAGATAATACTTAGTCCTGCCATGAGTGCAGAGGACTGGACTAGGTAACCTCTTGAGGTCCCTTCCTGTCCTATGATTCTGTAATTCTACATACATCATCTGGGTCGAAATTGGATGAAATCAGCACCCTGAGATGTGTCTTTAGCTGTGCTCAGTTTCCCTGTGTCTCTTATGTATATGAAAATTAACACATTTTGATATATTGTTTAAAATGTCCATGTTTTTTGTTGTTGTTGTGTAAGATTTTGTTTGTTAGAGGTGGGAAACTGAACATGATGAACTACAAATATTTGTGACATCTCATGTTGTCCTCTTTCAGTTTTAAAGCACGTGGAAGGGAGCATTATTCCCAAATAAGCCACAGTTTCTTTGGTTCCCTCTGCAGCTGACGCCAGTAGCCACTAGAGTCAGTGAATACTGAACCCTGTTTTGTGACAGGAACATTAATCTTCTGTACTCTTGGGTGTGTCTACACAGCATCTGAGAGCAAGCCTCCCAGCCTGGGTGTCAGAGAGCCGGCCACAGCAGGGTCACTCTCCTAGCAACACAGTGGGCATAGCTGATCCTGGCACAGGCTGCTTGATTGACCACACTTCCTGAGGGGCGGGAGCTAAGCTCCTATTTCACCAAGTAGCAGCCAGAACATGCTGGCTGCCCAACACATTCCACATGACAGCTGTGCTTGATCCTGTTTCCTGTGCCTGCTCCTGCCCAGTCTGCTCTTGTGCCTGCTTCGGTTCTGCCCTTTTCCATCCTTGACACCCTTGGCTCTTACCCTAAGCTCTGCTTCCTGACCATAACTTCAGCTTGCCCATTGGCTCTGACTTAGGCTCCGCTCTCAGCCACACCCATGGGTATCCCGGGGCCCCAAGTTTTGACTCTGGTTTGGTTCAAGTGCATTCACACCCACAGGCCTGGCCACCCCGATGGCTCCAACCTTAGGCCTGGCTGCCCATGTCCTGGGCATGATCCTGATTCTGAGTCCACAAATGTTTTGTAGCAGGATCATACTAATGCATTAAAATAGCTGGGTAGATGGTGCTTTGATGTTGTGGCTCAGACTCTGAAGCCCACCTCCCTTCCACACCAGGCTTCAGAGCCTGCGCTCCAGCCTGAGCTGCAACATCTACACAGCTACTTTTAGAGTGCTGCTAACACAACTCTGTAGCTCTGGGCTGGGAGGCTTATTCCTAGAAGCAGTGTAGATGTAACCCCTGACTCATGTCACGTGGCTTGTGCCAAGAGATATAGATTAATCCCTTATAGACACTCCTGTGTCACACCAGGATTACACCCCAGGCATGGACTGCTCACCATACATAACTAGAGGGTCTGCATTAAATCTGGCCCAAACACGGCATACACTGGCACTTACATGCTCAGAATCCCTGCCTCCAGACACCTAATGGACACCCAGTGCAACCCACATGGCTGTGTCCCATGCCATGTTGACAATGAGCTCCCAATGGCTGTTTACATAAAGGCAAATCCTATTCCTTGTAAATGAAACTCCTCTTGACTTTAATAAGACTAGACTTTGGCATATATTTCACATGGTAATTACTGTGAACAAGAGCAGCTGCTCCGAGCAGCAGTAATTCATCACAAGTTTTCTTTATTCTTTTTTATTTTTATATTTTGCTGATGGAAGCATACCAAGGATAGCAGATGTTTCCCAGCTCCTGCAAGGAATATGTGTCCTGGAGGTCGCACACCCCTTTTCACGCTATCAAATACAAACTTGCAAGGGGGCTGATGGTGTTGATAATATTGCATGGTGAACTTTCTCTTCTATTTTTCTCTTTATGCTTAATTTATTATGTTTTTCTGCTCTCAACCACACTATTGAACTGAATGGGGAAAAAATGTGCCCATTATTATAAGCTGAATAATATATTATATTTACATGAATAAGTATGTAGCAATTAACTCTATGTAAAATAGCCATCCAACCAATTTTTATGCATTAGAACTGGGAGGAAAGTTCCCCAATGCTGAGTGACACATTCAGGAATCTGATCACTAGAAGCAAGAAAACAAATGAATGATTTTAAAACCAATTTAATTTGCCAGAAAACATTAATCATAGCAGGCCAAACTCTGCCCTCAGGCAAGTTGGTGCAACTCCAGTGGAGTACAGTGGGAGTTGTGCACACATATCTGAAATCAAAATTAAGCCCCTAATTTGGACATGTTTAATCTTCTGGCAGTAGAGCAGTTGTTGGACTCTCCATTTTTCAGGGTTGGTAAAAATGATAAATGATCATTGATGGAATTGGAGGGAAATCAGATTTTCATTGGATTTGCAGGTGAAATCAATATGTCAAAGGTAGCTGTTCAGAAGCAAAAATCATGGACCAGATCCTTAGCAGTATGAACAGAAATGAATATAGCTTCAGTGGCTTCCGGATAGATTAAAAACTGATGCATAAAATTACTTGGAGTGTCCGTGTCTTTATTATACTGAATCCTGGTTTATAACCACTGGAACACCCCAGTACGAGTATTGTAAACTCTGAAAATCTAGAATGATTAGCCAGTTGCAGTGAAGAACAGCTGCTTACATTTAAGATAATATTCTCAAAACCATCACTACATCAAAAACTCCATTTGAATCCTTTTAGAGTGTCAGGCAAGTCTGATGCCCAACTGGTGACTTAATTAGAGAATAAAAGAGGAACATGGACTGTTCTCAGTTAACATTAGAAGTGGTCAGGGGCAGCTCTATGTTTTTTGCCGCCCCAAGCACGGTAGTCAGCGGCCTTCGGCAGCGTTTCTGCGGGTGATCTGCTGGTCCTGTGGCTTCGGCGTACCACCGCCGAATTGCCGCCGAAACCGTGGGACCGGCGGTCCTCCCGCAGGCATGCCGCCGAAAACTGCATGACTGCCGCCCTCACAGCGACTGGCAGGCCGCCCCCCATGGCTTGCCGCCCCAGGCACGCGCTTGCTGCGCTGGTGCCTGGAGCCGCCCCTGGAAGTGGTCAAATGCCGTCTGTCAAATTTCATTGTCGAGTTTTGTGGTCTTCAGCCAGGTTTAATAAAAATGCTTTCACCCCTAAAATTGACTTTAGAGATTGAGAAAAATGGAAAGCAGCAAAGAAAGGTCTATTTATCATCTAGGTATATAGTTATATAGTGTCACATGCTGCAGTATCTGGGCACTGATACACAGTTAAGAGACATGGCACTTCTATATTGAAATGATAGGTACCTTAGAAATTCCATAGACTGACATGTACAGCAGATAGAAGTGATTCTTGTAGACCACATCTAGCTAAGAGTTTGGGAGTGATGGGGTGGGAAAGAGGAATAGGGGCCTGTGTTCTGTATGCAGAACAAGCCTCAAAAGTAATAACTTACTCCTTCAAGCTCCCTCAGATCCAAAACAGCCATTTCAGTTCCTAGATATTTCCCTCAGTTGACTTTCAGTGTAATAATCCTAGGGCCTCATTAGCCTGACAAAATGAATGTGTTTTTTTTTTTATATGTGTAACTTGCTGCCAAATGGCCTTCCCCAAGTCTGCCTAGTTCCATTATTAAGGTAGTTCTCCTGTGTGATGTGAGATTAACTTTCTAAATGCTACGTGGTGACAAACTATTTTTGTACTTCCACAAAAAAAAATACTTGCAACACAGAATTGGCACACAAGAGATTCCATTCTAGAGTGAAGTGCATGAGCATACATTGGATCAGTGCATAGCACACATGTACACTAATGGCTTTCCCTAGCAATGGAAACAATGTACACCTTTTATATCTGGGATTAGAACAGGATCAGTGAGGTGTCCTCTAAAAGCAGATACTGCAGGATTCTTTTGTCCCTATTTAAAGAAATCCATTTCCCCATATGTATTCAGCTAAAGTCTGCCAGTTACTGGTTATCCAGTCCATGCAAGAAATTTTGGATTGATTAATGATCATGCCTAAAAGGCAATGTACCTATCTAGTGGTAAAGAAAAGACACGTAACATTTAAGATATATATAGAACTAAATTCTGCTTAAACCAGTAAATCCAGATACTCCTCTCACTTACACCTGTTTTACACCTGTACAGTGAATTTAATGGATCGTTCCTGCTTACACAAGAAGAGAATCCAACCCTTTGGCTTCAGAAGGGGTTGCATGCATTTAAAGGAGAGCAGATCTAGGTCCATACTCTAAGTAAAATATTGGTGGAGAGTTCATACATCTGTCAATAATTAGTTTCTATTACACTTCTTCTTATGGGTCGGTGAGTTAGTTTAAAAATTATACAAGCCAAACTGTCTTGGCAAGAATAATGATTAATGAATATTCAGCACCTGCTGGGAAAGAATAAACAAGGCTATCCAGCATGTGAAATCATGTATTGCAGATGGGAAAATATTTAAATACAAACACTGAGAGTCTGTCCTCTTATTTCAGTGTAAATAAAAAGTAACCTAGCTGAAATCAATGGAATTATACCAGGGTAAGAGACCCTGAGTTAGGTCAAATCAGGTCCACAACAGTGTTTATTTTAATCTGACATTGCATATTCAGTGTGTATTTTTGATTGTAAATTCTCTTTCTCCTCTTTTTAAATAAAGTTAAAGAATACAATCTTTTAATGCACAGGTATAGTTTAAATTCAAAATGCACAAAAGAAACATCACAGCAAACATAATTTGTAAACACATTCAACTACAATCTTTATGCTGATGACTCAGAAATCTACCTCTCTGCTTCAGACCTGTCACTTTCTGTCCAAACTAAAATCTTGGCCTATCTGTTTAACATCTTCTTGTATTTGTCTAGACATAAGCTCAGCCTGGATAAGACAGAGATTTTATCCTTCCCTTCCCCATCTCCTTTCTCTATCACACTGGAAAACCCCACCATCTTGCATCTCACTCAGAGTCATAATATTTGTATCCTCTTCTACACAGACTACTCTTCAACATCCTCATAGTCAGGCTATATCTAAATCTTGCCAATTTTTTCTGCATAACCTCTCTAAAATATAGCCTTTCCTATCCATTCACACAGATAAACTCTCATCATCGTGTGTCTCAATGACTGTAATATCCTTTTTGGTGGCCTGAACAAATGCAATTTTGCTTCACTCATATCCATTCAGAATGCTTCTTCAATGTCTGTTTTCATAGCCTGACACTTTGATCATCTCACCCTTCTCTTTGCATCCCTCTACTGGCTCCCATTTCTCCATAGTATCAAACATAAGCTATTTGGTTTCACTTTCAAAACCCTTCGCGGCGTATCCCTATTCTATCTTCTCTCATTCACTATCGAGATGTCGACTCCCACTTTTGATCAGCCAATGATACCACTTGTCCACTTGTTACATTTTCAAGCAAGAACCTTTATGCTTTCTCCCGTTCTGCCCCACACACTTGGTAGAAGCTCTCCATAAACATCTGCAAAACTATTTCATTATCCATCTTCAAATCCCTTCTTAAAACTCTCCTTCACTGTGATGCCTACAGAACAGTTGACAATGATTAGGCCGCCATGGTGCTGAGATAACTGCCTATCATGCTGACCAACATTGTCTCATTGTTCCCTTGCACTCCCCCAATCTATCAATTCATCTGTCCCCATCTGTTGTCTCTTGTTTTATAATTAAATTGTAACCTCTTTGGGGCAGGAACTGCATTTTTTTGTTCTCTGTTTATATGGCATCTAGCATAATGGAGTCCTGGTCCATGACTAGGGCTCATAGGTGCTATAATAATACAAATAATTAATAGTAATTCAGCCATATAGTGCATAGTGTATTTATTTAATAGAGCATTCAAAAAGGCCAATTTTTCATAGAAATTCTAAAGCATTTTTGTTTTATCCCAAAATTTCCCATGAATGAAAAACTGACATGAAAATGGAAAAAAATCATTTTTTTTTGCTAAAAATTTGTTTCAGAAAACCAAATACCATGTTAATGAAAACCAACCCAAACCCCAAAACCTTTAACCCAACATTTTTACAGAAAAATGAAAAAAAAATACCCCTTTTTTTGTTCCCAGTTTTCACTGGAAAATTCTGAGCAAAATGAAAAGTTACCACAATTTTTTTTTTGCTCAAAACCACAATTTTTATTGAAAAAATGCTACATTAAACATTTCTGATCAGATTTAATATTAAGGCATTGAAGTTAATGATAGGTGTTTTGCTTGAGTAATACAACATATATATATGAAATGGAGCCAAATTATGTTTGCTTTGGGAACGTATAGGTCTTGATCCTTTTAAGAATTGGAAGTCAAATCCTACCGAGGAAAATAGAAAGGAGATAAACTCTGGCAAGTCAAGTGCAAAAGTATAATTTGGCAGGCTTAAAAAGAATTTGAAGAGCCACTAGAAAAAAAATTAACAGCATTTTTTTTAAGTCCAGCAGAAGCAGGAAGCCTGCCAAATAGTCACTGGGGCCACTGAATGATCAAGGTGCTAAAAGAGCACTCAATGAAAACAAGGTCGTTGTGGAGAACTAAATGAATTATTTGCATTGGTCTTCACTGCAGAGGATGTGAGGGAGATTCCCACATGTGAGCCATTCTTTTTAGGTTACAGATATGAGGGACTGTCCCAAATTGAGGTGTCAATAGAGGAGGTTTTCAAACAAATTGATAAATTAAATAGTAATAAGTCACCATGATCAGATGATCATTCTAGAGTTCTGAAGGAATGCATATATGAAATTGCAAGAAAAACTAACTGTGGTATGTAACCTATCATTTAAATCTGCTTCTGTGCCAGATGACAGGTGGGTAGCTAATGTGATGCCTATTTTAAAAAAAAAAAAGGTTCCAGAGGCAATCCTGACAATTACAAGCTAATAAGCCTAACATCAGTATCAGGGAAATTGGTTGAAACTGTTGTAAAGAACAGAATTATCATATTCATAGATGAACATAATGTGTTGGGGGAAGAGTTGACATTGCTTTTGTAAAGGGAAATCATGCCTTGTTAATCTATTAGAATTTTTTGAGGGTGTCAACAAACATGAGGGCAAAGGTGATTCAGTAGGTATAGTGTACTTGGACTTTCAGAAAGCCTTTGACAAGGTCCCTCACCAAAGGCACTTAAGCAAAGAAAGCAGTCATGGGTAGGAAATCAACCAAATTAATGGCAGTGAAAATCACATCATGGACCAAGAAATCTGGTCTCCTCCATGAAATCTAGTCTCCGGCCACCCAGCTCTGAAGGCAGAGTGGAGAGCAGTGGTTTCTGGCCAGGCGCCCAGTTCTGAAGGCAGTGCAGCTACCACCAGCAGCACAGAAGTAAGGGCGGTAATACCATCCCATGGCACTCTTACTTCTGCGCTGCTGCTGGCAGCGGCGCTGCCTTCAGATGTGGGCATCCAAATTGCCACCCTTACTTTTGCACTGCTGCTGGTGGTAGCACTGCCTTCAGATCTGGGCACCCCGCCATCAGCTACCACTCTCTGACCCCCGCATCACTGAAGGCAGTGCAGATGTAAGAGTGTCAATGCTGAAACCCCCATAAAATAGGCTAGCAACCCCATTTCGGGTGGGGGCTCCCAGTTTGAGAAACGCTGCTGAGAAATCACACGTTTTTCATGTGAGAGTTACGGCATAAATAGCACATTTCATGGATGTGTAACACTCGATCACTTGATAATGTGCCCTGTTCTGTTCACTCCCTCTGAAGCATCTGTTAGCAGCCACTGTCAGAAGACAAGGATACTGGGCTAGATGGACCGTTGGACTGATCCAGTACTGCCATTCTAATGTTCTTATGATTCTCAAGTCCATTAAATCTGCCAGAATAGTACCTTGCAGCCGTTGGCATCTGAGTAGCTCCCAGTGGCAATCGCAACTCAAACAGAGAAGATAATCTGGCTCCAAAACATTGCATTTTTGTGAATTTAAATTTTAATTTATTTGCTAGCCTTTTACAGTATCTCAATAGCATCTTTGTTATCCTGTGCACACATTCTACAGACCCAGTCATACAGATATAGTGAATTAGAATAAAAGTCTCATATTGTTTCAGTGCATTACAGTGTCCAGATTACAAATCTAAAGGCTGTTCTGAAAGCACTGTCTTGCCTAGTGCTTAGTCCATAATGCATGGCCCTTTGGATTGGGATTGCACACAGGACTTTGCAGGATCAGACCACTTGCTAATGAGATTGTTCTACAAAAGCACTTCAGTATAAGAGTGTTCCATTGTACATGAAAAACACATTAAACAGCAATTAAAAAAATCTGTTTTCTCTCTATGCCCTCAGAGAGCAGCTGAACAGGATCACTAGAGAAATATTAAAGACTTTGCCAGTATCACATTTTAATTAACATTAATTAAAACAACATTTTATATAAACTAAAACAAAATGAATTTACTCATAAGATACAATAAAATATATTTTTCAAAGAAATTGTCTCTATTGAAATAGCAGTACATCACCAAAAACAGCCAGCTATTAATAAATTGTTTGACTACAGTACTATGCTATTGTATTTTGTCAGGGCCAAATTTTGCTCACCTTAGTCATAGTAGTCCCTGACTCTTATTGTCTCCACCCTAAGTAAAATGAGCAAAACTTGGTTCTTTGTTACAGCCTGATCCAATGTCCTTTGAAATCAACGGAGAGGTTCCCATTGAATTAAATAAGCTTTGAATCTGTCCCTCAGATATTTACTATAATGATTTAATATTAGGGATGCATCTTGTGCTGGATGAGGAGAAGGTTGTAGCCTTCCCAGCAGGACCTATGGAATTGTTTTGATCCCTTAGAGCTCTAGTCCTGTGAAGATGAATTGGGAAGGGTGCAAGTGAGAATGGCATTAGAGACGGGAGTAAAATGCAGCAGCTGTTGTTTCCAGAGGCTATGATGATGTCCTTCTCTGGATACGGCAGAGGGCCTTCCAGGAGAGCTGGTGCTTCTGAGAGGCCACTCCTGGAAGACTTATGCTCTCATTGGGGATGGCGCCCCACATGGAGTGAGCAAGGTGTGGTGTGGCAGGTCACCAGGGACTTAATGTTTCTGGAGTAGAAAGGAGGGAGGGAGGGAATATTAGCTCTGCTTACCTACTTTCTCAATGACTAGTGCTGCTGAATATGGAAAATCTGTCCTTTAGCTCTATACTATAAGAGCCTATTTTCAGATTGTGCTGGGAGAAATTTTTCTATTCAATATATTGTACAACAGGAATGCAAGCCACAGCTACAGAATGGGGAACTGTATACTGGAAAGCAATGACTCTGAAAAGATGTGTGTGTGTGGGGGGGGAATCATAATGCAAAAAAGCAGCTCAATATGGGCTCCCAGTATGATACGTTGGGGGAAAAGAGCTAATGTGATTATTGGATATACAAAGGAGGGAGTAATGAGTAGGAGTATGGAGGTGACTTTATGGCTGTATATGGCATCAGTGACAAATGCTGGAATATTCTTTCCAGTTCTGGTGTCAACATTTTAAAAGGGATGTTGAACAATTAGGGTGCAGGAGAAAATTACAGAAATGATTTGAGGCCTGGAGAAAATGCCTTATAATGAGAGAATTTAAAAGCGCAGTGTGTTTAGGTTATCAAAAAGGAGCCTGAGAGGTGACTTGATTATGGTGTATAAGTACTGCTATGAGTTGGGTGAACCTTTATCATGGTCTGAGTTTAAAAAAAACCTCAGTGAGGTTGATGGGTATGAATAAACCCTTCAATTAGCATAACTGAAAGGATAAGTTAATGCACAGGGTTGTCAGTTTTCAGTCGAGGGTCACGCTTAAGTAAACTGAATATGTTTCATATTTCTGACTCTGGCCATTCATTATGATGGTTAGTTCTCTTTTAGCGTTGGCATGGTGGAGGTGGAATGTGCTAGAGACTGTCTTACTGGTGCTAGACTGAAGGCGCCATGTCTTGCAGTAAATCGGCCAGCTTTGCAGCAGCATCACTCAGGATCTTTGCCAGCTCAGAGAAAGTTGGAGCCTGGAGCCCGCAGAAGATGTCGTCTGCATAGATGAACTTCCGTGACTGGGTTGGTGGCACATCACTGATGTATAGATTGAACAAATTTGGGCTAGGACCAACCACTGGGATAACCCGTTCATCTGTTTTTTCCAAACACTAGTTTTCTCATCCATGTGCACCGCAAACCGTCTGTCTCAGAGTAGCAGTTCGATGGCATCAGTAATCCATGATGGGAGGACTCTTGATAATTTAACAAGTAGACCCGTGTGCCACACCGTATCATACACTGCAGTGAGGTTAAGGAAAATAGCGCTTGTTTTCAGGTTTCTTTGAAAACTGTTTTTGATTAATGTGGTTAGTGCAAGTACTTGATTGCATGTGCTTTGACCTTGTGCTCAACATTCAAGATGTTCTCCACCACTGATGTTATTTGGTGCTCTAGACCCTTGAAATACACAGAAAGCAGCGATAGTGGATGTTAGCTTGATGCCTGGTTTGGAAGGTTTTGGAAGGCCAATAATTTTTGACATGCACCAGATTGGTGACTCTTGTGAAGAATTGAGCCAACCAAGATCAGGCTGTTGGCCCAAGATGTTTTGGGAACTTTGAAAGGATGTTGTCAAAGCCAGCAGTGGTGCCAGACTTGATGTCAGGGCCGTAACCAGGGTGGGGTGAGTGGGGCAGCCACCCAAGGCACAAAGCCACATGGGGCACAGTGTGGGGCGGTCAGGACAGCCCCCGCAAATTGTATACTGGTTCCAGTGCTCCAGAGCCTGCCAGAGTCACTGTCCCCTCCGAAGTGATGTGCACAGGATCTGCCCACCACAGCTGAATCACCTCAGTGCATGGCAGGAGGGGAGGGGAGGACAGCTGGGGCTCCTGGGGCTCCCTTCCCCAGCTGGGCACTCCCGCTCCCCTGCATCCCCAAGTGCCACTTGGAGAGCACCCAAGTTAACGTCTAGGGGACCAGGGGCAGGGGGAGAGGGCATCCAAAGGCAGGTGAAACTTCCCCACAAGGGCTGGGCGGCCAGAGTATCCCTGTAAACTCTGGGTAGGACACCAACCAGGGGCTCACAGGGGAGCAGCTGCTGCGGCCTGGGATCAGGAGTGAGGGAAAGTCTGGCCCCAGGCTACCCCAGGCCGGGTGCCAGCCCCATACGCTGTGCGCCTACCCTGAGTGGGGAGACCATCACTCAGAAGCTGGAGGTGAAGCCCCTGGCCGATAAGCTGTGGCCGGATACCTTGGGGGACTATATGGGGCAGAATCAGGTTCTGGGTGAACAGACCCTGCTGTGGTCCCTGCTGGAAGCCCATGAAATCCCCTCCATCATCCTCTGGATGCCCCCTGGCTGTGGCAAGGTGAGTGGCACCCTGGTTGCATTAGTAGTGCCAGGGAGCCTGTATCCGAATGTGTGCCCCCAGCTGGGACTGCGAATGGAAGTTACTAGGACTTATTCTTCCCAAAGGTCAGGCCTTCTTCCACCAGCACATTAACAAGGGCCTCACAAATTCCAGCCAACATATAAGGTCGGGAGGAAGCAGTAGTTTTACCCAAACACATCCATGCAGTTTCCCTGCCATTCTCTGCTCCTGCTCTGAATTCTCTGCTCAACTTCCAACATGTGACCATCAGGGAAATATAGTGATCATTTTTCAGAGTAGCAGCCGTGTTAGTCTGTATCAGCAAAAAGAACAGGAGTACTTGTGGCACCTTAGAGACTAACAAATTTATTTGAGCATAAGCTTTCGTGGGCTACAGCCCACTTCTTCGGATGCATAGAATGGAACATACAGTAAGAAGATATTTATACTTACAGAGAACATGAGAAGGTGGAAGTAGCCATACCAACTGTAAGAGGCTAATTAATTAAGAGAAGCTATTAACAGCAGGGGAGAAAAACTTTTGAAGTGATAATCATGATGGCCCATTTCGGACAGTTGACACGAAAGTGTGAGACTGTTTCAACATGGGGAAATAGATTCAATTAGTGTAATGACCGAGCCATTCCCAGTCTCTGTTCAAACCTAAGTTGATGGTATCTAGTTTGCATATCAATTCAAGTTCAGCAGCTTCTCGTTGGAGTCTGTTTTTGAAGCTTTTTTGTTGCAAAATTGCCACCTTAACGTCTGTCACTGAGTGATTAGGGAGGTTGAAGTGTTCTCCTACTGGTTTTTGAATGTTATGATTCCTGATGTCAGATTTGTGTCCGTTTATTCTTTTGCGAAGAGACTGTCCGGTTTGGCCAATGTACATGGCAGAGGGGCATTGCTGGCACATGATGGCATATATCACATTGGTAGATGTGCAGGTGAACGAGCCCCTGATGGCATGGCTGATATGATTAGGTCCTGTGATGGTGTCACTTGAATAGATATGTGGACAGAGTTGGCAGCGGGGTTTGTTGCAAGGGTAGGTTCCTGGGTTAGTGTTTTTGTTGTATGGTGTGTGGTTGCTGGTGAGTATTTGCTTCAGGTTGGGGGGCTGTCTGTAAGCGAGTACAGGTCTGTCTCCCAAGATCTGTGTGAGTGAGGGATCATCTTGTTGTTTCATTGGTTCCTTGCCCCCAGTATTACTTCTGCAGCAAATTGGGGCTGCTATGAATTATAGAAGCCTCCCCACTACTGCTATGGCTTATGGCATAAGTTAGAATGGACATATCAGAGTGTATTATAGCCCCTATTCCTCCTGGCTCCACCTTTCACACACCAGGACTTGGCATATGTGTACTTGTGGTGGCCTGTGCTAGGGAATTCTCCACTGGTCCTTTGCAATTGTTCACAGCTCCGAAGTGCCTTGAGAGCAGCATCTGGCAGCAGAATGGGTTGCAGAATCCTCCCTCTGAATAATTTGGGGTACTTTTCAAAACTGAACTGAATCTCTGAAAATTTGAGGCTCACCTGTCACAAATTAAACTACAGGTTGTCAATTTTTCTCTAGACTCTAGAGCTGTTGTCTTTAATAGGTAAAACCAATAGATGACTACACAGAGGATATCATGGTGCCTACAGGATATGACCAGATGTCTCCCTGGTCTTGTTTTCTATGTTCATCTATCTCAGAACCCCGAAAATGTCAGGAAAAAACCTCTGGTATTTCTTTGACATTTGCTTTTACTTATGTCTGTATAAGATAGATATGTTGTCTAACGTCCAGTAAATTCTATCTGATTGGGTTGTGAGTAGAGGATTTGAGATAATGTGTATAATCTGAAGTATAAACACTATAATTTGTCTATGTAAATTAGGCTTGGGTTGGTTTTTTACTGTGCAGAACTCTCCTAAAGGTTGTAAGACTATGGCCTAACATTATTCACCTATATCCAGCTGATTTTTTTACCTCCTGCATTCCTGCTTGTCATCAGTAATCTGATATATGAATCTGAGTGAAAGATTTTTGGTGAATAGTTTATTTGCTGGAAAAAATGCAGCTTCAGGTCAACAGAAACTACCAAATTCAACCTGAATTCGTGAACAAATTGTTTTGGTTGGAAAAAGTGGAAGTATTTTGTTTTTACATTTTCTAAATGAAATGTTTTAGTTTTTTTATTTCTAAAATTATGTTCTGTTTAGAAATTTAACTGGATTTATCAACAACAACAAAAAGAAGAACAAATACCCACAACTGAAGTAAAATGTTTCCTTTCATTGGACCTGAAATTTTGTTTTGTTTTGTTTTGGCTACCAAACCAAAAAAAATCATTTATATACCCCGCTCTACTGCTATAGAACTTTTTTGTTGTTTGAAAATGATAGATTAACATTTTCTGTTTATTTCCCTCTATTTTCCATTTTTTTGTTTTCGTCTGAGTTCCAGGCTGTGGCTGGAACCAGAACCAGAAATGACAAAATCATAGCAGGAGAAAGACTGTTCTTGGAATATTACTGAACAGGCAGGAAGCATCACAAATCTTGTTGTTGTTATGAAATTTCTAGTATGATTCTGCAGAACAAAGAGGTTTGGATTAATATCTGAACTGAACAATCTGAGGTTTGACCCTCACAAGTTGTTATTTACAGCAGTGGTTTTCCAGCTCTTTCATTAAGTAGACAACTTCATACAAGATAGATCCCTCCAATCCCCCTCCCCCCCCCAATAATGCTCAATCCCCCCAGTATGTGGTTCCTCAAATGCTTTCTTCTGAGAACCACCAGGAAAAGATCAGTGGATCAAATTTGAGATTGACTGGTTGAGCGTAATGCTAGTGCACTACAACTAAGAGTTATGGGGTGAAACTGAGTAAAGGAAAATTTGGGGTGCATGGAGAGGCCTATTATACTGCTGACTAGTGTCCAAAAGGCAATGATAAGAGCCTCACTCTCATGAAATTGGACTAGATAAAGTACACTGAATGCACTGGAACAGGGTCTGTTCCTGGTTTGGAAGCAGATAAACACGATAACTCAATATGTCTATTCCACTTCTGACATTTGATTTTAAATAGAGTTGAGTGAATAACTTATTCAGCAATAACTTATTTTTCTGGTTGTGGGATATAGACAGGTAGATCATAATTTCATCGAATTTATTCAACAGATATCTTGTCCTAATGTTTGCATTCTGGATTGCCCAATATTCTGAAATCAAGATGTGTTATTTAATAATGAATGGTCAGATAAATCATACCACATTGTCTCTGCTGTGTGATTGAGTGAATGTGAAACCACTTCACATACACACACTTGTGTGTCTGACTTTCATATTCTCTATTCACAAACATTTTTATTAATCCCCATGCCCTCAACTACAGAAATCAAACTCCGCCTGAGCGGCTTGGGGTGGGAGTGCCACCCCCACCCCCTGACTCACATCAGTGGGCCACCCAGATGCATTGCGGGGGGGGGGCGGAGGGCACGACCCCACATGCCCTCCCCCTGTCTTGCCTCTGATAGGGGACACAAATATGTTTGCTTGCCCCAGGCGCCAAAATTCCAAGTTATGGCTCTGCTTGATGTTCTATTAGCACTCTGTCCAGCTCTGGAACCGTGAAAGGGCAGCAATGGATCAGCATTCTTGTTGTGCCACCTGTCAGTACCCAGCACAGTCCGGAGAAGCTAATGATCCTCCTAGCAAACTGAAATCTGCAAACTCATATGTGAAGAATCTCGATATCGCCACTTCTGGTAACCCTAAGGACATGCAACCCGCAGTTTCCATACCATCAGGGCCATACTCTGCATCTTATAACTCAATGTACAGGGTTTATTGATAGTCAAGCAACATTTAATCTGGCCCATGATTTCCATAGGTATCATACACAGCCTCTCCCGCACCCTGTTTATCTTATGTACAATTTTGTCTGCATGTTTATTTACACAATTTGCTGAACTAGAATGTTTTAGTTAGAAATCTACTCTAGTCACATGTGGCAAACATCCATCTCTAAATTTCTGTGAGGGAGTAACCCACTACCCCCAGCCTCCTCCGCCACATTGTAAGCTCAGGGAGTAGTTTAAAAAAGCAATAGACAAATATAGGACATGCCCAGAGCTGGACTCCTTTAAAACAGATCTTCACTGAGGACCTGACCTTGCTCTCATTGTAGTTAAAAGGAGCTAGGTTACAAATTAAAATCAGGGCGAGTAGCCATGACTGAGCTAAAAATATATTTCTGCCTTAATTGTGAAGTACTGCATGTGGAATAAGAAAGGCTAGACTGAGCCACTGAGTTCAGCCTAGAGTAAGGGATGGCATATAGATCTGCCTTGCTCTCTGTCCCTCCATTACATCGCTGAGAAACAGCTAGAGATTGAGGTCACTGCATGTGGGAATGTTCCAGGAGGACAAAGATACATGCCTCATGCTATACTTCCCTTCCTTTCCATTGCCAGTCTTTGCTTCCTCCAGAGGTACATTGATAACTGTGGAATGAGGGTTTTTCAATGTCACATGGCCTTTCCCTTTTTTACCTTTAGGAAAAGGTAGATGAAAGGAAAAGAAATGATGCCTCAATTAAGGGCATTGTCTCTCATATCCTTAAATGTGTTTGTGTGTGACTGTACAATTTAGATAAAGCTTTGATTTCATTGTCCTTATTCAGACCATGTACTTTGCTCCTCACTCCTGGCAAGCTATAGCTGGCCTTTTCATCTGTGAGAGCTACCCCTGGGCTACTCTCCAGTTTAGCAGTGCATTATATTTGGAGTAAGTGGTTGCCTTAATGACGTACGTTTGCTTCACAATAACACTTATCTACTGCCTACTGTGCCTGAGCACAATCTGGCCGATAGAGAGAACACAGTACAACCTGTCAGGAGTGACCACTCAAGGCACAGAGTGTCATGTTTCCCATATACAAAGAACAAACTCATACTTGCAATCTGAACTAGTTTTATGTAGAGTTAGAAAAACAACAAGAGAATAAAAGCAGTCTCTATGAGACAGCCCAATGTGTGTGTGTCTCTTCTATGGGTACATCTACATTTCAGCCAACAGTGTGACTTGCAGCTTATGTAGATGTACCAAAGCTAGCTGTATGCTAGCTAGCTCACTAAAGAATAGAAGTGAGGATGCTGTGTTGGGGGCTTTAGCGCCAGCTGCACATACCAGCAATGGCGGGAGGTCAGGTAGTTTTGTGCACTCCACAGGCAGCCAGTGTCCTCATTTCAGAGGTACCCAAGCTAGCTGTAGTCTACCCCAGCTGCCATTCACACCCGCAGCTGCAAATTAGACAGCCCCTCGAACATGTTGCATCCAACTGCATCACACAATGGCAGTCACTCACATGTAAAATACCTAGCAGCACAGAGCACATGCTTAGCAGAGATGGTCTTTTAATACAGGGGAAATTATACTTGGTAGAGCTGTACTGAGGATGGAAGTTTTGTTTCACAAGGATTTCAAGATTTCGCAGTTTGGCTTAGGTATGAATTGGAGCAAACACCAAAAATTTCAAAACTCTCTGCGAAGGATGTTTTTTAACTGTAGTTTAGGATCATTTGAAACAATTTTCTTTTGACTTTGACTGTTTTATATTGTGTTTTCCATTGTAATGTAATACAAAGCAAAAAGTCTTTTCAAAATTAAAAAAAAATAATTCAATGTTTCATCCCAAAAATGTTGAAATGGGACGTATGGTTCCATCAAAGTTTCTCTGACCAGCTCTTATACTCAGTACTTTAGGGAGAGTTTGAGATTGTCTCCTGAAAGAGGAGGCTGCCTAATAATTATGTGCCTAACTGTGGCACCCTTATTCTTGATGATTACCTTACAAAATAAGTATTTGCATTGAAATCAAGGGAATTGAGGACTAACTCAGAGTGAGGAGAGATGGCACAATTAGTTGCATGTCCAAAGTGCCACACAGACTTTAAAGTGTTCCATGCGTACTAAGCAATATTATTAATAAACATGGTTTCTTATATAGGTTTTGCTGTATTTGTTATGTAGATACCAATCAAATGCTATAATAGCCAAGAAAAGGTATATATGTATTATGATGCCTACTTTTCATTAGTACCAGTGGTTTGCATTAAAATAACAAGCTTCCTAGAATATGAATCAACCCAGTGGGAAATAAAATACAAAAGAACATTTGCAATGTTCATTTCAAAAGGCATATGGCTTTTTACATCCAATAATATAAATCAATATGCTAAAGTAACTGGCCATGAGGCAGAAGCTTCATATTGCATCAAGCCTTGGAAATTCTGAAAATATATTGTTGTTTATGGAAAATTCAGTTAAATGACCCCACTTCTTTTATTCCAATTCAAATCACTGCACTTTAGAAAAAAAATCTTATTTTACTTTTTGCATGCTATCTCCAAGGGAAGATGCTGATTTTAAAAAACTAAGTGGCAATAAACAAGCCACAACACTATCATTAGAGTGGGTAAAACATAATAGAAAATTTGATGGGCTCAGTTTTAGCTACAAAACTAAATATTTAAATGCATTAGACCAGAACAGACAAATGATAAATAGACAAACCGTACCTGTACATACTAATTTTTAAAAGGACATCACAATAAATGATGCCTTTAGTGGCAATGTATTATATAGATCTTGCTTCAGGAGGGAAAAAGGTCCTCATTTTGTCTTTCACAACAATCATTCTAAATTCTATTTAGTTGATTGCAACTGCATTCTGACATGACTATAGCAGCTACTGATTCACACCCTATAAAATAAAAAGAAATGACTCCACTCTCATATAACCCTGACAAAATGGCTAGTTACTAGCAAAGGTTCTCTCTCTATTCTTGTTTCCTTTATCTTCTCTTTGTATCTGGTTTATTTACATCTTTTTCTCTTTGATTCTGAAAGCATCTATAAAAATAAAAAATGAATCCTTGTCTTTTTAATCATTTAAATTATAGAAAAAATACATGGCAACATTAAAAATATTTTTTCCTAAGGTCAACTACATTTAAAACTAAAAGAGTATTGTTTTTCCCAGTATACAATCTGTGTAATCATTTGGAGCAAATAATAATGTATTATGTTGTAAGTCCATAACCTTAGAAAATAAAAACCCAGTTGGTGCTTGACTTACAAGAGCAAAACAAGCTTACAGAGCATGGGTCTGTGCTGTTTGGCAAGTAGTCAATAAAACTGTACCTTATGACTTTCTCTCCTAAAGGTTCTAATCAAAACAATTTATTTCAGGCATGTAAACTCTGCTTTCCAGACTGTAGCTATTGTCAGTATGCAGTAGCAGCAACAGCAGTAGCTGCAACCATGTTAGACTAAGAGTCCCAGAGCTCCCCCATCTGTCTCTGTAGTAGACAGATTTCCTCCTAGATCAATATAGCATGTCAGCCACAGTAAAAATATATATGTATTATATTTTACTAACCTTTACAATAACTACTTCAATTTACAGAATATTTTTCATCATACGTATTATATTTCAGAGAACTATGCAAAGAATAAAAATGGCCAGATTGGTGTATGAATAAGATATAATAGGAAAGGAATGTACATTAAAATCCTAACTATACTTGATGAAACTAGCCAATGAAGCAGGCAAATACTTAGCAATTTAGAGATCTTTAGAGTGAATGTAAACCATCACAAGGAATCCCATGCTTATTGTTACTGTTTCCAGTATGTGTCCAGCCTAGGTACATTCAGGGTTACAATGGAGGGTATATGCAGCACAGCGAGCCGTTTTTCTTGAGAAGTTTCTGCCAATTTCTTAGTATAGCAGCTGTGAATGTTTTTCACTCTGGAGTGTCACAAATTCTGATCCCACAGTTTACTAAAGGTGCCTCTGAGGCAGTTAGTTGCCTTGGTAAAACTCACAACCAGATTCCACATAGCCAACCTTTTCACAAAAAACATCAGATCTTCCTTTCCACATCCCTCCTAAGAGAAACAGCCTTAAAAAAAAATCAAGAGCCTTCTATTTTAGTCCCTTGATGTGTAAACACTGTGGTTGACACACTGTCGAGCCACGTAGGAGAATATCACTTTTTAAATGAGTTCTGTTTTCCCAGAGACAAAAAGCAAATATCTTTCAGGCTGGATACCTTTTATTGTAAATTAAAGGAAACAGCAAAGAAAGTACAAAAATAAAGTACTTATGAGAGACTCATTTTGTAACAGGAATCCCCTGGGACTAACTCCTAAATTACAGGGAGTGCCCTGCCCACACAGGCCCACTTTACATTTAAAGGTGCATTACAAAGAAAATAATGTTATGGTTCTTTCTTATTGGTTGATCGTGGCTAGCTAATCTATGGCTGGTGAATAAATAAGCACTTTAACATTGTTGTACACTCCAATTCTGTAAATAAGAGTGAGTGTGGGGAGTCAGAAGCACATACTGTAGTGTTACTGGAGAGAAATTTTAAAAATTTAGAAATTTAACAATGTCAATGTTCTAAGTCTACATCAAGAAAACAAGATTACTGACCTTCTAGAAGGTTGGGGGGATGGGCGGGGGAGGGAGAGGAGGGCAGTGTCAGTGTGCATCATTAAGGACTTAAACAACAAGAAAAGATTGAGTTCATACATTGCTTTTCATACTGTGACTTGAAATCTATGAGCTGTAGATAGTTTTCTGGTAAGTTGTGGCACTTGATATCTTTGTTATACTTAAGGACATAGAATTTACCGAATGCTACTGCACTGTGCTTAATGAAAATCATCCTTATCATGGTCTAGTTCCTTGAGTTCGGCACTTCCTGGGGATTGCTCAGCATCCACAAATCTCATTTTCCTCTACTAAACCGATGCTAGGCTTTTGTAACTTACAGGATAGGAAATATGGGAAGTGCCATATTCAGTCTGTGCATTTCAACCCCCACAAATAACACAGCTAGGGTAATTGTTATATCCAACCAGTCGAGTATTCTGCCAATGCCAGCTATTTCAGAAGAAATTGCAGGAAACCTTTCAGAAGGCAGCTATGGATTAACCTGTCCACAAGAAATATTTCTTCCTATCCCTCATAAATCAGAGGTTGGTTTATGGTCTGAAGCATAAGGGATTATATTACAGCCAAGTATCTCTTTCATTTTTTAATATTAACTATTATAACTCAGGATATTCTTCTTGTTAATGTAATTGTCTAGTTCTTTTTTTGAATCCCACTAAGATTTTGGCTTCATGCCATCGCATGGCAATGAGTTCCAGAGGTTAATTGAGTGTTATATAAAAATATTTCTTTTTATCAGTTTTAAATTCCCCCCCTGAAATTTAATTGAATGTCCCCTTGCCCTTTTATTATGAGAATAGGTGACAGAAGTCCCTGAGCTATATTGTGGATTATATTGGATAGGTTAGAAATCAGCAAAAGAGAAAACTATCCTAGTAAATTACTGGTAGAGCTATGCATGATTGAGATTCTACATATCTTCTTATGCTTTATCTGGCTAGCTTGCAAATTCTTTGGATCATAAACAATGTTTTCTTTTGTATCTCATATACTGTTGAGTATTCTGTTGACTCTCAACAGATTTAACAAATACATTTTCCAGACCTGCATATGGTTTTCCATAAAACCCTTCAAAATATAGATAGCCATACTTGGGCAATTTATTCCGTGTTACTTTAGTGATTAATATAAATAGTCAAAGCGTGGTTTTATATATTGATGAGGCCAAATTGAGTTTCTTTATGTAAATTTTTCACATTTATAAAAAAGATCCATTCTTGCAATGAGCCACAGTGAAGTAATTTGGGTGATAATAAGGGCCATTCTAATAATCCCTTAATGCATATGGGTCAAGTTCTCCATTCATTGCTCCGATGATAGCTACATTATGGCAAATGTCCAGAAAGCCTCCACACATAATAGTAAATTTTCCATATCATCCCTCTTCTTCAGCTTTTTATCTTCTCTGAATGACTTAGCACTGTGCCTGCTTCTTGCTTTCAAAAAAATAAATTGGCTGCCCCAAGTGAACACCTGTCACCTCTCCTAATTGTCTTTTTATGCTCATTTTAATTTTTACCGTAAGAGGCACATTTTAGCAAGGTATACAGGAAAGAAGTTGTAAAAATCTTGCTGTTGTCAACAGGAATTGCACATTTAACTCTCCACAGCCTTCACTGCTAATGAACCGACATGAATTAAACCATGTGGGTATTCCAAAAGATATAGCAAACTGACTGTAGCAGACACAATAATGGTCTGGACAAGATATTAGAGAGTTCTAAAGACTTAGGTGCTCTGAACGTGGGGCAGTCTATTATCAGTAAGCTTCCCAGTGAGTGGCTAGGTTATGATTAATTTGTTGAATGTTAGCAGTATGCTCAGCTCTACACTATTTGTTGAAAACTGCAACTAGGAAGCATTTGCCCTATATAACAACATCTTTTTTGAACACACACATTTCTGAACAATGCTATATATTCTTCTATGCCATTAGATGGTGCTCTTTATAGTAACTAGCTATCTGTTTGCATAATTTCACATTATATGATTTATCTTTTCTATAGAACTCTTGAAGCTCTTGTAACACCAGGTAATTTGGATTACTCTAGTAAACTCGATGCAGAGGACTTTAATTTACTTTAAAGTTCCCCCTTCCTTTAAAAGTCATTCTTCTCATAATCTATCCTTATGCTTCTGGGACTAGCCAATTCAGTTTATTTTTTATTGTGAAACAAGCAGCGTTCCTTTAATAAGGTTCAGAGGAAAAAATGGAAAATATTATTTTGAAAGTATTTTTATGTATGTCAGTACTTTAAAGCAGGAAGAATAGAAAGCAAAATGTAGTTGTTACACTATAATTACATTTGAAGTGAGTCTTAAAATGCCCATAAATAGTCAATTTTCTCCACTTCGTAATCATACAGATCTCAGAGAATACAGAACTCAAATGATGTTGATGATATAGGGCCTAAATGCAAACATAAGCTGAAATATCAAAATATCTGTACATTTTCCTGATTAACCTTGACTGAGAGTTGACTGCATATGGTATGTGCCACAGTGCAGGAATAAGATATGGACAGCAAGGTAGTGTAAGTGCAAGCTATAAGGAAAACATATTTTTTTAAAAAGACTTCCTGAACTGTAGAGCGAATTTTAATCTCACCATGTAACTGCAATGTCTTCAGTGGACATCAGTGATTTACACAGGTGTAAATGACCCAGATTCTGGGCCTGCAAATTTAAATCTATTCTTCAATGTAAAATTTAGAAGGGGAAAACAAAACTGTTCTCTTTCAAAGGTTGCTACTGCTACTTTTGTTCATAGCAAGAGCCACACTTCCTAGCAGCGTTGTAGTAAAGGAACCTAAAACAGCCAAGAAAGAGAAGCAAAGGCTGGGGGCTAGTAATCCTCCCAGCCTCATGCTGCAAGAGTTCTATATTGTAGGTTCATTAGCTCACACTAAATAAAGTCCAGTGAAATCTGGTTACAGAATTAGAACAGTTTTAATAAATCAGTCTTTAGCATAGCAAAAAGCTGCCTTCCAAATACCGGAGGATTAAACAGCAGATCTCTCCCAAACACCTTGTCCTAACTGCCATTCTTGGAATAGCCTGCCATGATAAAGAACCAGGGTTATACAATGTATTAGCTGATATACATAGGGATGGGAAAGTTTTTAAACCCAACCCTGCACTCTTTCCAGAAACAGAGATCCAAAATCATTATGTCTGGGTTCAATACCTTCTAAATTTACACATGCCCGCACAAATATCCTGCATACAGAAATGTTGAAACCATTTACCTCTGTTCAGTTTTTCTAATGGGGATTTCTGCAGGGAAATGTTTTTCTAACATAGGTGTTTGTTTTCTTCCTTAAGAAACTCCATTTTTTAAAAAGAGAAATCAAATAGAATGCTAGAAAAAACCCCCAAATAGTCTGGATATATTCACCCTTCATTTTGCATGTGTCACTTCTGTGGACATCAGTAGCATTTCTATGTGTGGCTTGAAAGGCCCAGTGGGGAGATTCTTTTTCCACATCCATACTAGCAGGGGTGCAAAGAGAATTTCCTAAGGAGCAGGCCCAGAACCTTTCCTCCCCTGCCCTGCCCCCAGCCCCAAGCTCTCTCCTTCATACCCAGTCCCAGGCTCTCCCTCTGCTGCTCCCCCATACCCACTCTTGGTCTCTTTCATACTGCATGTGCACCCAGACCCGTGCTCTCCCCACTGCAGCCAGATCCACACACACTTCCCTCCTGGTTCCCCACATCCAGTCCCCCTATCTCTGTCTCCCTGTCACCAAGTATAGCAAATTATCTCTCTGTGAAGTGTCCTCGCTCCCTGGGGGATAGGCCTTTGGATGGTTCTCTGTCTTTATGTTCTGTGATGATCTCTGTATCTCTGTAGGCCTTCACTGGGTATTGTCTCTGCTGGCTCATAAGTGCCTGTGTTCTTTTGTGTCACTTGTCTCTGTTGTAGAGTCACCTCATATGGCCTGGGTGCTACTGCACCCCTCACAACTTGTTTAGTTCACTCTTTCTGGTGTCTCTCTAATGGCTGGATCCTCACAGGAGTGCCTGTCTCCAGGGTCTGTAGGTCTTTGGCTGACCTTTCTTACTCTAGTGCTCTTGCTGATTGTTGGCCATCTCCTCTCACTGATATCTCCATCTGGCTGGCTGCAAAAGGACTCCCCTCACTCCTAGCAGGTCCTTTGTCCCATCAGTGCCTGTGCTACAGCATTTTGGCACCTCTGTGATTCAGTATTCCTATGTGTCAAAAATACTAACCAGGGGTCTGAACCAGAAGAAATAGCCTTGTGTATTATAAATCTATTGGTATGCTGGAGAGGTGTTGTGGTGGTCATACTCCCATTTGATGCAAATTCCTTGAATTGTTCCAAGGCAAATTGGGATGGAGTGTCTGGAATGCCATACGTCTGGGCAGAACTGGGCTTCAGTTTCTCAATCACTCACTTGCTTCATGTATCAGGTAGGACATTGACCTCCCAGAAATTTAAGTAGTAGTATACTGTAATTAAGTACTTCTTTTCCTTGAAAGTAAATAAGTCAACTCCCATCTCTTTCCATGGTCGTGTGGGCAGTTCATGTGGTAACAGTCTCTGCTGTCAAGGATCACATGAGCAGCAGGTGTCACACCCTTCTATCAAGGAGCAGAGTTATGTATTCATTCCTGGCCCATGAACACAGGCTTGAGCCCAGCTAAGATAGCCCAGGTGTTAGGCATGTATTGTCTGCATGGCATATTTAGGGCTTGTCTTCACTACCGGGGAGATCGATGCTGCTGCAATTGATGCAGCTGCAATCGATGCAGCGGGTGTCAATTTAGCGGGTCTAGTGAAGACCCACTAAATCGATGGCAGAGTGCTCTCCGGTACTCCACAGTAAAAAGTGGCCATGTGCACACCTGGAAATGACAACACAAGTGTCGAAGAAGACTGGGAAGCCCTAAAACAGACCATCCATGAGGTTTGCGAGGAATCCATTGGCTTTGCTACCCACCACCATCAGGACTGATTTGACAACAACAACATTGAGATTACAGCCCTTTTGGACCAGAAGAGAAAAGCTTCTACGACTGGCAAAACCAACCACTATCCAGTCAGAAGCAGAGCTCTTTCCATCAGCACAAAGTTGAAGTTCAAAGGAGGATATGAGAAATCAAAAACATATGGTGGGAGGACAAAGCAAAAGAAATCCAAACATTCACTGACAGACATGATATGAGGAGCTTTTTTTTTGAGACAAAGACCCTGTATGGACCAAGCTCATGTGGCCTCAGACCTCTGAGATCCGAAGATGGTTGTACCCTTCTTAAAGATAATTAATCCATCAAAGAGCGCTGGAAGGAACACTCTCAAAAACTTCTAAATCGATAATCGACTATGACTGACGACACTATCGACTCCAACCCTCAGCACCAATCTGGGAAACTCTTGCCAATGCACCTGAGGAGGTCCGCAGAGCAATTAAAGAAATGAAGAACAATAAAGCACTAGGTCTTAATGGCATACCAGCTGAAGTACTGAAAGTGGGGGGAGAAACACTGACTAACAAGTTTCACTTGCTGCTCCTCAAAATCTGGCACACCAAAGAAATGCCTGCTGATTTATGTAATGCTAACATTGTCACCATTTCAAAAAGGGATACAGAGTCTACTATAGCAACTATCGAGACATTGGCCTCCTCTCCATCGCTGGGAAGATTCTTGCTAGAATCTTACTGAATTGCCTGCTCCCTTCCAGAGTCCCAGTGTGGCTTCAGACCATCACGAGGCACAACCAACAGATCCAGGAAAAATTTCAAGAACAACACCAGGAGCTGAATATGGCCTTTGAGTCTGTCAACCATGAGGCTTGTGGAAAACCATGTTAAAATTTGGCTGGCCAAGCAAATTTATCACCATTGTAAGACTCCTCCATGACCAGATGACTACCTCCATCCTGTGCTGTGGCTCTACATCTGAGCCCTTTGTCATCTGAAATGGCATAAAACAAGGCTGTGTACTGGCACCCACCCTCTTCTCCATTTTCTTAGCATCTATGAAAACATTAACCCAAGACCATCTACCATGGGGCATTGGCATCCAATATCGGATTGACGGCAACCTCTTCAACCTTTCTCATCTCCGTGCCAGAACTAAAGTAATATTGGCAACAATAACCAAACTCCAGTACACAGATGATTGTGCTGTAGTTGCACACTCAAAAGAGGATCTACAAACAGTCCTTAATTGCTTCTCTGAAGCTTACAAAAGCCTGAGGCTAACTCTGAACATCAGCAAAATAAAAGTTCTTCACCAGCCAGTCGACAAAGAAGAACTGGAAAATGTAGAACACGTTGCCTATCTTGGCAGCCATCTTTCACAGAGGGCAGACATAGATGTCAAGATTCAGCACAGAATTCGCTGTGCCAGCCTTGCCTTTGGCAGACTGTCTCACCGGGTGTTAAACAATCACAATATCAGAACACATACTAGACTTTTAGTTTATAAAGTGGTGGTAATCCCAACTCTCCTCTATGACTGTGAGACTTGGGTGACCTATAGAAAACACCAGAAAAACCTAGAATGCCAGAACCAGCACTTTCTTCAGAAAATCCTCAACATAAATTGGGAGGATCATCGCACTAATGTCAGTGTCATCACAGAGGCCAACATCTCCAGTGTTGAGGCCCTGATTATCCAGCACCAGCTGAGGTGGAGCAGGCACTGTGTGTATGTCATAAACAGATAGCTAAGGGTTAATACCTCTTTTACCTGTAAAGGGTTAAGAAGTTCACCTAGCCTAGCTGACACCTGACCAAAGGAACCAATGGGGGGACAAGATGTTTCAAAAGGAAGGGAGGGAACTTCCCTTTGTTTTGGGTCAGTTTCAGTTCTGTCCGGAGAGGAAAAGGAATCAGGAATCAAACAGGGTAGTGAGTATTTAGTGAAGGAATTAGCTTATGTTTATTTTCTTTTTGTAACTTGTCTTGGGCATTAGAGGAATAATCAAATTGGCTATTTCTTGATGTACTAAGGGTTTTGCCCAGGAGAACATCCTCTGTGTTTTAAATCTGTTGTCTGTGAGATCAGCTTGTATGCTACCTCCCAGAGGTTTTTCTTTTACCTTTCTTTTCTTTAATTAAAAGCCTTCTTTTTAGAAACCTGATTGATTTTTCCTTGTTTTAAGATCCAAGGGTTTTGGATTGGTGTTCACCAGGGAATTGGTGGAGGAGTCTCTCAAAACTACCCAGGGAAGGGTTATAATATATGGAGATATACCCATCTCATAGAGCTGGAAGGGACCCCGAAGGGTCATCGAGTCCAGCCCCCTGCCTTCACTAGCAGGACCAATTTTTGCCCCAGGTCCCTAAGTGGCCCCCTCAATGATTGAACTCACAACCCTGGGTTTAGCAGGCCAATGCTCAAACCACTGAGCTATCCCTCAGTACTTGGGAGCAAAAGATTTTGGGGGAGAAGACTGAGTTTCCCAAATGACTCAAATATTTGGGTGGTGGCAGCATACTGATCTAAGCTGGTAATTAAGCTTAGGAGTTCTCATGCAGGTCCTCACATCTGTACCCTAAAGTTCAGAGTGGGGGTGAAACCTATGACAGTATACATGCCTGATGTACGCTTACCAAAACAATTGCTGTATACCCAACTCACCAAAGGAGAAAGGAAATGGGGAGACCAAAAGAAATGGTTTAAAGATATCCTCAAGATAAACATTGAGATGTGGCATCGACACCATACACTGGGAGACAGCAGCCCAGGACAGGGATAAGTGGTGAAGACTTGTCAGAGAGGAAACGTCCACTTTTGAGGAAAATCGCCTTGCCCTGGTTGCAGAAAAATGTCAGAAAAGAAAGGAAAGACAACTGTCATGCAGCAATCGTGTCCAAACCCTGTCTTCCAACACCACCTGCAATGTCTGCTAACGAGTCTGTGGCTCAAGGATCGGACTCCTCCATCACCAGAGGACCCATGAAAAATAAAACCTGTGAAAGAGATCATCCTCGACCTCGAGGGATTGATGATGATGACTCCATCAGAATGAGAAGATTAAGATATGTCAACCAGAGATCATCTCCCGTTGACGCAGCGCAATGAAGACACCAGGGTAAGTAGACCTAAGCTATGTTGACTCCAGCTACATTATTCGCGTAGCTGGAGTAGCGTAAACTTAGGTCGACTTACCCCGGTAGTGAAGACAAGCCCTTACATAATAAGACAGGAAAAATAGCTTTCTGTCCTCAGAATATGATTCCATCCTGCACATTCAGACAATCTTTTATTTGAAAATACGATTCTGCTCCTACCAGCACTTGACTTCTGTCTTCTGGACACCCTCCTAATATTGCTTTCTTGATTGTCTGTAGTTGGATGTGCTTCTCTGTAGCCTCCTTGATTTCCGTCAGCTTCACTGTTGGAATTGGGGGATTAGTGGAGTCAATGTCCTGATCCCTTACCCCAATTCGCTGATGCTGGGTATATATGCCCTCCTCAGCATGTCAGCTAAGACTAGTAATCATCCTGGACCTCTCTACGTGGTAGATCTGGAGGTGCATCAACATGCACTGCAATCTCTTTGAAACTCTGAGGAGAGGTTTTGACATAATGGTGTTTAGGGGTTTATAGTCTGATTGCACTATTAGTGGGTAGCCATAGGTGACCCGATGGAATAGCTTCATTCCAAATACCACAACCAAAAGCTCTCTTTCTATCTGGGCATACCCTTGTTCAGTCTTTGGGCACTGCTGGCATAAGCGACCAGCTGTTCCTGCAAAAGAGCTACACTCAATCCTTTCTCTGATGCACCACTTTGGAGTGTCAGTGGCTCTCCTGGCTGGTACTACTTCAGGACAGGATGTCTATTATCATTTGTTTCAGCGAGTCAGTGCTTGCTGTCAGGGATCACCCCAGTCCCACTCAACATGCTGCCTTGTCAGTTGGCATATGGGTTCTACTACTGGAGCCAGGTGTGGACAGGATTTGGACAAAAAAATTATCATTCCTATGAAGCACTGTATACCTTTCATATCCACTAAAGCTGGCTGCCTGCTGGCTTCTTCACCACTGACATACTGCTTACCCAGGCTCTGAAGGTGCTACAATACCCCTACTCTGCAGACTTTTGAGCTCTTTGTGTACTGAATTACATAGTGACACTGGAATTTTTCTTTGTGGTAAGCACACAGACAACAGTAAAGGAGAACAGGTGGCCAGGTGGCCATGTTCCTTGCAATGCTGTCCTGGTGCAGGACACCTCTCCTTCTCCCGTGCATGCTATCTCCCATGTCCACAGTGAGACACATATAATATAGGTAGAGAACATTACAAATTATTGCTTAATTAAACAATAGCTGGCAGAGGTAAGATGTGCCCATCCAGCCGCTAAGAATGAGCAACATGCAGAGCAGCAAGCAGAAACTCTCCAGGAGAACAGACCCACGAGAACACTCGTGTAACCTCATCAGAAAGCCATTGAAGCTCAGAGATATTAGTTATTGATAGCTGTTCAATAGGAAGTAGTATAATCCTCTCACCTGTCATGGGGCTTCAGGTCATCTACCCTGTCCTCCACCACAGGCATCTTTTAATGTGTGTTTTATTAATTGGTGATAGTGGGTGGCTGTTATTTTAGTTCATATAATGTTTTGTTTGAATTTGATTTACAAAAAATAGAAAAGCAGTTGATGCCAGAATAAAAGGATACTTACCCATATCATGCAACAGGCATATTAAGCCTTCATAAACCTGACCCATATGAAGAGAATGAGGCTAGGAAAAAAAGACCATCCTTGCTTACTAGCATTCCTGGATCTACCTAATTTATTAAAAATTGGGGATGTCACAAAATCTTCCTCCTTCTGGTGCCTACTGTTTTATTTTATTCTTTTCACAGGAGGGACAATCTGTCAACTTGTGTGTTAAGAAGTGAATGACCAACACTAAAGATAGACAATAAAATAGTTTCTTTTTTTCTTGATGCAAAAAGTCACATTGAAGATACATTGCCATTTTGTGTGAGTAAGGTAGACAAGATTTGCACTACAATCATTAAAGGAAGAGGGATTGAGAGTGGGAAAAGAGTGTTCAAAGGGTGTTCAGCACTTTGTGGACTTATTCACTTTACTATGAGCTGCTTGGCATCTCCAAACACCCTTGCCCTGTAGAAACAGCACAAGCGGTCTTGCCCCTGATCTGCCACAGGTGTAGCAATAATAAAAATGGCTGTGTCATGCCTCATTAGCATACTATGCAAATTAGCTCTACTCCATTGTCCAGCCATACCCACTCTCCTTCACCTAAAGAGTTTTTCTTTTATGTTTTGCATAACCATGCACAATTGTCTTCAACTCACCTATCTAAGCATGAGTCCTCCATATGTGTGCTGCCAGGATACCTGCTCAGTGTGATTTTACGGGCAGCTCAGCAAGTACACATCTCTCCTTTGTGCTGGGTAAGTGCTTATAGGTTCAAGTCCTAAATCTCTATCACAGAATACGTTTAGTGTTTAAAAATACAATTTAGAAATGGTAGCACACATAGACCTCAAATCTACAGGTTTTACATAATACAGTAATTAACCATGGATTATCTTTCTTTTGACGAGTAAAGTAATTTCTCACATACTAATGCTAATGAGGTTGATGAAGCTACAGCTATCACTTTGCAATCATCTGCTGAGGTGTGGAATATAAAAAGAACAGTGGGATCAAAATTTTTTATGTCAAGTCCTTTGTTATTAGGCAGTCATCATGAAAAATAGACATACAAGCGAACAACAGTTCTGGGTGCCCTGAATTTGTAATCTTGGAATGGCAGGCATTCAGCATAACTTTGAAAATGTAAATAAAATAAAAATAATGCTCATTCCCTCTTATTATTTTTCCTAAAACTCCTTATAGATGTTTAGAACTTTCACTCTTGAAGTTTGTTAATGAGTTTGGGCTTCATCATTTTGTTCACTACCACATAAATTAACAATCTAAGTTTCTCTAAAACACTGTTATTAATCACCAACAGAAAATCCCCAATGTTTTAACTTTACCTATAAAATTCATGTACCGAATCTAAATAATAGCATGGGCTGCCTTTTCTTTGTAACCCTTGTTCTCCATCACCTCATGTCCTTCCTAATGTTTGCTATTTGAGATCATTCCATTACATCTTAAATTAAGCCCTGATCTTGAATTTGGATCTGTATGAGTAGATCCCTGAATCCACACAGTCTCATTGAGATCAGTGGGACTCTGCATCGGCAAGGCTGGATTAACCCATCAGTGGGACTTAAGCAAAGTATACTTATTCATGAGATGGCACGGTCCCTTAACAACAAACAGCCAGACAATGCTCTCATTATGGCTGGGGTGGCCATGCTGTACATCCGCCAGAACCAGATGCTCATTCTGATACTGCTCGGGGCATTTTGACCTCCATCGTGGCGAGCGATGCCCCAAGCAGCAGAGAGGATGAGCAGCTGGTCCCAGCGGGTCCATGGCAAGGCCTGCCCAATTGCGTACTATAAGTGTACTGTACAGCTGTTCGTTGGGCCTTGTGCCCCAGAAAACACATTTGGGCCCTCGGCATGAGCTTAGTTTGCCTATGCATTAATTGAGCCTAGATGAGTCCACTGCTGTGTGGGTCCATTCTCATGAATCCTGTTGCAGGATCAGGACCTTGGATTGCAAGCGCTTCAAGGCAGAGATCATTCCTCTCTATTAGTACCATTGAGCACCTCCAGCAATTTCTGTGTGTAGCAAAAGTAAATAACAGTGCTTAATTCAGGGTGTTTTTCTAACATTCAACTTTTTTAATATACTTAATTGATACTGTTTGACTCATAAGATTTTTTTAAAATCATGTCTAACATTCAGTATGTTTCTGTAGTAGAAGAAAATACATTGGCACTCAGAAATTGCTCATTATTGCGTAAAAATGTTATTGCTCATAAAAGAAAAGAAACAAGGCAGAGGTTGTCACACAAATCATTATAACTGTCATTCAGAATTTGTATTTGTTTTGTTATTCTCATCCTGGAGAAAAGTCCTAGATCCACTGAAGTCAGTGGCAAAACTCCCATTGACTTTAGGGAAGCCAGGATTTCATCCCTATTTTCTTTTAGGAATATGGATATTCTTATGTAAGACCAGTTCAGACTAATGATCAACATAATTTAGTATCCTCTCTCCAATGACACCAAATATCGGATGCTTCAGAAAAAGATGTAACTCTATATAATGCTGATAATATGTTCTTAACAGAAGTTACTTTCCAGCAACAGGCAGTTAGTGGCTGACTTATGTCCCTGAACATCCTTTATAGCTAGTGTAAAGACTGATATTCATTCTTATTATAGGTGTAGCACAGGTATCAGGAAACCAATTAAGTTTGCTAATGTATTTATAGTCACAGGATATTTTATTAGATGCTTTCAACAAGGACCCTCCATGTCTTTCATAGAATACATTATTTGCAGTAGATTAATGCTCAAGAACTTAAGCTTTCATTTACATCTATATCTATGTATTTATATATGTATTTATGTCAGAGGGGCTAAGCACTGGAATAAATTGCCTTGGGAGGTTGTGGAATCTCCATCATTGGGGATTTTTAAGAGCGGGTTAAACAAACACCTGTCAGGGATGGTCTAGATAATACTTAGTCCTGTCATGAGTGCAGGGGACTGAACTAGATGACTGCTCGAGGTCCCTACGAGTTTATGATTCTCTATATATTCTAAGCATCATAGTTCTCTGAAGATTGTATGAACTTTGAAAGCATGAACCGAGTGTACATCTATGTACTACTGCCTCCTGAGTCTACGGGCAGCCAGAAATAATAGTTCAGAGAACTGTGCACTGTCACATTTATCTCAATGTGTTGCTAATTCTAAATCCTAAATATCTCCATTTTAATTCCAATGTTAACTATTTAATTGCTGATCTTTTTATCAGAAATATCCAGCTAACAGAATATCCTATAATCTGCAACTGTGTCTACACCCTTCCCATTTTCCAAGTATGTTAACCTCCCCCTATCCGGTTGCAGTTACCAGAATGAATTGTCAATTCAAAAATCTGCAGCATATTGAAAACTGAGATGTAATATCTAAATAAGCGTTGATACTGTACCAAATGTATTGTTCATTTTCAAATTAAAATAATGACATAATGATAATGACAGTTCAGTTATATGGCACTAAATGCATTACTTAGTAAACTGGGCTTACGCAAACAACATGTATTGATACTGCCAAATGCAAGGTCATATGTCCAAGAAAAAAAAATGTAGGTCACACTTACTGGATTGGGAACTGTATCCTGGGGTATTATCAGGGAATTTCAAGTATGAATATGGAGGTGATGTTACTCTTATGCATGGCAGTGGTGAAACAATTACTGGAATACCTTGTCCAATTCTGGTGTCTACGCTTCAAAAATGATGTGAAAAATTGAAAAGGATATGCAGAAAAAATGCTAGGAGAATGATTTGAAGAAAATCTGTTTTACAGTGAAAGACTTAAGTAGCTCAGTCTATTTAGTTTATAAAAACGAAGATTAAGAGATGACTTGATCATATCTTTTAAGAATTGGCATAGGGAGAAGGTATCTGATAGTAGAGGGCTCTTTAATTTTGCCAACAAAGGCATAAAAAAAATCCTGTAGCTGGAATATGAAGCTAGATACATTCAAACTGGAAGTAAGACACAAAATTTTAACAGTAAGGGGAATTAATGATTGGAACAACATACCCCGGAATGTGATAGAATCTCCATCATTTAAAGTCTTTAAATCAAGATTGGGTATCTCTAAAATATATGCTCTAGCTCATCCAAAAAATGATGTGCTTGCTGCAAGAATTACTGAGTGAAATCCTATGGCCTATGTTATGCCAGTCAGACTTGATCCTTAGTCTCTTCTACCTTAACAGCTATTAATCTATGTATCTAAGAAAAGCTTCCATTTTAAAATTTAAATGAATCAAATTTCCCAACTGCTACACCAGAATGCTGTGGATCAAGGGACAAATTACATAGGACCTTTCTTACAAATTTGAAAACTTGGGACTGAAATTCTCACTCTCGCCAGCCCAAGAGTGATGTCTCAAATGAGAATACCAAAAGAAGTGCAATTTTGATGATTTTTACATTCTGGAGATTTGTGCATGAGGAACTGGTAAAAAAGCAACATTTTTTATGTAGGAGATGGAATAACATATCATCTGGCTTGGCAAAAGTTAACACTCATATGCCATGGTTCTGGACCCAGTATTGCAGTTATCATAAGTCTGAGTTTAAACTTTATCCTTCTCACTATCCTTCTACTTCTGAGAACTAGATATTTCTCATTCTTTTCTAAACCTTCTGTTTTATTTGCCATTAGAAGACAAAGAATGTACCCCAACTGAATGAGAAGTTATTTTTCACTCTCTCTGCTCAAAAGCCAGACTGCTGGCCCTTTTGTTATTTTCTGCTTGCGTAAGATCACATAGTCTACTTAGTCACCTTAGATTGTGCCCAGCTCTGGGTAGTTCCTTGCTGCACAGCTGTGCTTATAGTAGGGAAATATTGCACACAGTTTTTGAGAGGGAGGCAGGAGACAATGAAACAATGTGAATCCTTAAAATATGTTGATAGGTTCAAGCACCTCCCCTACCTGCCATTTGAAATAGTTCTGAATTTTTCAGAACCTTTTTACCTATGCCTAACAGCAACAGACTAAATCCCATCCAAATATGGTGAATTACTGAAGGGTTTGAACAGTCTATATGCTAACTTTGTAGTACATGTATAGTGTCATATAATTAATTGATACAACAAGCATACAGTGTGTTTACAATATGACATATAAAAATAGAATCATGTCACCTACTGATGCATTTTATATGTTTTTAGCAACTCAAGAACACCAGAAGACTTCATAGAGGAAAAAAGTTTTTAAAAGGTTACATTAAGCATGTACTGAATGCCTCCCACAGCTTGATTAATGGGGTCATTTAGCACATATTTCTGGACTCTCCTCGACAGTCATTGTAGCTTTGCAGCTCACCTTTAAAATTCTTATGTCTGACATTCCTCTTAAAACAAAAATTACACTCACAGGGCTATAGTTTAAATTTTGTGACACCATTGTAAATCCAAAGTAGCTGCATTGACTGGAACACAGCTAGTGTGGATTTACAGTGTCACTGTGATCAGAATATGGCCCACAACTTTATCTTGGAACGGCCCTATGAGAAATTCAGTAGATACTAAATTCATGTACAACTGCCTTCAGATTATGCATATATCCACATATTTACTATCAACTACATTCTCATAAGCCTTTTGCATTCTGACAGATTCATACTGAATCCATTGGCTAGCAGTACACACAAGACACTTCTGCTAATGATGTAACAGAATAGTTGGAACAATTTTTGTTTTGAATTTATTTATTTATTTATTTATTTATTTATTTGCTTTTGGTACTCCTTGGAATATTATTATACTTATGAGAAGGAAAGCAAATAAGGAACAGAGCATTACCTTCTCTGGTTGATACTTTCGTAGTTGCATAAAAGAAGATATCTCTCTATCCAGTCTTCCAAATTTAAAGGTACCCATTGGCTGATACCTGAATCTTTATATTTGCATGTATTCAGATTTGCAGAGCATTCACATTCTTAAATGAAAGCTTCAGGAATTTTAGCATTAAAGTTTATTAATCCAAAAATTCATGGCAAAAATTAATTATTCCTTATTTTCTTGCTTAAAATTCATCTAAACAGAGAGCAGGAACAATGCTGTGTGACTTAGTTGTCCAATCACACAACACAGATAATGCATCTTCAAAGCAACTCGTTTCAATACAAACCTATAGGCTGAAAATTATTTGTCAAATCTGTTTTAAGAACACTTGCAAATAGCAAATACATTTTCAGAAATCAGGATTGGTTGGCAAAAAAATTCACAAACAGAAAACAGGGCTCAATTCACAACATGAGTTATTTGCAACAAAGAGTACAAATGCTACAGTGTGGAAGCTGTTGGCAAATGGTGTGCAGGATTGTGGCTAGGATTTTGCTCTGTCCTTCTTGGATCACACACAAGGATAAGGGAATGCAAGGTGGCCTCTTAGCCCATGTCTACACTAATGAGCTTACAGCCCTCAGAGGCACCTGGCATTGGCCACTGTCGTTAGACAGGAAACTGGGCTGGATGGACCTTTGGTCTAACCCAGTATGGCCGTTCTTATGTTCTTATGTTCTCTCTTGCCGACATAGCGCTGTGCACACTACTACCACTTACACCCCTGAGCGACAAATTCATAATCAAAATGGGATCCTGAAGAATTCCATGGAGCTTTGACTGTTGGTAAGAGTTAGAAGATGTACAGGATTAGGAAATTTTAGAAATCAGTTAAGCCTTATACTTTCTGGGCTATGCTGGCCATTGTTGAGGGATCATTGCCATGGGAAAAAAAGGATAGTGTAACATTTATTAGCTTAGTGTGAAATCTACATTTTATTTACTCTCATCACATTAATATAAAATAATTCTGCTTCAATGTATGCAACTAGTTGCAAAGAATGCAGTCAGGTCCTTTTCAGACACAGATAACTGCCTCTATGACAGGATTCTGTGAAGCGATTTTGGCAAACTCATTGCCCTGCTGTATCAAGCACTGTCCCACCCCCTAAAAAGTATACCAAATGCAGTGCTTGTATTGGTTTGTCATTTTCTGTCATCAGCACAGTCACTGACAAAAAGAGATTGCATGTGTATGGGCAGGCAATTAACCAGAAAACAACTTGGATATTTCTTATCTACCCAAGATAAGACAGCAATAGTTAACTGTGACCCCACACACCTCTAGTTTTCAGAAAACAAATGGGAAGTCATAAATAAAACCTCACAGCAACTGTGGCATGCAGTGCCATTTAAAAAACTGATGGTTTACTATGACAGGTTTCTTTTGTCTTCAGGGAGATAAAAGAAAATGCTGAAAAACCTATTAGGTATATTTATAGTTTGAGCTTAATGTCCAGGACGTAAGCTATATATATTTTCCAGATGGTTTTTCAAACTACGGCTTAAATACTTAAAAAATTCCAAATAGTACAAATAGCTTTTTTGGAGATTACTTTTGTACATGCCTCAGAAAAACACATAACGGAACATAAATAAAAACAACTCACCGCAGCCAGGTTTAAAATCCGATGTTTCAAAATGGCAGTTTCTTTAATCCCTAGGAAGGTAAACAAAACCCTTGAAAATTCCATTAGGGATATTTTATGGTATGGGTTTAATGACCAGGAAGTGAGCTAGGACAGAAGACTATCTTCTACCAACTTCTGGATTAAGGAGGCAACTTCTTATAGAACCAAAGTTAATACCCTACTTGAGCACATAAAGATATTGATCCTTTATATTTTATACCACACAGTGGGGAGTTTTTGTGAAGATTCCTTTCTCTTAATGATTTTATCATTCATAGGTCATTTTGCACACACTTACTTTCCTTTATTGTTATATATAAGATCAAGATATTAAGTTTTCAGAGATTTCCATGTCAAATTACATGTATGTAAAAACTGTATCATGAGTTTGCAAATCAATACCCAGGCATGGAAAAAAGATACAAAAATGCCAGTTTAGTGGGTTACTGTTGGTGAACTTGCATTTGTTGTGTGGAATAGACAAGTATGTTGAGCATCTACAGTTGCCATTGACTTCAGTGAAAGTTGTGGATGCTGAGCACTTCTGCAGCTCAGACCATTTTAATTTAAATTAAACCTAATTTTGGAGTTAGGACCCTAACTCCGATGCTCAAATTTGATAAATGTGGCCATTATTATTACTTGGGAGGCATAGTAATTTAAATGTGTAAACAGTAGTGCCATACCTAAACCACTTGCCATTTTAGGACAGGCCTAGATGACCTAGTAGTTAAAACATCTCAGCCTTGTCTACACTGAAACCTCCACAATTGCTACTGCCACTGAAGGTGCAATGCTGCTGAATTATATGTCCTAAATTTGTCCATTTAGATGTACCCAAAGTGACTTTTAAGTACACTAGTCCTAAACAATTATTTTCTTCACCAAGTTCCTGACTTGATAATCATTTTCCTCTCACTTTACAGCAGTGTGAATAATGAATAACTAGTCAATGGAGCTACACCAGTGTACAACCTGTGTGTGAAGAGACTCAGGCTCACCATACCTACAAAAACTCATGAACTATTCACTCATGTTTCTTCAGCTGCAACAGTCCAATTGTAACCTGCATCTAGCAGAATCCAGACGTTCCATCTTCCTCTAATGGAAACTTCCATTCAAAAGCTTCTCATCATTACAAAGGACACAATGACTGTTATTAACTCAGTGTCTCCTCCACATTACAAAAGAAATGTATGAGGTAAAAAGAGGTAAGCATTACTGTTAATTAATATTCTTGTTAGACATGAAAGGATTTGATCATCATTGGGCCAGTGTTCATTAAAGCAGCAGAGCGACTCTGCTATATAATATGCTTCTCAGAACAAGCACTACACACCACACAATATATTTTATTGTTTGGTTTGGGGGAGGTCCAGTCAGTTAACAGGATTCACTGTTTTATGTTTTATTTGTACTGACTGGCACATAAAACGTGTTCTTTTAACAGGTTTATTATTATAGCAAGGAGATTGCTGAGTGGGCTGCAGCATAATTGCAGATGAGATGCTCCCCTGTTAAAAAGCTGCAGTTTCAAATGTCAAGCTAATTTTAAAGGGAAACTGGCCCAGAAAAAAATACAGATCAACAATTTACAATGCCCAAATTTCAAGCAATTGTGGAGCGCTCTCACAATTTTGAGTATATAACAAAATTGCTATCTTTGAAATCATAAGTGGTAGAGTACAGGGGGGAATTCTGTTTCTTTTTTATGTTGCCAATTGGTCATGTAGAGAAGTAGATAAAGCCTAACTTTTTTTTTTTAATAATATTTTTAGCTGAATGACATCTGAACCCCATCTAAAAGGCTGTGCGCATCTGTGTAATCCAAAAACTACCTTAAAATAAGAATGGAAAGCCATGCCCTCAAAAGTTAAAAAATGCTAGACTTCAAGCTGACCATGCAATCTTAATTTGCTCTCCTTGTGCATATTCATTATGATACAGTCTTTAATTACATGATTGCTTAATTGAGTGACTGGCAGGGCCGGCTCCAGGGTTTTTGCCGCCCCAAGCAGAAAAAAAAAAAAAAAAAAAAAAAAAACCCCCGATCGCGATCAGCTCTACAGCCGCCGCTTCAGTCTTCGGCGGCAATTCGGCGGCTGGTCCTTCGCTCCCAGCGGGACCAAGGGACCCGCCCCCGAAGACCCAGACTTGCCGCCCCAAAAACAGCTGGAGTGCTGCCCCTCTCCGTTGGCCGCCCCAAGCACCTGCTTGCTGGGCTGGTGCCTGGAGCCGGCCCTGGTGACTGGGTAATTATTTAATATTTTTTTGTATCCGCCTCATTCGGTGTTTTGCACCAGACCTTATTTAATGCACACTGTTGAAATCCTGCACCGAATACAAAATTATTAATTATCTCATGGGTGTTTCTGTGGTGCTCTCACCAGGGAATCTAAGGCTTGGTCTACAGTAGGAACTTCAGTCAGTATAACTAAGTTGTTCAGGGGTGTGAAAAATCCATACCCCTGAGCGACGCATTTAAACTGACCTAACCACTGGTGTAGACAGCATTAGGTCGACAGGAGAATTCTCCCATTGATGTAGCTACTACCTTTTGGAGATGTGGATTACCTACGCCAATGGTAAAACCTCTCTTGTCAGTGTAGGTAGCATCTTCACTGAACAGCTGTATCAGCACAGCTACAGCTATATCTCCAGTATATATACAGTGCAACTATAGCTGTTCATGTGTAGCAAGCCCTAAGTGCTTTACAAACATTAATCAATGTATCTTCGCAACTTCCCTGTGAGATCTGATGGAATTATATCCCCATTTTACAGCTGTGGAATGGAGTCACACAGGTTAAGGCCAAAATTGTCAAAAATGTCCACTAATTTTTTGTGCCCCACTTGAGACACATTAATATAAGGGCTTAATTTTTCAGAGTACTTAGCAGTTTTATATCAACTTTATGCATTCAAAGCAGAGCTCCAATCAACTTCAGTTGCATGAGCAAGTGTTCAGCAGTTTTCCAAATGTGGCCACGAGTGTCTCATTTTGGATACTCAGAAAATGAGAAACATACAGTTAGTGGCTACCTGTGAAAACTTTGGGTTAAGTGTTTGGCCTAAGTGGTTAAGAATAGCATCCACAAGAACTCTGTGGCAAAGGAATAGAATCCAGTTCACCAGAATGGCATTCAACTGCTCTCACCATGAGACCATCCTCTCTCTTCTCCAGCCTGCCCAAATTTTGTTTGGTTGCAGAGAAGAAGGAAATAGGCACGGAAAGTCAGTTGCAGCTCCCTAGCATAAGTCAGAGTTGCTGATGAACAGCTCTAATTTATGGCTCTGGCACAAGGTCCCTCAATGATCTGATGACAGTGGAGGACTGGGCACAGCAATGTGCTGTTCCACCAAAACCTTCTCCATCCTTGAACTGCTGGTAGGGGTGAGCAGTGGTGCAGGAGTCATGTAGGCTACTAGTACCAGCTTTCTATCGGAGAGTTCTTTCCATGTCATTTATGGCCAATGTAAGTCTGCGTTGTGCTGTTCAATGGGTATGAAGTTGGCTTAACAAAATAAAGAATTTGGTCCACTATATATACATCCACTGCAGTCATGTGTTCGCATGGCACCTGTGTTCACATTTGGTTAGATTAGGCAAGACTATATATTTATCTTGTAAATATCAGGTAACTGAGTTTGCAGATGGTCATCAACCACGTACTATATCAGGTGGACAGGGACAGGAAATAGATTTCAAGTTCATTTTTCAGAAATGTAACTTTTCCAATAATTATCGTGCAAATAAATAATCTTAAAGAAAATTCAGCTTAGTTCCATGCAAAACTCTGTGACACTTTTCAGATAAACTTGGTTTCAGATAAGAAGGAAATTAAAATAGATTGCAATGAAAAATTAGGATTAAATATTTAGGTAGCAACTTCCTACCTAAATTGAGGGCTCACAATGCACATTATAAACTTTTGCCTAGTATTGAAATGCAGCCACTTCTAGGGTGAAACATGACATTAGCTCTGAGCCAGCCCGTAGCTTCATACAACTTTTAATAAGGGAAACAAAGAATAATATCTCCCTTTGAAATTAGTGGCAATATTTTTAATCATAACAGAGGAAGGCAGAATGAAGTTTGAATTTGGCTAGAAATTCAGGTTAAACATTCCTATTGTGATGAAAATGCCTTGGGAACTTTTATTTGGCTACAAATGGTCAAAGCCTTGGTTTTATGTCTCATCAGAAAGATGGGTATATCTATGAGAATGATGAGATTACCAGCTGTGCATTATGTTATGTAAAATTCAATACTAGATAATTAGTTTTACAGATTTTGGTACATGAAAGATGCTGCAAATACATACTATTTACTCTGATTTTATGTCACAGTATTTTCTCCATAGCAAGGAGAACACCTCCATAGGTTTCTTGTACTTCACTGATCCATTTAAAGAATATATATGTCTCTTTCAAATTTTTTAATTTCAAACACAACACTTCCTTCAGGAACTGATAAATTTCCAAATAGTAATATGGTTTGAAACAAATCAAAACTGTGCAGAGCCGTTCTGAAAGGAAATAACTGTACGCGTGGAAAAAGAGTCACTTGATTTCTCTGTATCCTATTGCAGATTAATTTTAACGTCTGAGATCTGAAAAGATTTGTCCAAATTGTGCATTTATTACCAACATGCAAAGCTGGAAATCTTTCAAGACTAGTTAACCTTTTCCTGGTTTCACGTTTAAAGCAACCCAAAGATTGACTCAGACCCTCCTGAAGATATTATGATGTTGAGTGATTTTTCACAGGTTTCAGTTATCATTTCTGAAGAGCATATTGCCTTGCTCTCCATTTTTTCTTCTTCTCAAGGCTGTTTTGTTGGTTTCCATTGTGTTTACTGGAATGTTATTGGCAGGATTGGTATTATCAGGATCATTGAAAGGATACCCTAAAGCGTAACATGGAACAAATCCTGGAAGCCATGTCTTTGGAGAATTCTATACCCCAGCTCTTCAATGGTCAGTGAGTCAGCGAACTTTTTTATTGTGAAAACTATTGTTTATTGTTGCTATTGTTAGTATTTTTTTTATTTATAGAATGCCAAATATGTGCCAGGCACTTTCCAGACATATATGAGGACAAGGTTCAGAGAAGAGCTTACAGTCTAGGCAGACATGTATTAGGGTTAAGGATGCAGCTGGACTCATAAGCACTATGGTAATAATAAGCAAGTGAATGAACAGGGAATGTTTAGCTCTGGTTGTCTTGGTTCTGTGATTATTTAGACAGTTGTTTTTTTAAAATTAACTATAGCTTAAAAAAAAACCCCAAATTTTGGGGAAATATTTTCTTAGATGGTCTATGGTATATGGAGAGACTAGGATTATCAAATCAGAATGAGACATGCCTTATCAATTCCAGCATTTGTTTCTTACTGGAGTGAAACTCAGGAAATCGTAGATTGTTGTTTGATGCCAGTTTCCATGCATAGTATTTGGATAGTTACTATTTCTGAGTAAGGAACTCATATAACAAAAATAGAGCTGTCAAAATGTTTTAATTCAAAAACTGAAGCCATGCAGAACTCTTCTTGGGTTCACACATACAAAAGACCATGGCTGGGTTTGGGACAAAATCTTTTTTGGGCTCTGATGGGTGTGTCACTACACATTTGCCCTGAAAGGGTTAATGATGACTCAGAACGGGGATAATTAACCCAACAGGCCACAGCTGAGAGGACTCAGGTGGCTAAGTAATCCCCAGACTGAGTGAGGGAGCCCAGATGAGGAGGAACGAGCTGGGCTGGGATTTATAAAGACAGGAAATTGGCCGCAGAGGGTGTTGCTGGAAAAGCCTGCAATCGCTCCCTGGGAGAAGGGAAGTTCATCTGGGTTGGGAAACCTAGAGTAGGGGGAAGCCAGGAAGGTAGGACAGGGCTTAGGGAATGGCAATTAAGGTCTTGAAGGGAACAGACTTTGACTGCTGGTTAGAGTGTCCCTGAGCCGGAACCTATAGTAGAGAGTGGGCCCAGGTTCCCCTGCCAGCCAGTGAGGAGTGGCAATACGAGGCAGTGAATAGGAAGACTGCCTGAATCTGTTTGTGGGAAGAGAGTTTCCAGCCCAGAAAGGGAAACCATTTGGTTACCTGGATGGAGGGACAAGTCATGAAGAGGCAGCAGCAGTTCATGGAGTGAGAGAGGGGCCATGGCCCCAGGCAGAGAGACAGCGTGCAACCGCTGGAAGGGGCATTGACCTCGTGAGCTATTCCCCAGAATGACCAGGAGGAGGTGCCATCCTAGCAGTGAGTGGAGCACCATGTCACATGGGCCTATGAATTTGTTATAGTGCCTGTTCTGAGTTCAATGCAAAAATTCATACCCAGGTCATGAGGTAAGTCACATGATAGGTTTTCTGGTTCCTGACAGACTGATTTTACCCTACATGATCAGGAGAGATTCCTATGATACTGCTTGCAATTGGATTTCACCAGGTCCCCAGGCCTCTTCCCGTGAAATCAAAAGAAACAACCATGAGGAATTTGTAGGGGTAAATTTCAAACTGTTTTGTTTCCAAAGACTCCAGCACCAGCTGCAACCAAGGTCACAGGAAACAATTTAATGTCTTCCATCATAACTTCATCCCCTATCTGACACAGAAGGACCCACTTAGAGCATCAGGTCCAACATTATCACTTCATCTGGGGGACAAGAACAGCAGTAACCAGGAGGAGCTTTCACATCCTCCCAGTATCACTATTCATTCAGTTCTGACACTGAGTTTAGGGCATTTTTTCATGTCCATTGGTTGTTGGTTTCCTGTCATCCCACCCCCTCCATCTCCTGCAACACTTCAGCTGCTCAACCGTACTCTCTCTGGCCCATTAAGATTCTCCTCCTCTCCTACATCCCAACTCCCTTACCCAGATATATATTACACAACAATTAATTCTCCTCTTGATGCACACACTTCAACCTCATTAATTTTAAATTATTTGCATCTAATGAGAGCATAAACCCATTTGAATCATAAAGTCCTTGAATATAGTGAGGACTAATGAGGCACCATAAATGTGACTCTACATTTTAGTTGAGGGATGGACTGCTGACTGAAGGTATATGCTTAAGTATTTTGTTGAATGAGGATGGGCTTAAGCAGGTGCTTAAACACTTTGCCGAATTGGGGCCTAAGTAAGACTTTTTTTTGTCATCAAAACATCCACCTCAAAATTCTCATAATAAAGACATGAAGAACTTAAATATTTTCTGAAAAAATGAAATACACTAAGCATAGCAACAGAGAAAGTATTAGAAAGTAAGAAAGAGTTTCTTCATTCTACAGAAAACAAGAATGCGGTTCCAACATTCATAGGGTATTAGTTGTTTATTAATATTCTTTGCTTTTAATGGTTCAGCAGTCTGATTCTGATAGGCTGTATATATTTGGGTTACATACATCTATTGGTAAAAAGGATCAGCCTAATTCTTAGGTTGTTGTAATTATTGCATGTTGTATACCTGTTCTTTGCTACCTTCTTTTATTATATCAGTAACTTGACTGCCCTGTTTTTTTACTTAGGTTGCTATGTTCAGGGGTGCTGGAACAATTTGTACAGTGGGGATGCTGAGAACGATTGAACCATTCCTGTATATAATAACATATGGAGATATACCTATCTCATAGAACTGGAAGGGACCCTGAAAGGTCATTGAGTCCAGCCCCCTGCCTTCACTAGCAGGACTAAGTACTGATTTTGCCCCAGATCCCTAAGTGGCCCTCTCAAGGATTGAACTCACAACCATGGGTTTAGCAGGCCAATGCTCAAACCACTGAGCTATGGAAACCACTTCAAACCACGGGATGTGGCAGCACCCTCAGCACACCTAGTTCCAGCACCTATAGCTATGTTAGCAAAAGTTAACCAAAACAAAACAAAACCCCCAGCAGCTTTTAATGTATTCCATCACACTTTGTTCCTGAATGAGCTATTTATTGCTGCACCAATGTAGAGTTCATGTTAGAATGGGCAAAATGTTAATAATCTATACAAATGGTGAGATGCATGCCTCAGAATTTGCAGCCTTCCTTATACAACTTTGAAAAGGTCTAGATTCAAACAGCAAGAGAGTGAGCAAATACTTGGTATCCTGCTGATCTGAGTAAATTACAATTTACAGAAGTAGCAATGACTATTGTTCAATTCATCTGCAGGGGAACTTTCAAAGGGCTCCTTTGGATGGTCTGTGGAGGTTTTAGCTGGCCAGTTTTGGATGACCAGAAAATTGGGGGAATTTTCAGAGAAGGAGGATTTTTTTTCTTTGAATGTAATGCACAGCACTGGATATTCAAGCTGTCTGGGAGTTCTGGACTTCCCTTGGTACTCAGCTATTGAGATTACATAAGACTTTACAGCAACTGGATCCTTATTTGCATTAGGAAGAGTAGGAGGAGCAGCTCTACTTTTTAAATAAAACCTAGCTGTTATATCACACTTTTCATCAGTAGATCTCAAAGTGCTTTCCAAAGTAGGTCAGTATCATTATCCCCTTTTATAGATGGGGAAACTGAGGCACAGAAATGCCCAATCTCATCCAGCAGCAGAGCCAGGAACAGAACCCATCTCCGAGTCCCAATCCTTTGCTCTATCTGCTAGGCCTCACTGCAGAAGCATCCTTTCCATAGCAGATGTGCTATGGAGTCTTACATATTGTAGGATCTTGTTTCCTTTTCCTAAACAATAGAATATAAAAGGCATAGGACTTCTCTTTAATATTAGCCTCAGATGCTGATTCAGTGATGAAGCAATAAGATGAGCCTTTTTAAATAAGTAGGTTCAGTTTTATCAGTTGCATCCATTGAGGATTCAGAATTTATTTTAATGTATGATTATTTTTAGCCACGGTGAAGTTTTGGGGGAGCGTGCAAGCCTCAGGCAGGCATTACATTTTCCCCCACGCCTGGCCCCATTGGCCTGGCTGGAGCTGCTCCCACCCCCTCCATATAGAAGTCAAACTATGCCTATGTTTTTAGGGTAGCAAAAAATACTTGAAGATGTTAGAGGAAAAACTCCAAATTATTTTCCATCCCTTCTACCATTCTCAGCACGTTGTGTTGTGTTTACTGTTTGGAAGCAGTGCTGCATGGCAAGATGCTGCAGAGAAGCTGAAGGCAAAAAAGAAATCCTGGCCCTAACAGAATGTAATTGACTTCAGTGAGGTCTGGATATAACCATTTGAGAACAGTGGGCTAGATCTTCAGCTGATGTAAGTCACTCTAGCTCCATTAATGTCAGTGCCGCTATGCCATTTTACACCATCTGAGGTTCTGGCCTAGAATATTCTCATATTACTGCTCTCACAGAATACTCATTGAACTGTTCTTCTGGTATGTAATCAATCTCAGACAAAATACTAAATGACTATGTTAAGATTTAGGATCCAAGGATAAGGGGGCATGGTTTTGAAAATAGACATTTTGCTCACCCCTGTTAGATTACCGTTGAATTAGATTTTACCATTTGTGACATGTTTAGGTTTATTGTAGACTAACAAAAGACACAGAAATCGTTAGATATTTGTCAGAAAAATTCAAAAATCAAAATAAACTTCAGTTAAATACAATATGATCCTTATTTTCTTTTTTCTCTCTATCCTTTCTCATGGTACATATAACTTACCTGTAACCACAAGCCACATGGGAGTATTTTATTAGTATTAACGTAACTATCATGATCCTTATTTTCTTTTTTCTCTCTATCCTTTCTCATGGTATATATAACTTACCTGTAACCACAAGCCACATGGGAGTATTTTATTAGTATTAACGTAACTATCATGATCCTTATTTTCTTTTTTCTCTCTATCCTTTCTCATGGTATATATAACTTACCTGTAACCACAAGCCACATGGGAGTATTTTATTAGTATTAACGTAACTATCAAACAATATTTCATATATTTACCATAAAACATCAGATGTTTTTGTCCAGATTGCTGAAACAGATGACAGCTTCATTGTCACTAGCATTACCTGAATTGATTGTCAGTACTGTGGCATGGACAATATGTTTTGAGTATATATTAGCACAATGAACTGGCAGCTCTTAGGATAATAATCTTTATAAACCCCAATTAGACAACCATCTGCCAAATAATCACAAATCTTAATGAAAGGTTGCAGAATCTGTGGTATATTTTAGCTACCACATGACAAAAGCTTTGCTGTTATATGTAAATATGTGTAGGATTCCATGAAAACAAGATGAATGTCTCAGATTTAGAAATCTGTTGAAAAACAATATACCCATACATAACAGTGGTCCCAGGTGGTGCTGTAGGACATTGGGGATCTCCACAATAGGATTCCTCCCGGAGTCTAGTAAAGCAATATTTTCCTCTCTATGTCGGTAACTATCTAGAAGAGATTTAGGTTCAATTGGTTCAATTCTGCAAACCACCCATGAAAAATGCAAGCAAATACCTCTGAGGAATAATTACCTGAGACACAGATGGCATAAATATACTTGGAGTTGACAATCAAATGAGTAGTGTGTGGGCAGCAAATTAAACATCAGCTCACAAAGCAAAAGGGTAGCATGATGAAGAAGAGAGGTGACCATCTCTCTGTTGAAACCGCACATACAATGCTGTGTATGGTAAGTTCTGAGCATATCACTACCAGTCATCACTGTGGCTAGCGGGACTCAACAATCAACTCTGTCCTTCATATCATCACCAGTGGAGCCTGTACAATTCCAATGTCCAGTCTTCCGGCCCTGGGTTGCTATTGCTCCCCTGGCAATTAGGCATGAAAGCAGGGCCCATGCCATATTACTGCATGCAGCCAATTATCAAGACAGCTTACTTCACAGTTGCATCTCAAAATTACATAAAAAATGTTGGCTAAAGTCAAGATGCCCTTTCGCTGAAATAGTTGAGTATCTCAGACTACATCAGACACGTCCTTTCTAAGGCCATGTCTACACTTACCTGTAGATTGGCGCTGCTGCAATTGATGTAGCAGGTGTCGATTTAGCGGGTCCAGTGAAGACCCCCTAATCAATGGCAAAGCACTCTCTGGTCAACTCTGGTACTCCACTGGAACGCGAAGAGTAAGGTAAGTTGATGCAGCATGATTTAGACTCTGCGGTAAGTCGGCCTAAACTATGTCGATTCCAATTATGTTATTCACATAACTGGAGTAGCATAATTTAGGTTGACTTACCACGGTAGTGTAGACAAGGCCTTAGGAACAGCAGCAACAGGTGGTGCTGGAGTGTATTTTGGATTGACTATGCCTTTTTTTGCAGATAAACAGCTCACATCTGCATCCCCTAGTCTCTCCAGATCAGCTCTTGCATGCCCCTCAGATCCTTCCTCATTACAGTAGGCTATGTTGTGGTCACAGGCGGTTTAACTTGCATCTTTATAATTGGGGCTTCTTGAGTTCCCTTTCCTGCCCCTGTGGAGCTCAAGAACAAACAACATGCCATCTGGTTAAGGACTGCCCTCTTTATCATCTTGATGGTGGATGGATATATTTGACGTCTCTGATTGATGTGGCCATGACTGAGTGGTTACATCACTTACCCAACTTCTGATTAATCTTTTGTGGCATCATAAGCCATATGCCAAAAGAAGTACCATAAAGATGCTGGCAAATTGCATATTGTCTCTGAAAACATGACTGTGGATGCAATTTAGCACTTTTGAAAACTTATCATGATATAGTCACCCATTCATTTCTTTCTGACATGCTGTCTCCTTGTATTTCATCATTCCTGTACTTCTGTCTATTTATGATTATGTTTGAGATGGCATACAGATTTCAGCATTCTATTGATGCTGAATGATATTGGAGACTTCGCTGAATATTTTGTTTTTCATTTTAAAAGATGCACCTTCCACAAATATTTCAAACACTGGCGAGTTTTTTTGCAAATTCCACATTAGGTAAACTTTTAATAGAGTACAAGACCTCCAGTCTGTCATTCATGTTTCTTGCCCTCTATGGGATAAACAACTTGAAAAAAATATTTATATAATAAAAAATAAAATAAAATAAAAAACCTTACTTGTCTTGTTGACCCATTTCTCATAGCCTATAACATGCTAACAAGTACACCAGCACAGCAATTTAGTTTTTTATGATATATTATTTACGAGAAGCTTTTTAGGCACCAATCTCAGTTAGCTAAAGATTTTTTTAAATGCACCCTTTTGGCTATTAAAAGACTGAACAACACTTTTTTTTTTTTTTTTTTTGCTGTTTCTGGAATATCAAATTTGTTTCACTGCTCAACACAAAAATATGAAGTTAATATGTTTAGATAATGGACCTTTTTTCTGTTCTGGCCAAATTATATTCTGTGCAAAACCAGAGGAGTTTGGGCAAAAGTGGCTGTAAGCCATCCTTACACTTCTCCAATTCTAGGGTTTGTTGGATCCTGTGCCTGTTTCTTAAGGCTATTGTGACTTATGTCCAGCTGCCTTTTGCCCTTCCATTAGCCGGTGATCATTGAAGTGTAGGCATGCCCCTATTATACTATTCTATTCAGTTTTTTATCCTACATCCATCATTGTGGTATCTGAGCACCTACCATTATCCCCTGGAGAAAAAAGTGGTGGCATAAGAGCTGTTACAAAAAGTCCATGCCACCCTAGAATTACCCTAAGAAGGGGTGGATATGTGGGATTTATATCTGCTTTGTGACATCACAGTGGCACAAATTAACCATAATGGGAGGCAGGGATTGGCTCAATTTGCGCCACTCAACCCTGTATCTATTCAAATCAGTGGGAGTTTTGCCACTGGCTTCAGTGAGAACAGGATTGGGCACTTCATTGTAGCCAAGGATGTAATTTCTTCATTACAGTTTAACTTTGGTGGACAAGTTGAGAGATAATTAAAACAACAGGCAGCCTACACTGAAGCAAACCTACAGCTTTACTGGTAGTTTTGTTTTGCCGTTTTTAATTTTTCACTAAATGTTTTCATGTCTCTACATGTTTTCTTACTGACCAAAGTGCTGTTGTGATTTGTGGGGACAAGAGAGAATGTATAAGCTGAATAAAATAGATTTCAAAAAAGATGATAAGAATTGGACTCTTGCAGGAGAGCTGAAACCACTTCAGATGGTCTGGCCCAGTAAAGAAGTTGGTTCAACTAGCAAACATTTAAAGAAAGTGACACACATTGTCACTTTACAATGCAATTAATACTATTTCTTTAGACACAAGGGAGGAGCATTGACTAGGTAAAGCTAAAATATAGGTCCAGATTCACTGCTTTGCTGAGTTTATACTCAGTGAAGCAGAGAGACCCGGTTTTGATCCATGAATTGTTTTCTTGGATCATGGCCCAACACAGGTAAAAGTATCCTGTCGGCTGCTCTAATCTGCATCATTTGGCCACTATCCTCAAAATTTTCCCCGGATCCTCCCCACCCCAGTATGCCTCTGCTCTGGAGTTGCTGTGGGGAGCATAGAAATCAGCTCCACTCTACCATACTGGGTAAATCCCTTTCCAGGGGGAAGCAACCATTTTCTGTGGTGTGTGCAGGTACACAGACTTAATAAGTTCAGGGAGGTTCCAGGCTTAATAAGTTCAGGGAGTACGTTTGACCTCATGTCTTCTGAACCAATTATCTTAAATGTGGTTAAACTCAGAGCGTGTTGGATCAGTGACAGACAGATGTCAGAGAACCTTTTGTGAAAGCTGGCTGGGAGAAAAACTCTTCAGTTCTGAGCAAGATGGCACAGCTACATGAGCAGAGAAGTGCAAAACCTTCCATGTTTTGTGGGGAAAGATGTTTGTGAATTTTTGCATCTGAACAGTTCCGGGGGTTGCAGGTGCTGAGGCTCATAAAAGTTCACATTTAAATGAATTCAGTTTTATCATAACTGAATCTTATTTTGAACCCATAAACAGGGTTTGATGTAGAAAAAATTCATGTCTTTTCACATAGGCTTAATTCACCAGAACTTGAAGGGAAACTGGGCCTCAATTCTGATGTCACAATACAGTTCTGATCTTAGGAACATCATTTCACCCTCTAAAACTGGGAAACAATTATAATGTGAGAGACAATTAGATTGTAAGTTCCTGGGCACAGACCAGGTTTTCCTGTGTGTTTGTACAGCATCTAGCACAATGGCTCTCCAATTCTGATTGGGATGCCTGGCGTTCCCACAATAAATGTGTTGCCATGATTAGGAGGGGGTGATTTCTTCCCAATTTCTAAGAAATGGCCTTTGTCATGGGAGGTCGTGGGTGGGTTGCTTCTTTTTGAAGCAGTAACAGTCTCTTCTCTAGAGACAAACTGCTGCTTAGGTGCTAGAGGGTGGACTGTTCTCTTCCCCTGGTCTGATGCCTGAAACTATCCGAGCAGGGCCAGGGCTTCACCTGCTAAAAGGAAGAAAATAAAATAAATGTATATATATATTTTTTATAACAAGATTGTGCATTAATTTACCCTGATCCTCCCCCTTCTAAAACAGGAGGAAGGATAGTCCTGGGTTTAGTATATTGCACTGGGATTTGGGATACCTAGGTTTTTCTCCCAGTACCCCAGTTATACATCTGTAAAATGGGGATGATAATAACAAAAATACCTCCCTAACTCACAAGGCTGTTGTGAGGATAAATTCCTTCATGTTTAAGAGTTGCTTATATACTATGGTCATGGAGCCATAGAAGTACCTAGATAAACAAATCAATTAAAAAAATAAATCCAGCCATACTTTAATGACACGGAAATACCTGGATTTTTCTTTTTAAATTATTGAGCATATTTGTTATGGGATATTGACTTATTTTGGCAGCAATGCAAAGGCCCAGGACCTGCAAACACTTACACTCCTGCTTCACTTTAAACGTGTGAGGAGTCCCCAGTGAAATCAATATTATGACTCTCATGTGTAAAGTCAAGCACATGCATAAGTGTTTGCAAGATTAGGACCCTAAGCTGCATTGCAACAGGGCACATTCTGAATAACAATGAGCACATGAGTATCAGCAACAGGAGATAAAATCATATTAGGTTTGTATTACATGAGAGGTAATGTCAGGGATAAACCTTTGTCACAGACAAATGGGATTCTGCTATTAAATGAATGCCTCGGCATCAATAAGTAGAGACAAACACGCTAGTACATTTATTTTCAAAACAGCAGAAATTAACTTGGAACTCTGTTCTATTCCAGTAGACTTTATTTCTTTTACACCAAATGATTGATGTAGATGTCATCATTTTGTCTGAAGGATACAGTAGAACGGCATTTCTTGACTTTACTGTTAATTTGAGTAGCTATATGATGACAAGCATAGAGAACAACCTCTTTATGTGATCCAGCCAATCAGACAGCAGCTGGTCCATAAAAGTGTGGTTTATTTTTTTTATATACAGATACAATTCTCTTTTTATATAAAATACTATTCTTTACTGAGTACATTGGTGTCTGGTTAATTCAAGCATGTGAGTGGATTTTATGTTTGTTTGTTTGTTTGTTTTCATTTCCATCAAAAATAGTGTAAAACAACCTTTTAGCAGTCACTTATGCTAACACCAATTAAGTTTGGTGTTATGTTAGATTGAGCTAATGTAAAGGTTCCTAGTAAGATGAATGTATTTAAAATATCACACATTCAGGAGTAAATTCAAAACCTAAGAAACATGCTCTTTTAAATTTGCACTTTGAAATCTATTGATCTAGGTTTCTGATAGTGTTACATTTCAAGGATGTATTAAATACTGGCCCATGTTGGGAGGAATTCAGGCGGAGGGGCAACTGTGCTACACCATTAAGTGATGAAGTATACACTCCCCTATACAGCTAACCAACTCTGCTCCACTCCATCCCTACTCTCTGGAAGAAAATGCAATTGTTTCTGACACCTGTGCATGACTGACAGAGGGAAAGGTTCCTTATCCCCAGTTCTGCACCCGGACAGGGTCTAGCTACATCCTAACTTTAAGTGATAGAATACAAATTGTACTATGGGCAATTGCATTATAGGCAGACATAGTGGAGGGCTCTCAGCCATAGGTCCAGCACAAGCACCATTCTGCAGTTCCAGAACAGGAAGGTTTAGGAGAGGTTGCTGCAATGCATTGCTAGGCTCTGTTTACTGTTCCTCTCTGCAGGAGTATAATGTGCTTTGGACTAACACTTGCTGTTGACTGCAATATACACACTTTCTAACTATGGGTCTGTTTGAGTCCCCTGTGCAGAAGACCATTCACCATAAGGATGTGGCACACAGGACAGAAGAATCATGAGTGATGTGGAGAAAGTAGATAAGGAAAAGTTATTTACTTATTCCCATAATACAAGAACTAGGGGTCACCAAATGAAATTAATAGGCAGCAGGTTTAAAACAAATACAAGGAAGTTCTTCTTCGCACAGCGCACAGTCAACTTGTGGAACGCCTTACCTGAGGAGGTTGTGAAGGCTAGGACTATAACAGTGTTTAAAAGAGAACTGGATAAATTCATGGAGGTTAAGTCCATTAATGGCTATTAGCCAGGATGGATAAGGAATCCATCCTAGACTCCATCCATCCATCCAGACATCCATCCATCCTAGACTCTGTTTGTCAGAGGGTGGAGATGGATGGCAGGAGAGAGATCACTTGATCATTACCTGTTGGGTTCACTCCCTCTGGGGCACCTGGCATTGGCCACTGTCAGTAGACAGGATACTGGGCTAGATGGACCCTTGGTCTGACCCAATACGGCCGTTCTTATGTTCTTATGTAACATTAGCCAGCTGTTTATCGTTGAAACCTGTTGAACGTTCGATAGGAATCCTGATTAGCACAAAGAAATCAAAATTAGGAAATTCTGAGGGCGATTCTGAATGAAATGATGATTCACCATTGTGCTAGTGCCTTGTGCTCTAGGACTGCTAAGCAGTCTTATGCCCAACACTTGCAGGTCATTTTGGCTCTAGTCCAATGGAAAGACTGTGGCTTTCTTTATGCACACAACTAGAGCAAAGGCTGTCTCTCACACCTTTCCTTACCCCATTTAAGAGAGACATTCTTCTAGGCAGCACTGTCCAGTAGATTTTCTGAGATATAAGTGTAAAAATAATGCAGCTTAGATAAAACAATAAAACTACAGAAAGTTCACTGCAGACAAAACAAACTTACAGATACATTGAGCATGAAATGCCTGGTATGGATACCATTTTCACACTAGCACTGCCCTAAGATTACAAGGTACCTATGGGAAAACAGGTAAAATATATGGTGGAAATCTCTTCTCACAACCAAACTATTCACAAAGAGGCAAAGTCTGTCAATGTAAATACCGAGAGTCCCCTGTCAACAGAAATGACTGCCACACACCAAGGGCAAGGGCTGCGAGGATAGGCAGAGGATGGACACCATCTCTGCCGCACAGAGATCAGCCTCATAGAAGCTGCCTGTGTAGCACTAGGCAGGGAATGAGAAGGGGGAATGTGGCACTGATGGGCTGAGGGGCAAGGCTGAAGAATCCACTATTAGGATTTTTCAGAGCCAGCCTGTCAGTATGTCTCACTAGGATTGTATACAGTGCTCCTCACCATGGTATCTGAGAAGCCATTGGGACGGAATAGCGTTTACCTCTCTGCGGTTTCGTTGTGAAGATTCCTCTCCCTTGCCCTTCGCCCCAAACAGCTGTCCAGTGCCCAACTCATCTACTCAGACCAGTCGTGGGAAAGCTATCTTTGTCCCTAAAAATCGAATTTCCTTCCTGGTTCTTAAGATATACAGATTGGTGTTTTATTAGGCTATCTTTTCCTTTGTCACTCATTCCTACACACATTGGGACTTTATATCCCTATCAAACATTACTTTGATTTAGAGGTTGGTGTTAGTTTCATTTGTGAGAGAGATTTGCATTCAGGATCAAGAACCCCTCTGTATATTTTGCTTTTACTACTTCTTTTGTGTTGCTTGAGATTGTAAGTAAAACCTTCCACAGGCATATCTTTAGTAACACTTTATTAACATATACATTACAAATTCATGCTGGGGGAGGTCCTTTGTACAGTGAAGGGCAGTATGCTCCCTTTAATGATTACTAGAAAACACAAAAGTAAGATCATATTTAAAAATGGAACATATTCATAATATCTGCAATGATAATAATTGTTGTAATAATATCTTTATATGCAAGTCTTTGCTCATTTTTGCTCATATCCAGTGTGAATGACAGCACACATTTTGAGAGGCATTGACTCAGACCACCTACTGGGTATCTTTTCTAAGTAAAATCTGATATTTGATAAAGAACTACGATCTGTGGAATTTATAAATCAAGAGCAAAAGACCTCCAAAGAAGCAAAATATGCAAATCAGTTCCCTCACATTTTGGTAATAATAATGAAAGTTTATTTTATGTATTTTGGGGATTACTGAGCTAGTAAACCTGGCTATAGTTAGCATATTGTAACCAACATAGTTTGATGGTGAGGGAGTAAATGGGACCTAACAAGTTTCCTACATCAATAGCTTGTCAGTTTTGCTAGAATGTTAGCAAGTTACCTCAATGTAAAATTAAAGAGCAAATGGAAAAAGAATTAATCAGAATTCTGCATTAGATAGAGTAAAATTTATGTATTACAATACTGTTTTAATTCACAGGTGTGACAAAGATCCTATCTGGTCATTCAAGAGCTTTAGCTGCAGAGGTGGCAGTTCTCTTGACACACACAGAGAGTCAGGGTCAAGGTTCTAGTAGAAAGATCCCCGAGGGATCAATTTCAGTTGTATAATGTGAATATGCAGCACAAGAAGAGATCTGTATCTTAAATATTTGTATAATTAGGGTTGTCTGAGCCAGCATGGGGAGAAAACATATATAGCATAAGCAACTCAAGACATTGACTAGAGTGGGGAAGAATAATACATGTATACATCACTAGTAGACTTACACTATAATGGTCACTGTAGTCAATCTTGTTTGAGATCACAGAACAAGAGCACAAGCATTTTGAACTGGATTTGTTATGGAATATAAAATATGCATATTTATTATAATTGGCCATTTCGTATCCCTGAGTTTTCTTAGATGACTTTGAACTTTAGTAGGACCTGACCTCATAATATACTAGTGTTTGCTGTGATGTATCCTGTGCACAAATGAATAGAAGTTACACTTATAGCCAGACAGGATATTAGATGGTTTCGGAGACTGGTAATGAGAACCAATGTATAACTATCTTCCTAGTATAGAATGAACAGATCATGTTACTTTCTGATGACTCTTCAGTTGTCAATGTAGATTGAATTAGTGGATTTTCTCCAATTGCTAGAGAACAGTACAGTATATAATTTCACACACTGCCATTAGTGGCTAATTTTACTTGGCACCATTGATGCCAAACTCAGCATAAGTAGCAATGGATCAATGAGCATGGAGACTGAACTACCACCTCACTGCTATAGGTGGTCTTTCCAGAAAATGATTGAGACATATTAGCAGCTGATCAAGATTGTACAGCCATACTGTGAACTGTTGTACAGATAAGCAGGTTACCTTTATTTCCAGTGTTGTCAATCTGTTGCTTTTTCCCATGCACTAAATTCACTTTACAAAAATGGCAAATTGAAAGCCTTCCTTAAAACCTAATTGTGTTTTGAATCAAGACTTTTCCAGCCTTTATGAATACAAAAGAAGCAAAAAAAAGGGTTTTTATAGAGAATTTTGAGTACCATATATATTAATATCTGGAATTCCAATTTTAAGACCACTTTATTTGATAAAAATGCAACAGTTAATGTCCTTAACTTTAAAGTAACATGGAGTTACTTTAACATATAATTAATATATATAGTTGGGGAGTGGGAATAAGGATAGCAAAGATGTGAAGCACTTTAAACCGTACCATTATATATATATTGGGAGCCAGGGTGGTCTAACATATAAGGCACCAGACTGGATGTCAATAAACCTGGATCCCATTCCCACTTCAGTCAGTGACTTACTGTGCGACATTGTACGAATCACTTCACACACACACACCCCTGTGCAGCTGTTTCCCCTGTCACCCTTTCTCTTTCTTTTCTAGTCAGATTACAAGGGATTATCTCTTACTGTGTATCCAATCTTGGTTGTGATCTATACACTCTACTGCAGTACCAATAATAAACAATAATGGCACAAACTGGCACTTGGGCAAAGATTCCAAAAGTTAGTGGGAGTTTGTCATAGTTTTAAAGACCAGAAGGGACAATTAGGATCATCTGGTTAGACCTCTTGCATAACACAGACCATGGAATTCCATGCAGTAATTACTGCATCAATCCTACGACTTCTGTTTGAGGTAGAGCATAACTTCCAGAAAGACACATAAACTTGATTTAAAGATTTCAAATATCTCTTTTGATAAACTTCTCCAATGATTCATTATCATCAGTGTTAATAAACTGTGTCTTATTTACAGTCTGAATTTTTCTTGCTTTGGCCTTTCTCTTCTAAATTAAAGAGCCTCTAGGTTCTGTAGTGGGGCAGTTGCCCCACACCAGGAAGAGGAAGGGTTAAAGCAGGCCACAGGGAGCCTGCGCAGAAACCTCCAGTTAGAGGAGGGCTCACTAAGTGAGCCAATCAGGAGGTGCCTTGTTGCAGTGGCCAATCAGGGCCAGCAGGGGCATATACAAAGGGCTGCTCAGCAAAGCAGAGGCAGCCTCTCCCTGTCCTGCTAGGGAGAAGGACTCCCTGTCTAGGAGCACCATGGTTAGAGTAGTGCTGGGCAGGTAGCAGAGCAGAAGGAGCTTCTGGCTGACTTCTGCCAGACTGAGGCCCTGGAGGAAGGGCAGATAAGGTGCTAGGGCTGCCCCCTCTTGCCTTGAGGGAAGTGGCCAACACAGACTGCAGTTTGCCCCTGGAGCAAGGGACTAGACTGGTGACTGCAGCAGGCCACTGAGGTGAGTAGCTGGACTATAGACTGTCAGTTCCCCCGAAACGGGGGGAGACTGAGGGATGGGGCACAGCTGGAGGGCTGTGCCCAGAGTCTATTGTGGTCCATGGAGTGTGCCCTTGTTGCCAAGAAGGCTAATGGCATTTTGGGCTGTATAAGTAGGGGCATTGCCAGCAGATCAAGGGACGTGATCGTTCCCCTCTATTCAACATTGGTAAGGCCTCATCTGGAGTACTGTGTCCAGTTTTGGGCCCCACACTACAAGAAGGATGTGGAAAAATTGGAAAGAGTCCAGCGGAGGGCAACAAAAATGATTAGGGGGCTGGAGCACATGAGTTATGAGGAGAGGCTGAGGGAACTGGGATTGTTTAGTCTGCAGAAGAGAAGAATGAGGGGGGATTTGATAGCTGCTTTCAACTACCTGAAAGGGGGTTCCAAAGAGGATGGATCTAGACTGTTCTCAGTGGTACCAGATGACAGAACAAGGAGTAATGGTCTCAAGTTGCAGTGGGGGAGGTTTAGGTTGGATATTAGGAAAAACTTTTTCACTAGGAGGGTGGTGAAGCACTGGAATGGGTTACCTAGGGAGGTGGTGGAATCTCCTTCCTTAGAGGTTTTTAAGGTCAGGCTTGACAAATCCCTGGCTGGGATGATTTAGTTGGGAATTGGTCCTGCTTTGAGCAGGGGGTTGGACTAGATGACCTCCTGATAGTCTGTGATTCTATGAATGATGTGGGTCACAGAGTGGTGGAGACAGCAAAGTGGGAGTAATGGTAAGCGAGACACCACTGGAGGAGAGTGTCCTACGGAAGGACTTGAGCTAATTCCAGAACAGCCAGCAAGAGGTGCCACGGTGGTGAGTCTCCCACCACTACAGGTGCATATAGATTGTGATCAAATCACCTCTTAAAATACTCTTTGATAACTAAATAGATTGAGTTTTTCAAGTTTCTGATTGTTTTACAGACCTCACATTATTCTAATACCTCGTGTCTAAATCTTTTCCAATGTTTCATTCTTTTTGAAGTATGGAGAGCATTGGTCTCACGAATGCTTGTACAGTGGTAATAACACCTTCCTACTCCTACTTGATATTCTTCTGTTTAGACTTCCAAGCATCTTATTAATACATTTAATATGTGCTACATTAGCACTACACAAAAACAAGCTTTTAATAAGAATGACGTGGTGATAAGTCAAACACCTTGTAGCAATATAACAATACAGTATTTTGTCAATGTTACAAGTTTTCCCAACACATATAAAAATAAAATCCAACCCTTTTATACTGGTGAAGTCTCTTCAGCATCCTTTTCCTGCTACAATAACACTCCTTAACTTTTCAACCTGTCACCCATACAGAGATTTATATATTTAAAAAAATGATATAGCAAATTCAAAAAATCCTATAACAGATGTTAAAGTAAATCCTGGGATGTATATATTTTAGAAGTCACAGTAACTATTACTATGTTGTCTAATTTGCTAAATAATATGCAATATTGTTAGGCTCGGAAGGATTAGATTTTTATTGGTACATGTCAGTAAATGTTGATTTAACCAACACAAACTGACAAAAAATATTTCCATCAATGATAATCAAAATTTACAGATAGGAAAAGTAATAAAAATTCTGTTTGACAATTTAGAGTTTGCTTAAATGTATTTAATTTGCATATTTTGATGTGATGTTGAAAATTGATGTTTTTAACCTTATAAAGCTTTGACTTTCAAATTTCACCACACCCATAATTTCCCACAATTTTGAACATTTAAAATGATAAACATAGAAAAGTACTTAAAACCCATAATTTGTACAACTGTGAAAATTTAAATAAATAAAAATCATATATAGCTTAAAAATAAACATCGATATTATCCCTCAAAATTATAAAAACAATAAAAAGAAAAGTCCGACAATCCTAAATATTATGGAGTGTCATGTGATGTAATAAAATATTCTATTATAAAATATATGCACATGAGGAGTGATTTAAGGTTGACCTGAGAACTATAATTATGAATTTTTAATCATACAGTAGCAATGAAATCTCTGGTTTAATAATATATAGTTTTGGAAAATAATTCAAGATAGATGAATACACACACATATATAAAGTGTATATATTATTATAATATTATTAAGCAATCCAATTTGCCTCAAGAAGTCCCAAGAATGTTGGAACAGGGTTAAGTATTTATTAGCACTGAAGAAAAATATATAGAACTTGTTTAGTGCATTTATCATCATTTTCTGTTTGTGGAATGTCCATGAGCTGATCTAGATTTTTTTAAAATATATTTATTATTCAACTTTTTTTTATTTCCATGCATCGATCACAAAATGTTCTCAGTGAGTATTTGATACTTGAGATATAAAATTCAAGATGTGTTTGCCAGCTAAGTCATGTAGTAGTGTATCTGTTTCTTGATGGATAGGATAAATGTAGCTCTTATAAGTCCCAATTCATCAAGTTACTTAGGAATATGCCCGACTTCAAGAGCATGAAGTCCAATTAAATCACTGGTACTACTCATGCGCTTACTGTTAGGCACATATGCTTAAGCAACTTGTTGAATCTGGGCAATAATCAGGAGGAGGAGAGCTTCAAAAAGCCACTGGAGATTGTGATTTTTCAGGGAGGAATCACAGAAAAGTAGTTTTGGAAATTGGAGAATATCTTCAGTTTTTCTCTTCTGAGCCTCACAGTTCTTAACACTGCTAGAAAAGTTAGACTACTAAAAGATTTATTGGCTGGTGACAACATTAAAAGGTATCTTTTTCTTCTCACATGCACATAAATTAATTGGAAGTGCATATAAAATCTTAGCTGTCAAGGTTGTGTTCCAGTAGTTGTTTTCTTTCTTCATCCTCCTTCACCCTCTCCAATGCATAGGGCATCTTCCAGTTTCTGCCATTATTTTGATCTTGTGCTAGTCTGTTCAGGCTTCTGTGTGTCATGTCGATTAATTTGGCGTATTTTTTGTAGTTCCATGCAATGGTTCTATAGGTCACTCCTTTTTTCTCTTTCATGATGTTCATATTATCACTTGCCATGAAAGTTGTGTTGGTGGCATCCTTAAAATGTGTCCTAAATATGTCCATGATCATCTTCTTACCATATTTGACACTTTAGATTGGTTTGCTCACCTCTGAATTTCTGATGTTACAAGAAACTCTTTCCAATGGACTCTGAAGATCTTCTGCAGTCATTTACTTTGGCATGAATTGATCTTCTTATCAAGTTCTGTATTAGATTTCTATCACTCCGCTACATAATGGAGGATAGACATGATACCAGTGTTTAAAATTTGTATTTTTGTGTCAGTGCCAATCATGTTACTTTTTCTAAATCTTTTGTTTGCTCTTTTTGATATTCATTGCTTGACATCTAGCATGGTGTCACCGCATCGTTGCATTCTCCCTTGGTAAAATGACTTATTTCTTCTAGTGTTTCTTCATCCACTCTAATGGTTACTTTTGGGACATTGATAGCCATATATGTTTTCTTCCCCTTGTTGATGAATAAACCAAATTGTTTTGCCAAAAGCTGGGTCTTTTCTTCCATCAAATGCTTTGTTGACCTAGCAGGACAGTGTCATCAAAAAAAAATGAGGTCACCCAATTGTGCTTTGTCATTTTCCCATAAAATTTGTTAGTTGCCTTCTGTGATTACTTTCCTCATGACTAGATGAATGACCAGAGGGGACATAATACACCCTTGTCTTACTCCAGTTGTCACTGCAAACTATTGGCTGATGTTTTCACCATATCTGCCTGCAGAATAGGTATTATCATATAGATCCTTGATAGTTCTAATTATTTTTGCTGGTACAGTAGAACCCCATTTATCTGAGCCTCCATTATCTGGTTCTCTGTATTAACCAAACTGAGTGGCAGGGCTCAGGCTGTCAGCCGCGCCACCCCTGGGGCTGACAGCCTGAGCCCCACCATCCCAAGGACTGACAGCCCAAGCCCCACCCATTCTCTGGATTACCCAAACTTTGGTTTATCTGAACTGGCCTCAGTCCCATTAGATTGGATAAATGGGGTTCCACGGTATTCTGTAATATTCCATAATTTTCCAAAGATTGTTTCTGTGTGTGCTGTCAAAAGCCTTTTGGAAAGCTATAAAATTTATCACAAGAGGTGTTTGCCACTCCACACTATGCTCTCTAATATGCCTGAGAACACTATGGTCTGCACACGATCTCAGTGGTCTAAAAACTGCTTGTTCCTTTTTAAGTTGAAGGTCAGTTTGTTTCTTGATAGGTTCCAGGATGATATTGAAAATGATTTTTCCAGACACTCAGAGTAATGTGATTCCTCTTCAGTTGTTGCACTTGCTAAGGTCACTCCTCTTTGGCAATTTTAATATAAGGCTTCTCTTCCACTGAGTTGGGTTCTTTCCTTCATTCCATATTCTATCCAAAAACACATGGAGAGCCTGGAAGGCTGTTTTGTCACTTGCTTTAAGCATTTCTCCACTTGTCTCTCCACTTTAAGTCCTTTCCTCTTGTCTCTCTACTTGTCTGGCCTAGTTTAATTTTCTCTCAACCACAGTGATGGTCCAGAGATGGATAAATGCCTTTTGGAGAAGCTTTGCATAGTTCAACTGTACCACTGTACTATCTAATCTATCTAGTTGTTTATATTGCTGCTTATGCTTGTGACAGCAAGAAAAAGGTTTAACATTTTCTAAACCTACTGTTCTGCTACAAAGTAATTGCATTTTTATGCATGTTCCCAGTTGCACAGGGTTCAGTTTATTGCCCTTGTACAAGAATTTTGAGAGGTTTGCCAAGGTCAGAGTAATTTCAACAGAACCACATGCTGTTGGAATATGCAGTTCCATTGATATCAAAATGCTTCAAAAAATTGGGTTGTTTTTTCTGAAATTTTGTTTCAGAAGAAAACCAGAAAACAAAGTTCCAACCATGTCAAAATATTATGTTTCATTTATTTTCAGAATGAAATGTTTTGATTTTTCATTTTGAAATGTTTTTTATTTTAAAATTTTGTTTAGTTTGAAAGATACTATATGATGTAATACAAAATAAACAGTCAAATATTGAAGAACAAAATGTTTTAATCAATCTGATTTTTTTTCCGAATTTTCTTTCAGAGAATTTTGGTCTGATTAGAAATGAAGCCAAATTGGAAATCCCAATCTTTCGCTAAATGAAACTTCTGTCCTCTGCACAGTTCTAATTTTGGGAGCCTTGTACCCCAACTGCATTAGTATTTTTCATAAGAGAAAACATCTTAACTGTATTTTGTGGCTGTCAAGGCTGATTCCCCATTCTGGCACTTCAAGTGCTGAAGGTGGGGGCCCGCAAGGATTCTAAAAATTAATACTGGACACTCCAGGCTTGTATTAAACTCCCAAGGTTACAGCTTCTCTCTGATCTTGGATGGGTAGATGCTGCCACCACCCAAATGCAAAAGAACCCTTTGAAACCAGGAAGATGCACTTGGGAATTCCTCCCTGTGGGGTACCTCAAGCCCTTTCACCCTCCTTCCGGGGAAGAGCTGAGAAAGAAAACAAAGGAAATCAGCTGTTGCCACCAGCTAATTAAACAACAGGTGCACAAACCTCTTAGGACACAAACCCAATCCTGTTCTTAAAACAGGTAAATTTTATTAAAAACAAAAAAGAAAATACATCTAGAACTTAGTCTATTGCTAGATTTAAACAGAGCAAATATAATAATTAAGCATCAAGAATGGTTTTCTTGAGGTCCAGCTTCATGTTGAATATTCATGGAAAGTGAACACAAAAAGAGTGTAAATTAGAAAGTAAATCCTCTCTAAAATTCAAGTGGATATTTATAGCAAAAAAGTTTTTGCAGTACTGTTTTTGCCCAGCTCCAGGATGTTGTTATGCTTCTTAAAAACTATTTCTAAGAAAAGTACAAAATTGCTCAGATTAGTAGACAGCCCTTATCTAGTGTGTACCCAATCTTTTCCTTACTTGAGCAAAACTCCACAATGAAGCCACTGGGAGTTTTCCTAAGGAAAGTCGGAAACATTGTTCTCTGTGGATCTTTCACCATGTGTAGTTGTAATATGCTTGGAAAACATGTCTCTCATCCACAACCATTGGCTAGTCCGAAATGAGAATAACAGTTTAGTGCTCTTCACAGCTAAAGGAGTTACTCCTTAAACTCAAGGGGCAAATCTGTGCCTAGTTGTTGAAAGTTTCATATTCAAAACTTACTTGCAGTCCATGGGAGTATCATTTACACCTCTCTAAAATGAGTTGTAAAACATTACCAAATCAGAATTCTCTGAGTATTATGCACTGGTGTAAATGACAATGCAAATTACAAGGCAGTGGAGAATTGGATCCTATGTGTCATTTTCTCAGCCATACTTTCTTCTTCAACCATACTTCGCATATCTTGTGTATTCATAGGATTCCTTTAAAAGAAGTCAAGCAGCCATGGAGCCTATCCTACACAAAAAATATGGCAACAAGAAGATATTATTCTAAAGACAAATCCTTACTGTATTCACAACCATATCCTAAAGTACCTAGTTTATAAAGAATTTATGACATGTTTTATTTATAGAATGCTGTGGCAGTTACATACCACAGATATCATGCAGAGGACTGAATAAATGGCAGAGAATTTTGGTATTTTTAACAAATATAGCCCTTAAGACAAACTCATTATACTCTTCTAAAATTGATAAAGACTATAATAAACTCCAGCACCTGTTCATTTTCTTAAAGGAATACCAATTTGTCTCAATGTTCTTTAGTTCTAACAAGTGAGAAATATGCACTTGGAAGACATGAGAGTATTTGAACTGCAGTGAACAGATGCTTTATGTTTTAGTGTATTAAATTATGTATGATGCATGAATTTTTCTATCCATTAATGTGCAAATTGCAACTGAAATTGAGCACAGTTTTTGTCTGTCCCATACCCCCAAAAAAATGACCAGTTAAAAGATGCGTCTATTTTTATGCCTACATGTACACTATTGCCTGATCTTTAGATTATATATTAATTATATTGATTACTTAACAATCCCCAGTTATCACTTTAAGGGTTGACAGGTTCTTGTCTCAAGATCAGGCCCAGTATTTAAATTATTATATAGTTGGGAACCCTGATGTGCACAGTTGCAACACTATCACTATAGAAACTCTTTTATATTTACAAATATAGTTTATGAATACATTTAGCACAGTCACAAACACCCCCAACTCAGTAAGGTAGATAAAGATACTACAGAATATACATCTGCACATCCATATACTTACACCATCTCCTGTATAACAACCTGAAATGTTAGCCATCATCTTCCTCATCACCTTCCCCATCATCACCAGTGGCCATCATTTCACACCCCTGAGTGACATACATTTTACCGACAAAAGTGCTAGTGTAGAGTTAGTGCAACTTGCTTATCTAAGGCTAACAGGAAATGACCATCATGTGTATTTATTTTGATTGACAGTGATTTTGAATGACATTTTTAATTTACATGAATAACACAGTTCATGTTCCTGCCTCAAAATGACATCACCAACATTTCTTCCTGACATCGGTTGTCCCCGCAGCAGAATAACTACCACCAATATTGAGCCAAATTCCAAGGGGATTATTTCATCCTTTCTTAAACACCACAGCCACTGAAGTAAAAACAGGAGTTTTGACTATGTAAGGAAGTTTGGCTTTGGATTTCGCAACTGGCTTTCTAAAACCATCGACCCCATCCCCCCAAGAAAGTAGAAATACCATTTATCTGAAAAAAATAGAAATTAGAAATCAGAAGTCTAATCCAAAACTCATTTAAATCTATTGAAACACTCCTATTGACTTAAAGAGGCATGGGATCAAACCCTTAGTTCTGGGGATCAGATTATGTATGGTTCTTACATGGGTGTACATGGATAGGAGACAATAAGGAGTCCCCTCCTGCCCTTGACCAGCCTGTGTAAAGGTGAGGCAACATTCCAATCCCTACACTCAGGAGACTGGTGTGACTTCTTCCTTCCTACTCCTCCAAGGGTGCCTGGTGCCCCAAACAGAGTAGGGAGGGATGGGGACCTGGATCCACACCACTCTCAGATTGCAGAGTTGGGCTGCTGTGTGGGAGAAAGTAGAGACTGCTTGCCCTGAAGCCTTCCAGAGGCAAAGTGCCTCATGGTGCTCCCTCTGGAGAGGGGCAGCTGCATGACAACCCTTATTATGAACTGTGTAAATCCAATCAAGCATTTGTTGTTGTTTTCAAAGAGCACCAATTTTTCAGTGGGAAAACAAATAGGCTTTATTTTAAAGTCCAACTGATCAGTTTTCAACAGCGTACACTTTTTGGAAGGCAAACAAGTCAGGCACTCATGCATGGTGAAAGTGAGGATGACAGTCAGGACAGCAGGCTGATGTGCTGCATAGTGTGCATCATCCAAGGGAGAATGCTAGGCTCGCGCTTGCTGCATGTAGTCAGGGTACAGAATGTCCTGAGAAGGTCATACAAAGATCTGAAAATAAACTGCAATTTAAAGAAGTCTGGGATTAGAAATACAATGGGTGACTGTTTTAAATCCTATTGAGCTGTGATTCACCAGACAAAATTAGACCTTTTACAACCACAGCTGACTAACTGAAACTAAATTTTCTGATGCAGAAAACAGGAATATACTACTAGCTGTGAGATCACATTGAAAACTTGTGCTGTAGTTTTCCAGTGATACGGAAGAAGTGGCAAAGGTAAAAAATACAAACTTTTAAAATAGTTTATACATTGGAACAACAAGGAGTCTGGTGGCACCTTAAAGACTAACCGATTTTTTTGGGCCATAAGCTTTCGTGGGTAAAAAACCCACTTCTTCAGATGCATGGAGTGAAAATCTGAAGAAGTGGGTTTTTTACCCACGAAAGCTTATGCCCAAATAAATCTGTTAGTCTTGAAGGTGCCACCAGACTCCTTGTTGTTTTTGTGGATACAGACTAACACGGCTACCCCCTGATACATTGGAGGTATAGATAAATTTTTAATTAGGATGATAGAGCCATTTAAAAACAAGGTTACTTTAGATTCTGTCTACACTGCAACCTTTCACTTTATATGTAAGCAGGTTGTAGATAGTCATAGGTCCAAAGACAAGAAGGGACCACTGTGATCATCTAGTCTGCCTTCCTGTATTACATAAGGCAATGGATTTCAAACTTTTTTTCTGGGGACCTAGTTGAAGAAAATTGTTGATGCCTGCAACCCAACAGAGCTGGAGATGAGGGGCTTGGGGAGTTGGAGGGGCTCAGGGCTGGGGCAGAGGATTGGGGTGCAGGAGTGAGGGCTGGGAATGAGGGGTTCAGGGTGTGGGAGGGGGCTCTGGGCTGGGACAGAAGGTTGGGGTGGGGCCAGGGATGAGGGGTTTGGGGTGCAGGAAATGGTTCTGTGTTGGGGGGGATGAGGGCTCGGGCAGGGGATTGGGGGGCAGGAGGGGGGCAGGACTTTGGGCTGTGGATGAGGGGATTGGGGTGCAGGAGGGGCTCCAGGTTTGGGGGGTCTCTGGGCTAGGACAAGGGTGCAGGAGGGGGTTAGGGCTCTGAGCTGAGGGTGCAAGCATTGGGGTGGGGCCAGGGATGAAAGGTTTGGGGTGCAGGAAGGGGTTCCAGATTGGGGGGGTGAGGGCTGGGGCAGGGGATTGGGGCACAGGCACGGACTTACCTCCCGTGGCTCCCAGTCAGCAGCGCAGCTGAGGTGCACCGCGGACCATGCTGCGCCCCGGAAGTGGCCAGCCACAGGTCTGGCTCTTAGGCGGAGGTGCAGCTCCACGTGACTCTCACCCACAGGCACCCCCCCCCAGTTCCCATTGGCTGGTTGCCGGCCAATGGGAGTGCGGAGCTAGTGCTCAGGGCAGGGGCAACACGTAAAGCCCCGTGGTCCCCTTGCCTAGAAGCCGGACCCGCTGCTGGCTGCTTCCGGGGCACAGTGCAGTGTCAGAAAAGGTAGGCACTAGCCTGCCTTAGCTGGACAGCACCGCTGACGGACTTTTAACGTCCCAGTCGGCGGTGCTGACCAGAGCAAAGCGACCCAGCACCTTACATGCCACGACCCAGTTTGAAAAACACTGGCATAGGGCATCCCCATAATATTTTTATTAAAACTAGAGCATATATTTTAAGAGGAAACATCCAATCTTCATTTAAAAATAGCCAATGATGGAGAATCAACCATAACCCTTGGTAAATTGGTCCAATGATTAATTACCCTCATTGCAAAAAAAAAGAAAAAAGAAGCCTTATTTCCAGTCTGAATTTGTAAGTTCAACTTCCGACCATTGGTTCTTTGTCAGCTAGGTTGAAGAACCTATTCTCAAATATTTATTCCCCATGTAGGTACTTATAGACCGTGACTAATTCACCCCTTAACCTTCCCTTTACTAAGCTAAGCAGACTGAGCTTCTTGAGTCTATCACTATGAAGCATGTTTTTTAATCTTTTAATCATTCTCCTGTCTCTTCTCTGAATCCTCTCCAATTTGTCAACATCCTTCCTGAATTGCATACAGCAGAACTGTACACAGTATTCCAGCAGTGGTTGCACCAGTGCTAAATACAGAGGTAATATACCTCCTCTATTCCTGCTCAAGATTCCCCTCTTTATGCACCTGAATATGGCATTAGCCGTTTTAGCCACTGTGCTGCAGTGGGAGCTCATTTTCATGCTCATGCTGATTATCCAGCAAGCCAGGAGCATCTTAATGATCTGATGCTAATGGCAGGAACCTACTTGTGATCTGAAGTAAGGAAATATTTAAACAGATCTTAATTTAGCCAAGCACAGTCGACAGATATGTCATAAAGTTTGAGAAGGAAGGTTCAGAGGGGAGCAGGGGGCAGAGATTGAAAAAGGTGGGGAGAGGGCTGGTTTTGAGGGAGATATCACCTGATGTAAGAATAAGGAGGAAGGTGAGTAGACTAAAGTGATATAGGATTTTCTAAAGTTCCTAGGTGCCTAACTCCCATTGAAATCAAGAGGAGTGAGTCATCCAGGTGCTTTTGAAAATTGCCCTAGGTGCCTATTTGCATCTTCAGGTGCCTAAATACCTTTACAAACCTGCACTTACCTGACATTGATGTGTCATGTTTTTGTGTGCATATGTGAAAGGAAAAGGGTCAGCTCTGTGTTATCACTGTTTGGAAAGGTAATTTTTAACTGATTTGACATTTTAGTAGTTAAATAATGATAAAGATTTCTAAATTACCAAAAGTTTAGTATTACCTTTGATTGCACAATCCTATAACTTTCAGTTGGGAAAGAATTTGTCTGTTTCTCACAACATGGTAAGGAGCTGCAGTAAGGGGTCATAGTTCCACTCTGGACCAAAAATCAAATCCAGGGGTATTGCAGAATAAGTTTACTAATTTGAGATGAGAATTTAATGTATTGTGCTTTGATTACTTCTTGATACAGTTTAACACACTTGCTACAGTTTTTCATTCGTTATATTGCAAACACTGCCATCTAACCATCTTTATTTTACTTTATGTAATTTTTCTTTATATTCTAATTAATTAAACTAATTTTCTAGCAAACTCAAATCTGTACTTTAGCCAGGGCTGGCCTTACCATGAGGCGAACTGAGGCAGCCGCCTCAGGTGCCGGACTGGCCGGGGGGGGCGCCACTAGGACCCAGAGTGTAGAAAATTGTGTCTGCTGCTAGTGCATATGTATTCTCTCTTCTCTAGATGCACAGAGATGGTGGAGTGCTGTGCTGGAGGAAGGAGGGCACAAGAGACATAACAGGCAGGCAGGAGAAAAGGTGCGAGGGAATAACAGAAAGCAGCAGGAGCTGCAGGGAGAGAGAGGAGGAGGAGCCTCTTATCTACCTCTCTAGCACCCCCAGGAGCCTGGACTGATTAACACCAGCTTCTCAGGGAGCTTCCTGTTTCCTGCTGCTTCCCTGAACTCACTTGAGGAGAACAGGCAGTCAACTGAAGTAGTAGGAGCCAGTTAGGTCCTTAAGACGCTGATATCTTCCCTCACTCAGGCCCTGCTACCAGCCTGCTTATTTGCCCCCTTCAATTGAGTGTTGAGAGCCACTATAGCTCGTACAGAGCAGCAGTCATGAGAGAAAGAAAAAAATGCCCCTCTGGCAGCATTCAGAAAAAGAAAGAAAGCAAAGGAAGCTTTTCTATCTAAGCAGGAAAGAGCTCTCCTGAGATACATAGACACAAATGTTCACAGTGAGCCTTCCGGCCCCAGTGAGGATGTGATTGGTGAGGAGATGCCTGATCTTCCAGTTAGAGTGCAGGTGACCTGGCAGCTACTGCAGCATCCATATCTCCATCTCAAATTAGATGTGTAACCATGCACATTCCTGAAGAAAAGTGTAAATCAGAGAAGAGTGTGGTGGAGGCACAAGAAACAGCTGCTGCTGAGTTTAGTTCCTTAAGTCTAGATGATCCAGGACTGTGGACCCACTTGAGCAGTAGCCTGAGGGACTTCCTTGTACTGCATGGGCCACAGCAAGTTAAAAACTTCATGTTCCCCAAAGACAATGAAAATAGAAGTTTCCATCCAACACATTACTGGCGTGAAATTCCCAATGGTGACAAAGTGGAGAGGCCATGGCTTATGTACTCAAAAACCCGGAATCCTGCATACTGTTTTTGTTGCAAACTCTTCCAGTCTAATGTTCCAGCCACATTGGGTTCTACAGGAACAAAGGACTGGAAAAATGTGGCTAGAAATCTGGCATACCATGAGAACGCAGCAAATCACCAGAGAGCATTCCATAGGTGGAAAGAGCTTGAGATGAGACTAAGGTTAAAGGCTACCATAGATGATCAGCATCAAGAGAAGATTGCATCAGAGTCTCTTTACTGGCAAAATGTTCTGAAAAGGCTCATTGCCATTTTGAGAATGCTTGCTACCCAAAACCTAGCACTGCATGGCACTTCAGATCAGCTGTATGTGCCAAACAATGAAAATGTCCTTAAAATTGTGGAGCTGATGGCTGAGTTTGATGCTGTACTCCAGGAGCGTCTAAGAAGAGTCACCACCCGAAAAATGTACACACACCACTACCTTGGAAAAACAATTCAAAATGAGATCATACAGTTACTGGCAACAAAAGTCAAACAGAAGATTGTGGCAGATCTGAAGTCAGCAAGATATTACTCTGTTATGCTGGACTGCACACCTGACATCAACCATACGGAACAAATGACTTTAATGATGCGTTTTGTAACAACAACAGAATCTAGTGAAAATGTCCCTGCAATGGTGAGTGTCAGAGAGCATTTTCTAGAATGTATTGACATTGATGATACTACAGGGGCTGGTAAGATAAATGTGCTTCTTAAAAAGCTGGAAGATATGGGAATTGCAATAGCTGACATGAAAGGTCAGGGCTACGATAATGGTGCCAACATGAGAGGAAAGAATAGAGGAGTGCAGACACGGATCCGAGAGTTAAACCCTCGAGCTTTTTTTGTCCCATGCAGTTCTCATTCATTGAACTTGGTGGTCAGTGATGCAGCATCAGCTTCTAGTGAGGCTGCTGAATTTTTAAATGTAATTCAAAGCATCTATATATTTTTCTCTGCATCAACTTATCGATGGAAAATTTTGAAGCAAGATCTGGGAACACCCTCTCTGACACTGAAACCACTGAGTGCCACATGATGGGAAATTCGAGTGGAGGCGATAAAGCCTATTAAACACCAAATTGGGCAGATAGATGATGCCATAGTTGCCATTATGGAGGATAATGCTATGACAGGAACTGTTCATGGGAGAACAGTGGCAGAGGGAATTGGAATCACCAGAAACATACATAACTTCAAATTTCTGTGTGGCTTAGTGTTGTGGCATGACATACTGTTTGAATTAAATATTGTAAGCATTGTTGTCCTTGATATATCTGGAGCAATGGAACAACTGGACAGAGCAAAGTCATACCTACAGTCTTACCGGTCAGATGAGGGATTTCAAAACATTCTGAAGAGTGCACAGAAGTTGGCAGAGGAACTTCACACTGAAGCTATTTTCCCACCCATTCAAGAATACAAGAGTCACCAAAGAAGACGACATTTTGATTACGAGACCCCAAACAACAATTCAAAGTTGAATTATTTAACCAGGTGCTAGACTGTGCAATACAGTCAGTTGAAGAAGGTTTCATGAAGCTCAAGGAACAGAGCAGTATATTTGGGATGTTGTATGATATTCCAAAACTCTTCACTGTACCTGAAGAAGACATACACCAGCAATGCAGGGCACTAGAGACAGTGTTGACACATGATGACATGCGCGATATTGAGGCGAGTGATTTAGGTGATGAACTGAAAGCCCTTTCAAGATACATTTCAGCAGGATCAACTCCAAAGGCTGTTCTGGAATATATGTGGACAAATAAGATAGCCACCATCTTTCCAAATGCTTTTGTTGCTCTGCACATACTTCTAACACTTCCTGTAACAGTTGCCAGTGGAGAACGCATGAGAGGAGTAGAACAGGAAGAAGGCAAAATTGAGACCTTTCAAAAGTTTTGGCCCAAGCGAGGCAGCATGGGGGCGTCATTTGAGCTCCCCTCCTCAGGTGCCAAAATGTTGTGGGCCAGCCCTGATGTTAGCTTAAACATGCAACATTCAAGAAATTCATGAGACGCTTGGTATGGTTAACCAGAATTATTTAAACAATGTGCAGGCCAGATCCTCAACTGGCATAAATCAGCATAGCTCCAAGGAAGGACTTTATTTTTTCATAACATTTCTATTTTAATGTTCTCACACCATTTGTACTAGTCCACAGGAGACTCTAACTCCTGCCATGGCTATAGAAAGCAAAAAAGTGTTTGTGGAGAGGCTTCAGACATAGAGATTTTTGAGCAGCTAGGAGGAGTTACTGCAGAGAACAACAGTGAAAGAGCTGTGTGGTGATAGCATCTGGACATGCTAGAAATAACTCTAATAATTGCTCCAGAAGATCCCCTTGAGGAAAGCTTCTTAGTGAAAGCTTGGATCGTGCAGTTTTTGCTCTTAAATCTCAGCTTTTCCCAAAACTATCTGCAGGAATTGTGGAGTTGTAAATAAATGTAGATGAATATTACTAATCTTCTATTCTCTCATCCACTCATTTTCTCTCCTAAGAGAAATAATCCATTTTGGGGGTCAAAAGTATATATCCTGTGTCTCTCAGAACCATGACAAATAAAGATATTGAGCATTCTGATAAGGAGTTACACTCAAGCTTTATCTTGAATAAACATTATATGCTTTGCAAAGAAACAACTTTTACAAAGGTTCATGCTTAGCTGGTCTCCTGAGATGGATTAGAACTTCCCTTCATTCAAGGTAGTCAGAGATGGAATCATTTGCTTTGCTCCGACATCATTTTTTCCCATAATACATTTTTTTTTACCATTATAATTCTCCAAGGGGTGAAATTTCCTCTATGTATAGGCCCAGCACAAGGCCTATCCACCGCTTTCATCCTATTTGAGCCCTCAAATTAGGTCTTATGTGGGTTCTAAAAGGTTCATAATGTCTCCACAGGGATGAAATTCACTGCTTGTTCTATGTGCTCCACTCAGTGCATGAATTCATAAATGTTATTAGCGTCAATGGGGGGTATAATATTCATTATAAGGAGATGAGCCCTTTAACATTTTTGTTGAGAGGCCTACTCACTTGCACTGACAGCCTGCCCTTTTGTACCTGTGTTCATTTACACTGAGCCCTGGCAAAGTTATTCTCCTCTACTTTTGTGTCTCTACTTTTTATTTCTCCTCTTCATTTCTGAATGTGTTCACTCTTCCTTCTGTGTTGTTGTCCTTTCTATATATTTTTTTTCTTTTAATTTGTTTTAATTAATTTTCACTCATGTTTTTCACTCTTTTCTTGTGGCTCCCTTTTCATTCCACCCACTAACCAGAAAGCTACATGCAGGTTAACATAGATTTCATGGGTGGTTCCATGGATTGGACTCCATATACTCTTGCAGCTGAGTAGAGAGCTACAAGTGAAGAGAAGCTTGGACTAGTGAACTGCTGACTGAGCCTTCAACCTTGTATACATGAGTTGTTACAGTGACTGGATGTATTAAGGGCCACCAAAGGAACAAGGAGACCACTTTATCCACAACTATGGCAGGATTTTTTCTGTATAACGTGGAATGGGTCTGTAGTCATGCAGCTTTCATTGTTCCCCTGTTCCTCTCAAGTCTTTCATCCCTTGGACTTCTCTGGGGTCTTCCAGGATGGGACATACTTGAACAAGAAAATTTGTACAGCATTCATATCATCAGCTCATACATCAATTAAATGCTATAAGAGCCATTTTACAATTACATTTTCATATCTTTTATTTTCATGCAGATTCCTCCATTCAAGGTACCAAACATTGGTCATTCTAAAGGGATTTAAAACAAAATTTAGAGAAAAGAAATGGCTCAGAAGGAGGGAGGAGGCCTTTACATATAAATAGTGAAGGACAAGTGAGTGAACCCTAAATGTGGAGAGACAGCAGGGAAATCCTGTAGCTGGATATGTGTTCAGGGAGGCAATAGAAAACTGAAAACCAGGAAGGCACTTATGAATTAGATTTGCAAAGCCAGTGAATATGTGTATTTCATGAAACCCTTATTCCTCTTCATATTTGTATGAGATGTACAGCATCAGAGACTGATCAATTGGTTGAAATGTGTGTGGTCTTCCAGGTCTTTCCTCATTACTACTTTGTGGAAAAAATTCTCCTCATTTGTTATAGATCTGGGGCAGTCCCTCAGTTAAGAGGAACATTTCAAAAAATGAAAATAAAATTGTATACTTGTGCTTTGTTTCAATGTTTTAACCTCTTGAATCTGATAACATTCAGAGTTTATTTGATTCAGACTTTTCCTAATTTTGGTATCTCATTTCTGATTTTTAAGAGTGTTGACCCCAATCTCTCTGCTAGACAGCTAGATGTATGATGTGAGACAAAACGAAGCCTACCGCATCAAAATGAGAAGGTATATTACTGTAATCCCAAAGAAAATGCAATTTACATATGAAAGTAAAAAGCTAGGCAGATTTTTGTTTGGTGTTTGTTTTTCTTTTCAATGCAATATGTCCAAGGAAAAGCAAATTTTCAAAAACAGCCCTACAATCTACATTGGCTATCATCTGAGTGTAAATAGTAGGTTAACTCAGACATAGAAGACATGACAAGCTGTTAAAGTGGAGTCTGGAATTTTATGAACTAAAACATACCTTGAGGAGTGAACATCCTCCTCAAACATCTAGAAACAAATGGTGCCACAGCTCTTTAAGTCAAAGATCCAGAATAAAGAGGGAAAGTCTACCCTTAGCTATTCCCCACCCATACGTCCTATTCAGCCCAGCTGCTGAAAGCCCAACCATTCTTAACTCATGTGAATGTTACGGGTGCTTGGATCTGCATAGGACACTGGAGCCCTCTTCAGGGCACATATCTACAGCCTCCAGGTACCATGCTTGGGTTCAACCCAAGATTGGCCCGTTAACATCAGCACAGTCCTGCACTGTACCTTGGCAACACATGCACAAACAATACAAGAACAATAACCTATCTCTCAAGCAGGTTTCCAGCCTGGTATGAGGAAGGCATAAAACCCTGTGGCAATTCTGCACTGAAGGAAAAATTCCTTGCAGTCTCCAACAGATGTATCCACAACATACCTTGAAATCCAATGTTTAAGAAAAAGCTACGCAATACGTGAGAGGGAAGAATTGGCTGTCTTGTTCAGCTTTCTCTGCCTCTCCATTTGCTTGTGGGAAGTATTGGGCATTTGTGGGTAATATTTTGTTTGGAATGACTTAAATTATGTTGCAGTGACTTGTGGCCTGTTGTCCGTCACTAGTTGTTCTGCAATACCACAGTGACCAGATATGAAGAAACTAGCCAAATCAGATAAAAGGGATAAAAAACCCTTATTAATTCTTTTACAACAGTTGTCATTCAGAGAACTGCTAGGTCTAGAACCTGGTGACTGTGTTCATGCCAAATTGGATGGATCTGTTCAGCATGACAACTCCAGCTGTCATAAAGAAAAAGAGTTCATCACCTAGATCTTATGTGATTGAGACTGACAGTAGAGAGTTCAACAGAAACTGTCAACATCTCCAGTTTGTCCCTCAGAGAGAACAATCAACAGAGCAAACTCTACAGATGGCGGATGCAGAACAAGCAGAAGAAGAAAACTTAAAGATTCTGGACTGACAGCAGCCAGTTGTTCCAAGGAATGGACAGCCAGATGACTAAGTTGTTATGCATTCGAGTTGTGTAATTAGAAAACCAGTACAATTCAGAGAAACTTAATAGACTGCTACATACTGAACTTCATAGACAGTGTGTAAATATTGTACATGGAAGAAATGTGGAACATAAAGGGGGAGATGTAATGGAATGGTGAACCATATCACATTCTTCAGTCACTAGGTGGTGGTGTGGGAAAAATACTTTATTTAAATGAACCTCAGCCATACCTGGAAACCATTAAAGGATATAATGATGAACTCATCTTTTCTGTATAAGTGAGCTTTCTAGCCAGTCCATATCAAGAACAGAAGAACATGTCACCAGCAGTCTCTCAGTGACATCTTCATCCAAAAAGAAACGGAGGGTGACCAGCTTGAGGGTGAAGTCAAGGAACACAATGTTGGAAACCACAGTGTATTTATGACATCCCTGCTGCCAGTGCTAGAAAGGGTGGGATTGGCAAGAAGCCAGGGTTTCTGCATGCAGGTAAGAAATATCCACCGGAATTTCTACTGTTCATCCAATAGAGCCTCATCTTTTGTGTATTCTTTTGGCCATTTCCTTGGTAAATCCCTTAGTTGTAGATCTTCCCATTCAGAGGAGACAGTGCAGTGGATTTGAAGACTCACTAGGGAAACTTTTAGGAGCAGACAGCAATATTAGATATTGCAGTTTACTTTACAAGTAATACTGAAATCTATGTGTGCATGCAGTGAGCAACCAGTGAGAGAATAAACAAAACTTTTAAAATATTTTTCTGCATGAGTAATTCAATTCCTTGTAGAAGCAGCAATCTTTTTTTTTTTTAAGAGACATTGCGGAAGAGCACAATTACAACTTCCTGTCATTAGAAATCATAGCCTGGGGTGTCAGTATTCAAATACCTTTCTTGGGAGTATAACCTTTCAAGGTAAATGGCATCAGAATGTTTCTGCTATTTTGGTGATTATATGAATAGTAATATGGCAGCCTTTTATTTGACATGTCATTGGAGATTAGTGGGTTGGGTATTTGGCATTTCAGTTCCAAGCATAATTCTAGAATGTTAATGAATATTCCTTTGATAATGACTGGGTTCCTATAGTTAGTGTAAATAAATTAGCACGTAGACAAATTGGTGCACAATTTGATAATGGACCAATTCCCTATATAAACAAAAATTTGGTAGGGAAGATTGAAATTATCCTTAAAATTTTCAAGTGGATATACAAGAAAACCAATGGAATCCCAGTTATTCAGTGAAATTGAAAAGATTCCACCTGTTGTCCTTTTTGAGACAGTCAACCTATATATATTATTCAAGGATATTTTCCTACATACAATGATGGCACACATTCACTGTCCTATAGCATGGCTAACTTTTTCTAATGTATTATTTACTCTAGTGTTGTGTTTTTTGCAAATGTTGTATAAGGAAAATTGTTGATGAAATAATAGGCTGACTGATCAGAAAGTGCACATTTTGTTTCTGCTGTGACTATATTGGGTATCACTTAGAAGCACTTTTTTCCTCTAGATCAGAATCTCATTACTGTATTTCCTAATGCGTTACAATGAATCATCTTGCAGAATGGCTGCCTGTAGTACAGCAGAGATTGAGGCTCATTAAAACTCTTACTGAGAAATATGGGCTATGCCTAATTATTTTGCCTCAGGTTCACTTTATAATAAAATCTGTCCCAAACATATTCATCTTTAAAATTTCAAATTCTGAAAAATCAACCTAGTATAATTTTTATCCCTAATTAGAAGCTTTTGGAGTACTCAAAGTTCCTAGCTCAGATAATGTACAGAACCAGACTGATATACAATGTCTTTAAAAAACAAAAACGAAAAGTTTAAAAACCCATACAATAAGGAGAAATGGTAAAAGAATAAATTGTCACCAATATTGTATCATCCAAAACCTATCATCTTCCATTCTGATGCAAATTATATTTGATAGCTATGAACAATAAACTGGAGCTCTTAATTGATCATCTTATACTTAGATTGTAAACTCTTTAGGGCAGGGACCATCTGTTTGTTATGTGTTTTTTATAATATATGGGGCCCTGTTCCAAGAATGGGTCCCCTAGGCACTACTGTAGCACAGACATTATTATCATCATCATTTCATTTGCTGATGCTCAGTGCATCAGCCTCCTTGGATGGAGGAATGGCTACTGCAACACAGCAATTTAGGAGCACAGAATTATAAGAAATGCTATACTAGTGGATGGTCCATCTACTCCAGAATCCTGTGTCCAACACTGGACAGTACCAGATACTTCAGAGGAAGGTGCTTAAAACACTGCTGTACAAGTTACTGGATAACTAGCTCCAGGATTCCTTCTTACCCCGACTATAGTTAGAGGTTGGTTCATGCACTGAAGTATGAAGGTTTGTATCCCTTCCAATATTCTTGGTTTTATATATATATATATATATATATATATATATTTACAGTTAGAGCTCTGGATGTTTTTGTCATCCATACATGTAGAAGGTGGTGCTTGGAAGAAATAAAAGGGGAAAGATAGGGGAACTGAAGAAAAAAAGGAAGTCAAGTCAGCACTAGTACTGATGTAAGAACAAAAGCTGTTTGTATTAGTCCAGATGAGTATGAATTACTCTAATAAAATTTCCCATTCTGTTCATTTATTACCTGAGATGATTAGAAACATGGAAGTTTTAAGAATCTTTGCAGTTGCAAAATTTAAACTTTCTTTTTTTACAGCATTTATTGCTAATTTTGAAGCTTAATTATAACATATGCCAGTGTTGTTACTTGTTTCACTTTCAAACACCTAAAAAGGCAAATCTAGAAAATGAGCCTGCATTTATTTCTGATACATTGTTATGCAGTGTTGTTGTAGCCATGGTGGTTCAAGGATGTTAGAGAGACAAGGTTGGTGAGGTAAAATCTTTTATTGAGCTAACTTCTGTTGGTGAAAGAGACAAGCTTTGGAGCTAACATAGAGTTCTTCTTCAGGTCTGAGAAAGGTACTCAGTATCACAAGTAACTACGGAGTGGAACAGATTGCTTAGCATAAGGAGTTTTTTGTTTTAAGAGACCATTCAAGCTGAAGCATGCAGTTTACACTTCTGCAGTAATAGGATGAAGGAAGATTTGTTGTTGTAATGAGCTATAAATCCAGTGTCTTTATTAAATCCATGATTTTTAGTGTCTAACAAAGTTATGAATTTTAGCTCCCAGGCTCATCTTTTGAAGGTATTGTGCAGGATTCCTTTGAGGATGAGAACTGAGAGGTTCTATATGGACTGATCATTTTGTGACAAGTTTTTGCCTATGAGTGATATATCATTTTTATCTTTTATCATTTTTCTGTGTGAGTTCATTTGAGACTGTAATGATTGTTTCACTTCACTTACATAGTTTTTAGGGCTTTTATTGTGCTAGATGTGATACACCACATGTTGTGGTAGACATATGTAGGACCCATTGATCTTGAAAAGTGTGTTGTGGAGGGTATTGATCATCATAGCAGGAGATATATCTGCAGGTTTTGCATCTGTTGTTCTTGCAGGGTCTGGTGCCATTTTGAGTTGGTGGATCCTGATATGTGGGAGTTTGCTTCTGATGATGAGCTTGGCAAGGTGGGGGAGTTGTTTGAAGGCCAGAAGAGGGGATTCAGGAAAGGTTTCTTTCAGGATGTGGTCCCCATTGAGTCTGGGTTGTATTCTTAAATGATACCCCATCTGGGATTCAGTGTAGATGACAACTAGAGATGTGCAGTCAGACGTTTTGTTTTTTTTCTGTACTGAAGCAAGTTCTCTCAAGATTTTCGGGTGTCCCATCCCATAATGCAATCTACTTCCCTGGTGGAGTATTAAGATGTGTATCTTGGACTTTCTCCACTGAGCATATTCTGTGGTCTCTGAGTGCCTGGCTATAGAAAACAGATTTCTTGGTGCACTTGGGGTTTGTCACCTGATCTCTGAATCTGAGTGGTGATTTGTGGGTTTATTGTAAATAGTTGTCTGTAGGGTTCCATTGCTGAAGCTGAGTGTGCTGTCCAGGAAGTTGATGCTGGTGTGGCAGTGTTCTAGGAACAGTTTGAATGCGTGGTGATGGCTGAAGTTGTGGTGGAAATCTGAGGGAGTTTAAATAGTCTGTCCAGAGTATGAACATATCATTGATGTATTCCAGGTATATAATTGGTTTTGTGGTGCATTGCTTCAGAAATTCTTCCTCCAGGTGGCCCAAGAAGAGCTTAGCATATTGGGGAGTCATCTTAGTATCCATAGCTGTTCCCATGGTTTGGTCTGTGTTTGTTGTTGAATATAAAGTTGTTATGGGTGAAAATGAAATGGATGAGTTTAGTGATGTGTTTGAGGTAGATATCTGAGTGTTGTTGATTGTCTAGTACAGTGTTTCTCAAATGCGGCCACTATGGCCACATGCGGCCACCAGGAACTTTTCTTGTGGTCACAATCTTCTGGGATATGATTGGGGGGGAGGGAGCAAAGCAGCAGCCCTTTTCCCCTCCCTCTTGCTCCTGGATGCACCGCCTTGGTGTTGATTGCTGGGGCTGCCAGAAGGGGTTGGGCCCTGCCCCTCTCTGGAGACACCTGGGGCACAGTGCTGGAGGAGCAGGCATCCAGTGAGTTCCCCACCTTCCCATGGGTGGTGGGGCTCAGGTTTTGGGCTTCAGCCCTGGGGTCGTGGGGGGTGGGGGGCAGGCTCTGGCCATGGGGCTTCGGGCTCCAGTTCTGGGCTCTGGATTCATGGTGGTGGGCCGCACGGCTTCAGGCTCTGGCCCCCCACTGCCTCCCCTGACCCTTCCCCCCAATCCAGGGTTTAATTTGTCCCCAGGATTGCAGGGGCTGAGTAAGCCTGCTGTGAATAGTGATACTTGTATGTTTGTTAATATCACTTTTCACAACAGACTTACTAGCTAGCAATAAATAAATTACAATGATTTGGATGTGTATATGTGCATATTTATTTGATTTTCCTACAACTAATTAAGTATTTTAGGAAAAAGTATGAGAGCGGCCACCAGCAAGAGTTGGTGGCCACACTCTGAGGCCATCAAATAGTTTGTCCCGAGAACCCCTGGTCTAGTAAATATTTAAGGCAGACAGCAGTGCCATCGTTATGAGGGATGTTGGTGTATAGAGAGGTGACATCCATGCTGGCAACGATGGTGTTCTGAGAGAGGCTGTTAATGTTGCAGAGTTTCTGGAGGAAGTCAGTTGTATCCTGGAGGAAACTGGCCCTGTGTGTGGTGAGTGGTTTGAGCATGGTTTCTATGAGTCCTGGTATTCCTTCAGTAGAAGTGACATGGACAGATATGATTCCCTTGTTTCTGTATCTTAAGAACATAAGAATGGCCATACCGGACGAAAAGTCCATCAAGCCCTGTCCTCTGACAGTGGCCAATGGCAGGTGCCCCAAAGGGAATGAACAGACAGGTTATCAAGTGATCCATGCCCTGTCACCCAATCCCAGCTTCTGGCAAGCAGAGGCTAGGGACACCATTCCTGCCCATCCTGGCTAATAGCCATTGATGGACCTATCTTCCATGAATCTATCTAGCTCCCTTTTGAACCCTGTTATAGTATTGGCCTTCACAACACCCTCTGGCAAGGAATTTCAGAGGTTGACAGTGCGTTGCGTGAAAAAATACTTTCTTGTGTTTGTTTTAAACCTGCTACCTATTAATTTCATTTGGAGGCCCCTTGTTCTTGTATTATGAGAAGGAGTAAATAACACTTACTTATTTACTTTCTCTATAGCACTCATGATTTTATAGACCTCTATCATATCTCCCCTTAGTCGCCTCTTTTCCAAACTGAAAAGTCTCAGTTTTATTAATCTCTCCTCATACAGAAGCCATTCTATATCCCTAATCATTTTTGTTGCCCTTTTCTGAGCCTTTTGCAATTCCAATATATCTTTTTTGAGATGGGGCAACCACATCTGCGCGCAGTATTCAAGGTGTGGGCATACCATGGATTTATATAGAGGCAATATGATATTTTCTGTCTCATTGTCTATCCCTTTCTTGATGATTCCCAGCATTCTGTTTGCTTTTTTGACTGCCACTGCACATTGAGTGGATGATTTCAGAGAACCATCCACAATGACTCCAAGATCACTTTGAGTGGTAACAGCTAATTTAGACCCCATCATTGTATATGTATAGTTAGGATTATGTTTTCCAATGTGCATTACTTTGCATTTATCAACACTAAATTTCATCTGCCATTTTGTTGCCCAGTCACCCAGTTTTGTGAGATCCTTTTGTAGCTCTTCGCAGTCTGCTTGGGACTTTCTTGAGTAGTTCTGTATCATCTGCAAATGTTGCCACCTCACTGTTTGCCCCTTTTTCCAGATTGTTTATGAATATGTTAAATAGGATTGGGCCCAGTACAAATTCTTGGGGGACGCCACTATTTACCTCTCTCCATTCTGAAAACTGACCATTTATTCCTACCCTTTGTTTCCTATCTTTTAACTAGTTACTAATCCATGAGAGAACCTTCCCTCTTATGCCATGGCTGCTTATTTTGCTTAAGAGCATTTGGTGAGGGACCTTGTCAAAGGCTTTCTGAAAATCTAAATACACTATATCCACTGGACCTCCTTTGTCCACATGCTTGTTGACCCGCTCAAAGAATTCTAGTAGATTGGTGAGGCATGATTTCCCTTTACAAAAACCATATTGACTATTTCCCAACAAATTATGTTCATCTATGTGTCTGACAATTTTGTTCTTTACGATAGTTTCAACCAATTTGCCCGGTAGTGAAGTGAGGCTTACTGGCCTGTAGTTGCCAGGGTCACCTCTGGAGCCCTTTTTAAAAATTGGCGTCACATTAGCTATCCTCCAGTCATTTGGTACAGAAGCTGATTTAAATGATTGGTTACAGATGACAGTTAGTAGTCCTGCAATTTCACATTTGAGTTCCTTCAGAACTCTGAGGTGAATACCATCAGGTCCTGGAGACTTATTACTGTTTAATTTATCAATTTGTTCCAAAACCTCCTCTAATGACACCACAATTTGGGACAGTTCCTCAAATCTGTCACCCAAAAAGAATGGCTCAGGTTTGGGAATCTCCCTCACATCCTCAACAGTGAAGACTGATGCAAAGTATTCATTTAGTTTCTCCGCAATGGCCTTATCGTCTTTGAGTGCTCCTTTAGCATCTCAATCGTCCAGTGGCCCCACTGGTTGTTTAGCAGGCTTTCTGCTTCTGATGTATTTAAAAAAAAATTGCTATTACTTTTGGAGTCTTTGGCTAGCTGTTCTTCAAATTCTTTTTTGGTCTTTCTAATTATATTTTTACACTTCATTTGCCAGAGTTTATGCTCTTTTCTATTTTCCTCATTAGGATTTATCTTCCACTTTTTAAAGGATGCCTTTTTGCCTCTTACTGCTTCCTTTACTTTGTTGTTTAACCACGGTGTCTCTTTTTTGGTTCTCTTACTATGTTTTTTAAATTGGGATATACATTTAAGTTGAGCCTCTATTATGGTGTCTTTAAAAAGTTTCCACGCAGCTTACAGAGATTTTACTTTTGGTACTATACCTTCTAATTTCTGTTTCACTAACCTCCTCATTTTTGTGTAGTTCCCCTTTCTGAAATTAAATGCAACAGTGTTGGGCTGCTGTGGAGTTTTCCCCGCCACACGGATGTTAAAATTAATTATATTATGGTCACTACTACCAAGTGGTCCAGCTATATTCACCTCTTGGACCTGATCCTATGCTCCACTTAGGACTAAATCAAGAATTGCCTCTCCTCTTGTGGGTTCCAGGACTAGGTGCTCCAAGAAGCAGTCATTTAAGGTGTCAAGAAACTTTATCTCAGCATCCCTTCCTGAGTTGATATGTACCCAGTCAGTATGGGGATAGTTGAAATCGCCTATTATTATTATTGAGTTTTTTAATTTTAATAGCCTCTCTAATCTCCCTGAGCATTTCAGAGTCACTAACACCATCCTGGTCAGGTGGTCTGTAATATAGCCATACTGCTATATTCTTATTTTTCAAGCATGGAATTACTATCCATAGAGATTCTATAGTACAATTTAGTTCATTTAAGATTTTTACTTCATTTGATTCTATGCTTTCTTTCACATATAGAGCCACTCCCCCACCAGCACGACCTGTTCTGTCCTTCTGATATATTTTGTACCCTGGTATTATTGTGTCCCATTGATTATCCCCATTCTACCCATCTTATTATTTAGACTTCTAGCATTGGTATATGAGCATTTTAAAAATTTGTCCCCTATTGCATGACATAACTGAATGGGACTTTTTTTCATTTGACTGTTTCTCTCAGATCCTCCCTGTATTTTATCATTTTCCATCTTGAGAAGCATGTACAACAGTGGTTCTCAAACTTTTGCATTGGTGACCCCTTTCACTCAGCACGCCTATGAGTGCGACTCCCTTTATAAATTGAAAACACTTTTTTTAATATTTAACACCATTATAAATGCTGGAGGTGAAGCAGGGTTTGAGGGTGGAGGCATACAGCTCACGACCCCCCACGTAATAACCTCATGACCCCCTGAGGGGTCATGACACCCAGTTTGAGAACACCCATTGTAGAAGGTCCCTGGGGGCAGGGGGAATGGGGTTGTAGATTTTTCTCTTGGAGTTGTTTGGGGAAGGATTTGATGATATCCTTAAATTCCTGTGTGAACTGTAGTGTGGAATCTTTTTCAAGTTCTGCGTAATAGGTGGTGACGGAGAGTTGTTGGTTGGCCTTGTAGATGTAGTCAATGTGGTTGAGGACAACAATGGCGACCCCTTTGTCTGCTGGTTTGATCACTATCTGATGGTTGGATTTCAGGGACTGTATAGCTGTCCTCTTGCAGGGGAGAAATTGTGGTGAATGTGATGTTTAAGGATTTCACAGTCAGTTTCTTTTCCTGAAGCAGTGAATGTAATGATCAAGTATTTGGTTTCATCTGCTGTGAGGTGTCAGTCAGATGATTCTTTTTTCTTATTACTATCGGTGGGGACATGGTAGTTTTGGGTGGTGTCATCTTTCTTGTGACAGAATTATTTGAGGGGGAATTAAAAAAATAATTCTTCTAGTTCTCCACACGTTTGTATGGGGTCAAGTTCTGGGGCAGAAGTTCAGTCCCACAAAGAGTAAAGATAATTCAGCTCTGGTTAGGGGTAGTATTGATAAGTTGATGATGTTGGGGTGTCAGGTAGTCGTGGTGAGTCCTTGTGTCATTATTTCTCCCAAAGATGTGTTCTGTAGGTTGAGGAGTTGTAGTTTGTTCCACTTTCTGCATATATGCTGGATGGCTGTCATCGGGTTTTTCTGATAGTTGTTTTGGGTTTCTTGCATGATCTGTAGGTAGGGTTCCTGATTTTCTCTGTGCAGTGTATGGGAGTAGGTGATGATTTCTTGTTTAATGTAGTCTCTTCTGGAGTATGTGGGGTGTAGGAGATGGTTCCTCAGTTTTTCAGAAGTTCTTCAGCACAGCTGTTCAGCATACTTGGAGCTGTATGTAGTGGTTAGAGAGTTATAGATAGTGAATCTACTGGGGATGGTGTTGCCAATGCGGGTTTGTTCAGTATGGTATGTTCTCCATTAATTAATCTAGGGAAGTTTTCATTCTCTCAAATTATGGAGCTTAAACCACTTCCAGTCAAAGAAACAGACAATGGAAAGTACAAAAAGGTAAATCACAACTTGTATGTGTCTCCAAAAACCATGTTTCATGGGATCACCAGTAGAGTTATGAAATTACACAATTTTACAACTTTTTAAAGCCACATGACCAGACTATACTACATAGACAACACCTGTTAAGGTTGGCTAATGTAATAAAAGAGAGAAGACATGCATGAATGGAGATGTGGGAAGGAAGAGACAGGAAGGAGATTGAAAAAGAGGAGGGGTTATGTTTAATGGAGTTCTGGCATTCTTTGACCATCTCAACATTTTTCTCCAAATATATCCATAAATAGGATTGGAATTTCTTCAAATTCATATAATTGTTCTTTATAGTGACAAGCTATTCTTTCTTTGGCTGCTAACTCAGACAGCTCCTAATACCACTGCTCTTCTGAACATAAGCCGACTCTTCCATTTTTGTAAAATCATCTGCTTGGTGATCATTACAGCCCTCAAGAACCCAAGTCTTTGTAATGGATTTAAACCCAGTTTAGCAGATAAGAAACCTAGGATATCATTTCCAGATGAGGTTTGGCTGCTGAAGCCAAGCACTATTTTAATTCTTGTGTCCACCTCTTTCCACAGCTGCCTGACTGTTGGACAGTCCCATGGCATATGCTTTGGGGTTCCTTTTTCTTTACTGTGCTAACAAACATCAGAGGATAAGTCCTTTCACTTGTGCAACCTCTGTGGCAGCCAATACATTTTGAATAAATTCTTTTGTTGTGTCAAGTGTTGCCTAGGATCCACAGAGCATATTGTGGAATGTTACTGCAGAAGCTTGATGCAAATCAGTCACGTAGGGTGTAATTTTCCTGAGTGTTGCTGATCGAGAAGGCGGTGGGATGGGGTAGGGAAGAGTGGGATGACAAGGGGATATAGGAGAGGGGGAGGGAAGAGCACAAAATGACAGCTTAAAGCAAAAACATAAAAACACATAACATATACACATATTGCCAAGCATAGACCTATTGCCAAGCATGACTGGCTGTCTTCAGTGTGTGGTGCTGGGATTACAGGCCTACTCTATCCTAAGTGGTATCTCTCCACTTACCACTTAAAATAAAATCACAATGAAAAAGCTGCAATTATCAAACACTTAACACTGTAAATAAAACTAAATCAACTGTACATTCTGGAGGGGGTGGACTGGTGAGACACCTCCAGGTATGAGCTCTACCAATTACTACTATTTACATTATATTTTCTAAGAGGTATTCTGTATTTCCCATACCACAGAGTAGAAAGCACATTGTAAGGACGTAGAAAGGGAGCACACACTTCACAAAAATGGTATTTCTAAACCTGATATGTCAAGGATATGCCTGTGTATTATCCCCCAAATGCAGTATTTTCAGTTTGCCACACCCAACACCAGAATAGTGGTAATACAGTTTAGTGTACTGAGTATGTTGTGGGGATTATGTCCAGGACCACAAACCCCCCTCTCTTTGGTTTCAATCAAACATTCCTCTCCCCATATTAAGTGAACATATAATTCATAGGGGAGAAAACTAACTGCTCCCAGAAATTGTGAATTTCTGCACTAAAGAACACAACAAACAATTCTGTTCAGCAAGTGAATCTTAATACAAATTTCATATTCCATGTTCATGTAGTCAGGGTCTGAGATTATAGAATGTGTTAGGGTCAGGAAAGGGGCTGAAAAGGTGGAGGAGGGGGATTCAGAGGGCAGGGTGATGTGGAAAAGAGAGGGGGAAGTAGAGGAGAGAGTAAAGGGAGCATGAGGGAGGGCGAGGGCGGAACAGAAGGCAAGGGATCTGGGGAAATGGCCTGGGCAAGGGGAGAGGAAGGAAGTAGTTAGAAGGTAATAGAGAGGGCAGATATCACTGTATTACAGATTCCATGTAGATCAGCAACTTGCATTGATCCTCTCTTCTGCCCATTGGCCCACAGGAGATACAACTACATTGCTTGGCTCCTGTGAACCTTTCCATGATGTCTTGCAGGGAGGAGTAACATCTATTACACTTCCAGCAGATCAAATGTCAATCTGCCAGGCTTTGAGGCCTCCAGTGATGAGATGTGGCAACACTATAGGGTCTCCCATTGGCACCAATTTTGAAAAGAGTAATGAGAACCCTTAAATCCTACAGAGCAACAGGGAGCTGCACTGCCCTCTGGTGATCTCTTTGGTATACTTCAGTGTCAAGCTAACACAGACCTTATCTATAAGACTATGATTATGTCACGGAAGTCATGGAATCCGTGACTTCCATTGACCTCCATGAGATTTTCTGTCCTTGGGCTGGAGCTCCCAGCCAGACCCGCCCCCACAGCTCCCACCCTGCTGCTGCCCAGCTGTGGCAGGCGGCAGCGGGCTGGCAGACCCTGCAGCTGCCCAGCTGCCATGGGGGATGGGGGACTCCCCGCAGCTGTCCAGCCATGGTGGGTGGTGGCAGGAACCCCTGCAGCTGCTCATTCACGGTGGGTGGCCGGGGGACCCTTTAGCTGCCCAGCCGCCCCGGGGCTGAAGGGACCCCTGCAGCAGCCCAGCACCAGCCCTCTGCAACAGTGGGGGATCCAGGAGCCCCAGCAGCAGTAGGGGCTGAACCCGTCACTCCTCTTGTCAGGGATATTTTTAGTGAAAGTCAGGGACAGGTCATGGGCTTCCATGAATTTTTGTTTATTGCCCATGACCTGTCCATGACTTTTTTACTAAAACTATCCATGATAAAATCTTAGCCTTACTCATCTATCACAAACAAATGGTTTGTGTCCAGTTATATGAAATGTTTCATTAACTCCCAAACAGAAATATAGGAGCAAATGCACTTAATAGTGCTAACATACAGTTTAAATACATACTTTCCACAATCAGTTCTCTCCCATGAGATCAATTTACGATGCTGTTCCCTCAACTCCGCTGTTGAGGCATGTCACATTTAGCCATTTGATGAGAATTGATATTCATGTTCCAAAAGTTAATAAAATATAAGCTTGAGCCAGAAGAGAGAACCCAAAAAAGTAAGGAAGTTAGACACAGTCACTGGATAAGTTACTATGAGCAAGTAGGACACACAAACAATTGGGAAGTAAACCCTTCGCATGAAACTGAGCTGAAAACGTCACAAAATATGCAAGCACTTGCTGCTTGATAAGTTCCCTAGTTCTTCCAAAGGCTGATCGCTGGTCAACCACATCTTTTGAAAAATCTTGCAAAATCATTATCTTATTTTGTGGCCTCCCAAAAACATTTTTGGGGGGTGTTTTGTTTTTTCCGTGTGCTAGCTGCACTATTTCTTTGTTTATAATAAATCTGAGAAAATTGATAATCAATGCATTAAATTTGGCATGTGAGGCCAGCTTAGGAGCCAGGAACCTATGTGCTCTTCCTAAATCAAATATAAAATCATCCAGCACTGAGCACTTCTGAAAGGAGCCGGGGAACAAATTCTGGGGTTTGGCCTCTCTCTGATCCTTCAGGTACTCCTATAATTCTCAGATTATTGCTTCAAGAACTCCACTCGAGATCTACCACTCTAGATTTAAGAGAAGATAAGTCTGTTAGGCTTCTCTGCACCTTGGCAGAGAGTCCTTGTACCTGATCTTCCCACAATGATATTTGCCCTTCTGCTTCCTTCACCCATCTTGTCAGCACTTGCAGAGAGAAGCTAATTGAGATAACACATAGTTGTATTGTGGCTGTTGTGGCTTTGGTATTGAATATGTCTGCAGCAGCTTTCTCGAGCAGGGCCATCACAGACAGTGCCCTCATCAACCATCTTGTTGAGGGGGTGAAGGTCTCTGTTCTCCTTGTCTTTTGACCACTCACAGAGTCCACAGCAGTCAAATATTTGCCTGCTGACATTCCAGAGATTTTGGGGTATCTATTCCCTTATGGGGGGTGTCCATCACAGGCCCCAGACACCAGATGGAAATGGATATTGGTGGATGGTTCTGGAGTTCAATAGTTCCACTTCTCTGTGCCAGGAGTTCATCCATTTGTAAAGTGCTTTGAGATCTACTGATGAAAAGGAATATGTAAAAGCTGTATTTTCTTTCATTCTTTCGTTCTTTCTGTGCCTTGATACCGTGAGTTAGATTGTCCACACCTTGGATGGAGGATGAAAGTGTTAGATCAAATTTTAGACATCTCTAAAAATAAAACAACATTCCATATTTAATAATAACACAATGTTAAAATCAGATATCTGTAAGCTACTAGGCTGGAAATGCAGGTCTTATCCTATTGCAAGTGGGGACTGAGTCCACCCTGACCTCAGTTTGGTACAGAACACTCATTTTTAGGCATGGTGAGTTGAGAGATATTGGCCATTAAAATTGTCTTTGGTTTGCGACCGAATATGGATAGTCTTAAGCCTTCTGACAGTTTGATTTCGGGGAGAGATTCCCCATTTGGGGAGGAAAGTAAGAAACCTTTCTCTGGCTGGTTACTAAAATGGCACTGAGTTGAAACTGCTATAAAATTTGGATGATTGATTGTAGATTGACTTTCTAACCTTTTTACAAAATTTTAGTAAGTATATTACCTAATTTAGTATGCAGGTTAGCTTGTCCATATTAAACTGATAACTTTTATAAATAGTTAATTTTGTCCCTTCAGAGAAAGTGGAGAAATTTATCAAGATTTTCTCCCTATTCTCTGTTCATTTAGATTGCTCAAACTTAACAGCAGATAGTTATATCATACAAACAAATAATATCTTCCTTGAACCAAAAACTTGAAGGACCTGGAGAAAAATTAGACAATAGGAGTAGTTCTTTTGTTTCAGTGAGAAAAGACATGAGTGATTTGTAGTGTTTTATCATGTTGGAATGCACACTAAATCATTCATTATACATAGATTTTTTTTATGGCACATTAAACAATGGTGTAAACAGGCTGCAAATTACATTGTGTGTTTGCTACACATATCAAATGTCACAAAACTCAGGCTTGGACAGGAGCTATATATTGAAGTCAATGCGAAAACCTGAAGTCTGAAGCCAAGCTCAACATCCAATTTTCTAGCTGCCCCAGCAACCCTCATTCTTTATAAATTGACTGAGTAAATCTATCCCTACCTAATATTTCAAAATGTGTGTATGGAGGAGCATGGGGGTGTATTTGGGATTAAAATGTTAATGCCATATTTTGAACAAAAGCCTTTACGGCTGACATTAAGCAGGCTTTGGCCTCACCTCTTTCAGAGACCCTTCCATTCATATTAGATGCCTGGATCTCATTTGCAGTTAGTACTCTTTTGAAGGCAGCAGCTACATTTAAGACTTTGTCTGATTTCAGTTCCCAGCCAATTTCACTGATGAATCATCTTTTGGTTCACTGCAGTAACCTTGATAAAATATGCAATAATCGCCAATCAAATGCTGTCAGTGGTTAATGACCATTTTTGTGGTTAAAAAATCTCCAATAGAAACAGTAATTAACATCTGAACACATTAGCCATTTAGTAATAAACAATTTTAAGAGAATCTGTATTGCACTGATAAACCTCCTACGAATAAATGTAACAATAAAAACCGGTTTTATAAATGGGTTTGATATTAAACATTATGGAATGGTGCCGACATTTATTAATTTCCTGAGTTGTTGTGCTTCAGGACTCTATTTTGTCAGGACTTACAGCATGACCTACTGTAGATTCTGCGTAGCACATGGCATTACAGAGCTATCCTAGTTGAATAAGACAGTTGGCATTCTGTCGTGGATTTTTTTTCACCATACAAAGGGATACTCAGCCAGTGAAGGGTAGGCAGTGCATGCGGAAAGGGAGCAGGAAAACTGCAGGAAAAAGGGCTAGATTGTGCCTTTAGGTACAGACGTGAGCAGGGAGTACTGGGAAAGCTACTACTACCACACCAGAAGTAGCCCTGAAAGGCATGCTGCCTCATCAGAGACACCTCTGAGGCACCATTGCCTTCCTGTTTCTACCCGTGCTTTAGTGGGGTAGCAATTTGTTGCTGACATGCCAGAAGAAAATTCAGACACCCCCTGCAGCAGCTCAGCGGTTGTGAGTGCAGACTCCTGGCTTCACCCATTCCCCAGCTCTCCCTGCACACCTGCTCTGAAATAGTGTATGCAGGCATGCAGTGTTCAATGACCCAAGGCCTGGGTAACCGGCCCATGGAGATTAGGGATGTTCTTACTTCCCCTTCCATCCCTTATAGGGGCATGTTGCCCAAGCTGCAAATTAATCCTAAGTATTTATGAATGAATTCCTGATGTGTGTGAGAGCCTGCAAATATAGCACATCCTTTTGGATTCATGGTTTCACAAAATTTGTTTGCATTCATAAACTATATTTTCCTGGAATAAATTCATTTATTTCCGATGGTGATTCCGTTTTGAAAGCAAACATTTTCAAACAACAAAAGCTGGGCAGATGAGCAGTGTTCCTGGAAGGTCAACAAATCTGGCTATTTCAGACTGGCTGCGGGGGAGTATATCCCAAAGGAAAGGACTCATGAAGAAATGCTGTACAATTCCCTCCCTTTTCTATTGAAGCAGATCCACCACTGATTGAGCCACTACTAATTTCCACTGTCTCCGCTTAGTATAGGGAGAGAGGTATTTGCTCACATTAGAAGGCCCCAGGTCACTTAGTATTTTGGATGTCAAAACCTTGAACTCCACCCAGAAGCCAATAGCCAGGGGCTATTCAGGGCTAGATTCACAAGAGGGATTTAGGTATTTAACTGCTAGTATAGACATTCGCAAAAACCCCACTCAGCTGCCGCCTAAACCTGTAGGTAACTAAGGTTCCTAAGTTTCCTCTAAATACTGAATTTCTGCCTTTTGGCATGTGCAAAGCCTAACTCCTGAGCTGCTCCGTGTGGGATTCACAAACTAGGTGTTCCCCTGCCTATCTCACCTGCAGGGGTGAATCTGGTAGGCATGCTCTGAGCATGCCTAAACCTGCACAAAAAATGATAATATCTAGGCCCCATCTTTATACTGAATAGCTCAGTGATTAGAGTACTCATTCACAATATGGGAGACATAGATCAAATCTGTCTTTTGCCTGATTCAGAGCAGGGGGTTGAACCCAGGTCTTCTACCTGGGAGGTGAGTATCCTAGACACTGGGCTTTAAGATGGCATTCTGTAGTGGGTCTCTCACAATCACTCCAATTGAAGCTGTTCCACTTTGTATAAAATACGTAAATAGTCATTGCCCAGAGAGAGAGAGTGAGAATGATGCTATTGGCCAGTGGTTAGGACATCCATGTGGGAGATCTAATGTGCTTAGTAATGACTCTGCCTATCAAGAGGAGTATTACACTGTACACTGGTGCAGCCTCTATGGATATGAAATGTAGCCAATTTATAGCAACCTCCAGTATAGAGGTGAAAAAACCATGAATGATGGCGATGACATTTTTGTCTGGAGGAATAAGCCATCACGTCCTGACCTAATGTACCCGAGGGGAAAAAAAGATGTGGTCACTCCCACTATATGAGTATTAAGAGAATAAATAAGAATAAATAAATATGAATAATTACTGTAAGACCTGTGGCCTGAAATGCTAGATGGTTAAGGACTCACAGCCTTCTGCTCCCATCTGTTGGTGAACAGGGGGAAGCACAACTACAGAGAGATCCTCAATTGCATATGTTTTCTACCCAGAATTCCTCCAATGACACTTTGGGAACCACCATAACTGTGTACAAACTCAGAATTTATTGGCTAGTGGAACTGAATGGAGTGAGAAGGGTAAAAGGGCAAGTGTGAGTCATTTGTAGCAAGGATTCTGCTCAAGGATTCACTGTACTGGCTTCTCTCTCTGAGGATTCTGTGCTGGTGAGAAGACTTCGCAGGGAGAGAAAACTCAAACTGAGGGCTTTGCCACAAAAGATGAGGGGGTGCAGTGCAGAGAAGGCTCCTTGCTGAAACTGTAGAGGACTGCAGAAACTGTAGAGTGATAGAGCTGGGTGAACTCCAGTGAAGCTTCCCCAATCCAGCCACTAAATAAAGCTAAAATCACTATGTAGCTGTGTTAGATGATGGAGCCTCAAGACAGAAGCAGGCTGCACTTTCAAAGACATTAGAGGCATGTTTGCCAAGTGCACCTCAGGACTTTGGAAAAATGCTTCCTACTGACACCAAACCACGAGTGGGGTTTAGCAGATATGAGCAACAGAACTGATGTGGTAAGAGGACATTTGGCTACTGAACATTCACTGGTGAGTGGGGGGAACCAAGCTGATGGAGTTAAAAAGCTAACAGAATGCTAGGAACCATTAGGAAAGGGATAGATAATAAGAAATAAAATATCACAATGCCATTACATCAACCCATGGTACACCCACACCTTGAATACTGTGAGCAGTTCTGGTTACCCCATCTCAAAAAAGATATATTAGAATTGGAAAAAAGTACAGAAATGGGCAACACAAATTATTAGGAAGATGGAACAACTTCCATATGAGGAGAGATTAAAAAGACTGGTATTGTTCAGCTTAAAAAAGAGACAATTATGGGAGGATATGATAGTGGTCTATAAAATCATGAATGGTGTACAGAAAGTGAATGAGAAAGTGTTATATATCCCTTTACACAACAGAAGAACCAGGAGTCATCCAATGAAATTAATGGGCAGGTTTCAAACAACATAAGGAAGTATTTCTTCGCACAACATACAGTCAACCTGTGGAACTCATTGCCAGGGGATGTTGTGAAGGCCAAAAGTACAACTGGGTTCAAAAAAGAATTAGTTAAGTTCATGGAGGATACGTCTATCAAAGGCTATTAGCCAAAATGGTCAGGGACACAACCTTATGATGAACATTTGGGGGTTTGCTATGCTGACAAAATGGAAGTTTTTTTTGGGAGGCTAGGGAGTCGGTCAGGATATAGAGAAGCTGAGGCAGGAAGGAGTGAGGAGTTGGATGTGGGAGTTGAGGGGATGATGGAAGCATGCAGATGGATTACGTCTGTGTGTGGATTTGTGGGTGAGAGAAGCAGGAAGACAGGATTCTAATCCAATTTCTATCTTTGAGAGAGCAGGAGGTGTGGGTTTTCTAGCTAATGTGTGTGGAGTAGGAACATTGTGTATGTATAAATTGTAAATATACATAAAAGAGAAACCAGGAGCATTTTAAAAATATTTTGAGTAATGTGTTTTGGCAGTTAAAGAGGAATCTGAGGCATAGTAACTGTAAACTGAGCCTGATTTTCAGAGGTGCTGAGCACTGGAAGCTCCCTTTAATATCCTGGAGTTATGAATACTCAGCAGCTCTGAAAGTCAGGCCATTTAAAGTGACTCACCCAAGGACCCTCAAGAAATTTATGGTAGAGCAAGAAAGGCAGAGCATAGCAACTTTCTGTTTGTGGCTTAATCACAAAATTATCCTTCTTTCCCACTCCCTACTTTTTACAGTAGTCTTAACTGGGAGCAGTCATTTTGAGACATATATTTCACTGCATTTAGTTCCACCAAGTCAGGTCATTCTCCCAATGAAATTATTTGTTCTAATAAAGATATCTTCACAATTGCTCAAAAAGAATTAATTTCAAATGCCACAAAATTTGGTTGAACTCATTCAAATAAATGATTAAATCAAACTATAATTTAACTTGGTCTCCCTCACTTATCTGCATTTCAGTAAAGAAGTTGTAATACTTCAAATTTTTGTGTGTGGATACTTTTAGACCTATTTCAATTAGTCAGCTAAAAATCCTCCAAAAATTATTTGAAAGGCTTCCAGATAAGCTGAACAAATTCCCTTTTAATCAAGAATACTGGAAAATGCTCATTCCCCATCAGGGACCTAACAGACATACGTTTTAAGTAATCTAAACAGTCTGTTGCATCCACTAATATCATGCAACAGTATGAATACAAAGGTTATTAATATTTCAAGAATCTAATTTTCTCTACGTTATAATTTTAATGAATTTTGATATTACTTAGGTGTCTCCAACTAGCAATTGTGACATCTCAAACTCTAAGGAATAAACATTGCTGACTGTAAGTATTTTAGGTTTGAATGTATCTGAAGTACATGATATACAGCATATGGAGTTCATGCTGTTAGTAGTGCAATAGAACAATTGGGAGCAGATTACATAGTCCTTAGGTGATATCATAGGGCCAGATGGTGCCATAGAGGTCCATGCACAGAAATTTTTTCCCTGTTCTGCAACCAAAAGGGATAGCCATGCCCTTCCTGGGAACTCACAGAGAGTTCTCTGGAGAGCTGGGATCCACGCCAGGGAGTAGGTGAGCCCATACTGGGTGCAGACAGGGCACATCATACCATGACCAGCTCTGCAGAGATTAGGTAGTTATTACATCCTTGGGTTGTATTTTTTTTGGGGGGGGGGGGCAGGGGAGACGGCATGGGTGGGGATGGGGAGATAGTCCTTCCACAATGGGAAACCTCATTTAAAAGGACTTGAATGATTGGGGTGAGGGGTAATCCCTGACAGCATGGCTCCATTGGAGTAGGGTTGACAGAGCACAAGATAGTATTGTCTGTGTCCCAGAACCAGCACAGAGATGTGAGACTAGAGCTACTGAAAAAGGGAAAGCCTTTTCTGTGAAAATTGTCATGTTCTCTGGAGCTGAGGGGGAGGCAGAACACCGCCATTGCTGTGCCTCTGTGTCCCCCGGAGCTAGGGGAAAGAAGCAGGGAGACCTGCCTGCATTTCAACAAAAGTTTCATTGAATCACTATTAGGGGTTCAGAGAAATATTTCACTTTACTGAAATTCTGGACAGCTCTACATGGGACCTCTGCACAGACAGCCCCATAACTCTGCTGGATCTCAAAGCATCAATGTGAATCCCAGGAAATTTGCAGGGCTTAGGACCAGACTTGTGGCTCATTACAAAAGGAGGAACTCCATGGAGAGAACTTTGTAAAGATTTTCTCCCTCTTTATCCCTTTCAGTGTCCCGTGTCCTCCCCCCCCCCCCTCCCCAGGAAGGGATGATCTTATGCATATTTGCCAAATGATCTTCTTATTTGCAAATAGTGCAATGTAATTTTTAAATAAACAAACAGTATTTATTTTATTTCATTGTATACCCGAATACATGCATAGACAGATTCAATTAGCACCATTTGAAATGAACTTGTGATGCCTTTCCTAATCAATACATCATCTTATGAAAAAAGACCCTTATACTACAGAAGCCCATTCTGAACAAGTAATGTGGTGAGCCACAAACAGAAAAGCGGTATACCTAAAATCCTAAACACCAGCTCTTCAACTAAAAGCTTGCACTGGGACAGTCTGTTAGAAACATATATTAAAGATGCTTATGATGGGAATGATTGTAGTTCAGTTGACTGCTGACATATACTGTAGGTGATAAAACCTTATGACACCATTGGGGAGGTTTATAATGCAGGTCTCTTAAATAGGTCATATGTATCCTCTTTTATGATTTTTCAATATGTTTTAAAGGGACAGAAGACTATCTGCCTAAAACCATAGAACAAGTCATAGAACAAATTATTTAAAAACAATTAAATCCAAGAACCTGTTTATGGTGAGAAACTCGCTTCACAATCATTCAATACCTTAATCTAAGTAACATTTCTTTGTCGCTTTGAAATTTGGCATCACTTTTTCAATTACTGCTCAACTATAATCCTGAACAGAGTAAAGTGAATAATTGTCGGTCAACAACATGCTGAAAGAATTTTGATATTTTACCTTTTTGCAGACAATCTGTGAGTATCCTTGAATGTATTCATTATTTACCTTTGTTTGATTAATATCTCATCAATTGCTTTGCTCTGTAGATGGATCGTGAATATTAAACAAATGGATTTAACTCCTACAGTGTATACACTCCTTTTCCCCTCTTTCCCTACATGTATGCTCAATATTTACATTGATTTACATCATACTCTATATATTCATTACCTGAATGTTGTTCTCAAAGCCTAAGATGCTTTAATGGAAATATCCTAGTTGGCAGAGATGGGACCTAACTAAAACCCCAGAGCAGACAACCCCAGAATTTGGGGACACTTGAATCTGGGTTTAGATTCAGAACCTGATCAGAACTACAGGGATGACCCTATATTTATAAGGTTCTAAACCAAACCTCTCAGTCTGATCACTCCTCAATTTTAGGGAAGTCTGGATCCAGATCTGAACTTTTTTGGTTCAGACTCATCTCTGCTAATGAAATTTACTTACATTAGAATTTATTCAACTCAGTACTGCTAAAAAAAAGAGGGAGGGCCGTGAGGCAGACTATATGTATATATATACACACACACAAGCTGCATATATCTTTGTTCAGGCTATACAAAACTATATACACATTGAAATTAAAGGTAACTTAAAAGTGCCATAACCAATGTAGGCAATAATCTGGATCTGTCCATCAGTTTGGATATTGCACATAAAGAAATGCAGCAAATATAGTATTTTTATGTTACATCTAGACAGTACAAAAAGAATGCAATATTTTAGAGTAACTATCCTGCAATAAAAAAGTTAAAGGGCTAGATTCTGCTACCGTTACTCATGTTGAGTAGTCCCATTAAAAGCAAAGGGACAGAAACTGTATGATAGTATTATATTTTTCTAAATAAATATTCAAGCTATTAATATATTTTGCTGAGAGAAAACAATAAAAAAATTAACTGTTTTATAATGAAATGCTATGAAGCAGCAGAATGCTTAGCTACAAGATGTGCTGTAGTGAGATCAAAATCTTATCTGTTGTAGATTTTTAAACAAAACAGTTAAAAGAGTTTTATTTGATTAATATGACAAACTTTTTCTTATGTTTAATTAAGTGACCTACCAGAAAACTTATTCTTTTTTTTTGTAATGTGGGTAGAAAAGAAAAGTCAATGAACTATTTGATTTTATTATGGATGAGTCTGTTAAACTATAGGTTATAAATTTGTCAATCCCAGATTAATGAGAAAAAAAGACTATTTGCAGTGAAGATGCTGTTAAAAGCAAAATGAGTGATCCAGTGGTGTTTTAGCTCAAATTTTACTGTGTGACATTTGGCATAATTATCTCTGGTTCACTATAATTCTATTTTTTCAAATAAATTCCACAATAAATTGCAGTAGCTATCTGTTTGTTTTCAGATTAATTTGATCTGTTTATTTTACCCCAGTTTCTGAATGCAGTTGGGTGGCTACGTAACCTAGTATTTATCATAATCTGCTTCATTTGTTCAGTCCCCATGCGGCAATACCAATTAGAATTTTATCAAAGTCATCCTTACAGCAATAATGATAATCCTTTAGCATCTATCTGGATTAGGTCTCTGTTTTATTCTACTAATGAATACTCTGGAGAGGTCTGGGCAGTTTTACAGAAAAATTAACCTTAGAGCATAACCATTTAAAGTGTTCATTATACTGGACACCTGCAAAGTGTACTGAGCTTACATGCAATTTACTAGTCCACCCAGGCCTGCTTTAGAGCATACTAAAGAGAGCATGAATATAATGACAATTAAATTGAGATGACATTAGAATGTTGTTGTAGTATTATTGATAAATATCAGATGTGGAATAACATCAGATATCAATTGTGGAATGTCTCCAGCAACATCATTTACTTCCTGAGCTACAAAACTTAAAACAGAAATAATTTCAGAGTCACTATTTGTGATATTGAAATCCTGTTAGCATTGTATAGCTAACTTCTTTCTGCAATGCTAGCTTTGTGTATAACACATTCAACATGAATATCCTACATGTGGTATGTTTTGTTCCTTATACACAGGCTCACATCACTACCACATATGCTACTTGTAACTCTGAAATTGGCCTGATAACGGGAAGGGGGTAAGTAGAGAAAATAATTGCTAGTCTGTGTTTTCAAGTATTTGCCTCCCCAAGCCCCTCTACATTATATATATTAAAAAAAAACCTGACAGTCTCTTCATTATCTCTTTATGCTACAATTATAGCACACTCGAGTGCCAAGGCCCAAGAGTAATTCATTAGCTTTGTTCATCAGTCTAAACTTTTGCCTCCAGAACTAGATTCAAACCAACTCTGAAAATATCAGGCACTGAGTGCCGGGCTATTAGTGTCATACTAATTCAACAGGCAAATAATCTGGACTTTTATTAACAGAAAGAAGAGTTAAATTGATATTTGAATGTTTTAATCAGTTTCTGGAATTATGAAATACCATCTTCATTTAAGATCTTATACTGGTGTATGCATAGCGTGGAATCCAGTTGGCCAGACTGTACGTCAGGGGCTGAGTAGCTGCATCGTGGGCCAGGATGCTATGCCACAAGCACAAGCTGGAACTGAAATGCATGCTCCCTAATGCAAGCAGCTTTTCATCTCCCTGTTCCCTGCAGTACAGGCAGACCTTACGGCTCTTACTTAATAAAGCCCTTATGCACAAGTTTAAGCATGTGCTTGAGTCTCATTGTAATCAATGGGATTTAAGCACATACTTACAGGGCTTTGTTCCGTTGGGGCCTAAGTGATGGTGAGTGGTTGTGATGGGTGATGATGGGGTTTGTGACTGGGTTGTGTCTAGTGGGTATAAGTTAATGGTGGTGGTGGAGGAGCTGCAGTGGAACTCTGGGACTGAAAATTTCTCTCTGCTAATTAGTCCAGAATCTCTATTTAGAGCATTTTGATGGTTCTGAAAACTTTTCTTGTGTCTCATCAAAGCGCTCCCCTACCATGGCTAGTCATGAACCCTCAGACCTTAAGGCATGGATATCATGTAATGTCTTACATTGTTTTTTTCAATGTTTCTTCTTACAGAATGTCAACTATGTCCAATTTAAAAATGAATTTAATATTGATCACTCAGATGGTTCATTTCCAGGAAATTCTAGGAGTCTCTCTGAGTCTTATGCTGCTGCTGCTGTCACTATCACATAGCTGTTCCTGTTTCCCTGACCAAGAGAAGTGGCAATTCCTCAAATTGTCCCTAATCCCACAAAGCAGGCAAAAATAGAAAGCATTTGCTAGGGAGGCTGAGGTATTTTCAGCATCTCAAGAATGCTAGGAAAGTATAACCCTTTTCAGCAGATGCCCTATGTACTTCCTGAAATAAAGAACCCCTTCATGCTCCTATACAGAGGGGGATATGTAACATTTATAAAACAGCAAAGTCCTTCCCCTGTTACAGCAGCAAAGTCCATGGCTCTGCACCAGATGAATACCTGCTGATGATGTTGAAGAGCCACACTCCACATCCTTACATAGTAATAGCAGCTGTTCCCCACAACTTTCCCTTATAAAACAGTGAAATTAAAATGCCTGTTTGTGAAGACTCTGGATATATATGCTACAGGTCTCCAGTCATGGTCTTTTCTTTGCAATAGTTGTCCACCTAGTCCATCTTTAGAAGCACTTTTTGACATTTTTTTTGTCATGCAGTAAACATCAATTTGTTGCCGTGTGGTAAGAAATGGTACTGCAAATCTGGTTGGTCTGTGATAATGCTTTGGAGCAGTGATACTCAGACTGAGGTTCACGAGCCACAACTGGCTCTTTAATGTGTCTCCTTCGGCTCTTTGCAGCACATGATATTAAAACACCGTGTGATTTAATTATTAACTAGTCTAAGTTATTAACAAATCAGGATGCTTTTACTATATTATTAACCAATTGTACTTGATAAAATAATAATACTTGGTCAGTCATTTTGCTGCGACTGCTATATAAGCCCGGCACTCAGTGGCTGGGTGCGTTCCTGCCATGCCACCCACCCAGCACACTGAAGCTGGGGGTGCATGGGAGGTGGAATTAAGGGGCCATAGTGGGCTTAAAAATTGAACCCATAGTATTCTCATTAAAAAGTCAATGCTTGCAAACAAATATAATAGATTCTTTACAGTAATGTCCTGTTTAGTGTTTTTTGTTCTTGTATACCACATTCCAAATGTGTGGTTACAGTTAAAGATATAGAAATGTTAAATAATAACCTGAATACAATTGTAGGGCCCCTTCTTGTTTTAAAGGGTGATCACCACACATAGATTATATGGGAGAAATACAAGAAATAATCTATAAAATGATGGAAAACTAGACTACAGGCAAAATGTTGGCAGTATAGTAAAGTTCCTGGTTCATATGGTCTGGGATTGCCTTATGGGGAAGAGTTCTTGGAATAAAATGTGTGGTGGAATCAATTCTAAACTACTTCATTTTGGTTTCTTTGGGCTGTGTTTGAAGCCATACAGCATAATTTGCAAATTATGGAAAACCTGTTCATATCCAAAGATCAAAGCCCGGTAAAACAAATGATCAGAAATGGTAGCCCTTCAAAATCTCATTCATAAGTAACGGCAAGAACTCAAAAGGTACCTATCTGGGCCTTGATTTTCCACAGAGCAAAGAAAAGTGGGTGGACCAGTTGCAGTTCCCTGATTAAGGGCCATCTTATCCTGGCACAGGGGCAGTCCTGACTGATGCAATTGGCTTAATATCATTTGTTTACTTTTGGCCAGTGAAGATTCAGGCATTGCTCCACTCTTCCCTGCCCTGCCACTTCCTTCCCTATGCCATCTCTGTGCTGCTCTGTCCCAGGGGATGGAGGGACATTTCTTATATTGGGTGGTGGAGAAAGGGCAGGTGGCACAGGAGGCAACATTCCTATACACAGGGGGAATTCTCTGCTAGCCACCTGTAGCTGGTTTAAAGCCCCTTTGTGTGCTTACAGAGTGCAAAATGGCCTTAGCATACAATAAAATCTGTCCCATAATGGTTCTTTCTCTTGGTTGCAGAGTAGTTATTGTTTTTCTTTATTGGACACATACCTGTTCTTTAGACTGTGGGCTCCTTGGGGCAGGGACAGTGCCTTCTTGAATGTCTGGAAAGTGCCTAGAGCATCACAGGTGCTGCCATAAACAAATAAGTAATAATAAAAAAGTTTAGAAGGCCTGCATTTTCAAAACTGAGATTTGAGTGCCTCAATTTGAGACATGGTAAAAGAGTCTGACTTTCACAGGGCTGATGCTCAGCGTTTTCTGAAAATCAGGCCCTTGTAAATTGTCTTAAGTTGGCACCAAAAAATCACTAGTCACTTCTCAAAACTTAGGCTAGAAATGTGTTTTTATTTGTTTAAGTTTATGTAAGTAAAGGAATCCAAAACCTAGGCTACCTCAGAAAATATACTGAGTGTATAATCTGATTATTAGTTCAAAACCACTGGGGTTCCAATAGGATTTGCTTCCCTTGTATCCTGTATCTGTTTTAACATTTTTAAAACAAACTGCAGGTGCTGGGCTCAGATCCTATGTTACTGTACTTCATCATAGATTCATGAAATAACCCCCCTCTACCCAAAGCAATAACTACTGCAGGAATAAAGTGATTATGCATTGTTGCCTGGTGTGTGATTCCTCTCAGTCTGATCTCTTCATGGAAATAAAGCCCACATGCCTTAGGGCCACAGGCCCAGCAAATGTCCTGTAAGATACCCCTATAGCTTAAATATACCCTTTCCTAGAACTGCAGCCAAAGATGTGAGCCTTCTGGCTTACACTTCAAGGCACCAGGTGTCAGGTGTAGCATATAACACATACAGACCTTGCACAGGACTAGAACACAGTATTGCCCTTTAATAGCATAATAATTACTCAGCTATATACAAAAATAATAAACCCTACTATGACAGAGTGCAGGGCACAAACAGGTGAGACTGCTCTCTGATCACTCTAATATTAATTAGTTCCCTTGGAGAAAGCTGATGGGGGTAATAACTCAATCAGGCTGTCTGGCTGAACCAATTACCCCATGGCTGATAAGAGGCAGCACAGAAGGAAGTGCAGTGTGGGAAGGAAGGAGAAAGGAAGGGCTTGGTCCCACCAGATAGAGGCACAGAGCAGGAAGTCTTCTGTTACCCTCAGGCCCTGGCAAGGGGGCCAAAAGCTAGTTGAATTGTGTAAATAGGCTGTTGCAGAGGGACTGTTGTGAGATAGGTGTAGGGAACACAAAATGAAAAGACACTATGAAGGCATAGCCATGGGGTCTGTGCAGTTTTTGCAGGGAGAAGGCACTCACCCCCCATGACACCTACACACATTTCTCCTGCCTCATTTTCCTTACCACTCCAGGGCATTCTTTGGGCTGGGGTCAGAGTCCCCTGTTTCAGAGCAGTAGCCGTGTTAGTCTGTATCCTCAAAAACAATGAGGAGTCCTTGTGGCATCTTAGAGATGAACAAATTTATTTGGGCATAAGCTTTTGTGGGCTAGAACCCACTTCATCAGATGTATGGAGTGGAAAATACAGGAGCAGGTATAAATACATGAAAAGATGGGAGTTGCCTTACCAAGTGTGAGGTCAGTCTAATGAGACAATTCAATTAACAGTAGGATACCAAGGGAGGAAAAATAACTTTTGTAGTGGTAATGAGTAGCTCATTTCAAACAGTTGACAAGAAGGTGTGAGTAACAGTAGGGGGAAATTAGTATGGGGGGAATTAGATTTAGGTTTTGTAATGACCCAACCACTCCCAGTCTTTATTCAGGCCTAATTTTATGGTGTCCAGTTTGCAAATTAATTCCAGTTCTGCAGTTTCATGTTGGAATCTGTTTTTGAAGATTTTTTGTTGAAGAATTGCCACTTTTAGGTCTGTTATTGAGTGACCAGGGAGATTGAAGTGTTCTCCTACTGTTTTTTGAATGTTATAATTCCTGATGTCAGATTTGTGTCCATTTATTCTTTTGCATAGACTGTCCGGTTTGGCCAATGTACATGGCAGAGGGGCATTGCTGGCACATGATGGCATATATCACATTGGTAGATAGATGTGCAGGTGAACGAGCCCCTGATGGTGTGGCTGATGTGGTTAGGTCCTATGATGGGGCCACTTAGGGATCTGGGGCAAAAAAAATCAGTACTTGGTCCTGCTAGTGAAGGCAGGGGGCTGGACTCGATGACCTTGCGGGGTCCCTTCCAGTTCTAGGAGATAGGTATATCTCCATATATTATTATTATTATTATGGTGTCCCTTGAATAGATATGTGGACAGAGTTCACACTGGGGTTTGTTGCAGTTCCTGAGTTGGTGTTTTTGTTGTGTGGTGTGTAGTTGCTGGTGAGGACTGTGGGAGGCTGTGAGGTTGGGAGGCTGTGAGGACTGGCCTGTCTCCCAAGGTCTGTGAGAATGAGGGATCATCCTTCAGGATAGGTTGTNATGTTGGAATCTGTTTTTGAAGATTTTTTGTTGAAGAATTGCCACTTTTAGGTCTGTTATTGAGTGACCAGGGAGATTGAAGTGTTCTCCTACTGTTTTTTGAATGTTATAATTCCTGATGTCAGATTTGTGTCCATTTATTCTTTTGCATAGACTGTCCGGTTTGGCCAATGTACATGGCAGAGGGGCATTGCTGGCACATGATGGCATATATCACATTGGTAGATAGATGTGCAGGTGAACGAGCCCCTGATGGTGTGGCTGATGTGGTTAGGTCCTATGATGGGGCCACTTAGGGATCTGGGGCAAAAAAAATCAGTACTTGGTCCTGCTAGTGAAGGCAGGGGGCTGGACTCGATGACCTTGCGGGGTCCCTTCCAGTTCTAGGAGATAGGTATATCTCCATATATTATTATTATTATTATGGTGTCCCTTGAATAGATATGTGGACAGAGTTCACACTGGGGTTTGTTGCAGTTCCTGAGTTGGTGTTTTTGTTGTGTGGTGTGTAGTTGCTGGTGAGGACTGTGGGAGGCTGTGAGGTTGGGAGGCTGTGAGGACTGGCCTGTCTCCCAAGGTCTGTGAGAATGAGGGATCATCCTTCAGGATAGGTTGTAGATCCTTGATGATGCACTGGAGAGGTTTTTGGTTTTAGTCCCCTGTAGCTGTCCAGGACCTTCTGCTGCAGAGCATTGCTTATGTGCTGAAACATGAAGTCTTTCCCCCTCAGCCTGTCCACTCTCACCTTGGCTGTCTGTGTCCTGTCTTCCTCATGCCCAAACTTCCTGTGTCTCATCCCTAAGTGTCCCTGTGAAACTCTGTGAATCTGTTTAAATATTACCCTACTGACACTTAAGCATATTTCTTCTGTTTCTTAACTTTCTTCTCCACTTCCCCTCTGGGCCCTCAGAAAGGAAAACTGGTTTACCCCAGGGTGCAGTTACTCTTTAACATAACTATTGAGTAGTCATTAAGTGTTAAGTATTCCCCATTCTCCCTGATGTGGAGAGGATCTGCTTTCTTGCTTGTAAGCCAATGTGGATACACAAACCTAGAGACATTTCATGATACAAGTCTTTACAGCAAACAGCTTCACAGTATCAACCAGAATTCATAAGTTGTTCAGACAATTATCCTGACCTTTGATTCAACAAAACTGACAGCAAGTTCTTTATGTCTATCTCTCTAATCTATCTATCTAATCTATCAACACATAAAGGAGGGACACATTTTTGCAAAAATATCTGAGGAAAAAATTGTCCCATTTTTTGATTATCTCTGACAGCATTTACCTAAGTGAATGTCAGACAGGAATGGGATAGCAAGGATGTTGCAGGTCAGATATGGAAAAGCCATATGAAAAGGCTTGCACAGAGTCTGCCTTCACTTATGTTGTATGTAGTGGTATTAATTCTTCATTTATGTTCACTGATAAATTGTAATATCTATATCCCACTATAATATTTAAATTTACAGACTAAGACAGAAAAGACTGTCATCTCCTCAGCTTGGTATACCCAGTTAACAGAAACAATATTCTAACCCCACAAAGTGATTCTTTATGTTTGTTAGCCCTGGAGCTGGGAGGCTTTCAAGTAATAGTAGCTCTCTGGCTCCCCATGTGGGAAAAAAAGGGGGAAGAAGGGGCATCTAGCTGCTGGCAGCCTTAATTGCATAATTATCACTTGTTTCAATGTAGTATAAGAATGTGTTCAAAGCTGTTCTAGTTGGAGTTTCATTAGGTTCTGTTAATAAGAATGTGTGTTAATTTGGCTATATAACTGAGTGTATGAAAAGGCAGATGGGTTTATGAATACATTGAAAGGTACACCCTGGGGAAAGTTGGACACTCTCATCTAATAGTTGGTGGACTCGCATTGGCTAGTTGAGCCCCGGAAAGTTGGAGGGGATAGTGGACATTTTGCTTAAACATCCTACTGTGATATGGACCTCATGAGAGTCTGCAGTTTAGAAGTTGTACTACATTGGAGTTTTGAATCAGGTATCCCATCAGAGCTGAAATCAGTGTTGTGGAGCTGATGTAGGTAGGCAGCAATGGAGTAGACCTTGTTGGGTGGCAACAGTGAACTGGAGCTGGCTGGGTGGCCAGGAGCAGGCCTGGTTGGATTGCAGCATATCTGCTGGAGGTAGCCTCAGCAGAACAGAACAGTCCACAGCAGACATTTACTGCAAATTGAAGAGAGCGCCTGCTCACCTTTGACTATTGCAGGCTTTACCTTGATTTGTGAGTGAGGCTTGGATAAGGATTTTGCTTTGAGCCAGAGTTTCAGGACACACAACAAGCCAGCCAATAAGTAATAACAGAGACTGAGGAGTCTGTCATTTCTCACTTACATTTTGTGGTTTCTACATAATTTCATGTTATTACTTACTGAAATGTTTGCCCTTTCCCCAAATGGACAAGTACTTGTATTACTGGATTCCCAAAAGACTCCCTTACACTTGCTAAGTGTGGAAGAAACATCATTAAAGAAGACCGGGGTTTTAGTTCTTAGAGCCTGTGTCATAAACATATAGCTAAGGGTAGCATAAAATCCCTCTTTACCCTGTAAGGGGTTAATTCCTCTTTTACCTGTAAAGGGTTGAGAAGCTCAGGTAACCTAGCTGACACCTGACCAAAAGGATCAATGAGGGGACAAGATACTTTCAAATCTGGGGGGCGCAGGGGGGGAAGGAACAGTCTTTGTCTGTCTGTTCTGTGTGTTTGCCGGACACAGATCAAGGAAGCAAGCAATCTAGCTCCTATAAAGTCAGTAAGTATTTAGCAAGGAAATGCGTTAGTTTACTTTTATTTTGGCTTGTGTTTTCCTTTGTGTAAGAGGAAGGTTTATGCCTGGTTTTGTAACTTTAAGGTTTTGCCTAGAGGGGAAATCCTCTGTGTTCTTGAGTCTTTTGTTTTTCTGTAAACTACTTACCATCCCGATTTTACAGAGGTAATTTTTACCTTTTCTTTAATTAAAATTCTTCTTTTAAGAACCTGATTGATTTTTCATTGTTTTAAGATCCAAGGGTTTGGGTCTGTGTTCACCTGTACCAATTGGTGAGGATATTATTCTCAAGCCTCCCCAGGAAAGGGGTATAGGAGCTTGGGGAGATATTTGGGGAAGTTAGGGCTCCAAGTGGCCCTCCCTAAATGTTTGTTTAAATCACTTGGTGGTGGCAGCGTTACTTAATCCAAGGTATAAGAGAGAAATTGTACCTTGGGGAGTTTTTAACCTAAGATGGTAGAAATAAGCTTAGGGGGTCTTTCATGCGGGTCCCCACGTCTGTACCCTAGAGTTCAAAGTAGGGAAGGAACCTTAAGGGTAGCATAAAATCCCTCTTTACCCTGTAAGGGGTTAATTCCTCTTTTACCTGTAAAGGGTTAAGAAGCTCAGGTAAAAGAGGAATTAACCCCTTACAGGGTAAAGAGGAATTTTATGCTACCCTTAGCTGTATGTTTATGACAGCCTCAGAGTGTGAATAAGATCTCAAGTGGTGGTTGAGCCCAAGGGAATCCTTGCTGTAACCTGAACATCATATTGGATTGAACCTACGCCCTTTTTACAGTTTTTAAGGGTTATACATTCAAGTGAATGTATGATAGGGGTAAATGACTGACCTATGCTGGGAAATGAAATCTCTGCCCAAACTGTTACTGAGTATACAGGAAGCACAAGGGAGCTATACATTATCTGTCCCAGAACGTATGGAGAAACTCAAGAAAAGTCCACCAGTAAGGTGCCTGATTCATGCATCTAGTATCTGTGTCATGCACCGAAGACTGCCATGATAAAAACCAACAATTTCACTATAGCAGGGGTCGGCAACCTTCGGCACATGGCCAATCGGTAATCCGCTGGCGGGTCACGAGACATTTTGTTTACGTTGACTGTCCGCAGGCACGGACCCCCACAGCTCTCAGTGGCTGCAGTTTGCCGTTCCCGGCCAATGGGAGCTGCGGGAAGTGGCGTCCATTTATCATTTTTACAGTGCAAATATTTGTAATAAAAAATAAATATAAAGTGAACAATGTACAAGTCGTATTCTGAGTTGTAATTGAAATCAAAATATTTGAAAATGTAGAAAACATCCAAAAATATTTAAATGATTTTCTATTGTTTAATATCGTGATTAATTGCACGATTAATCATGATAAATTTTTTTAATTGCTTGACAGCCCATATATATATATATATATGGGCTGTCTTGTTTATATATAATGTTTATATATAAACAAGACACTCCACTGCACATACTACTTCCCTTGTGTAATCACATGGCTTAATGCACTAATAGAAGGTGCTTAGATATGACTGTGGTGAGTGCAGGATAAGAACATTAGATTAGAATATTAATGACCTGCAAATTTGTGTCTATGGATTACTCTTAATGGGCCTCATGACTGAGATAATTTTTTTTATAAGAAACATTCACTTCCCTCTCTGTGGGCACAGAGGGCTATGACACACCCATTCCATTGTGCATTAGAGGGGAGGAGGATGCTGCAGGGCTCATGGCACATAGAGGAGAATTGTATGAATGGGGCTGGGGAAGGAATAGTGTAGTGTTTACTATAAAAATCCACCCCATCCCCTTCTTTCAGGGGGCTAATGCAACCCTCAGTCTGTAGCAGTAGTTAAGGAGTCCATCTGCTGCCTCTTTATGATTAGCAGGGGAACAGTTTCTTCCTGCATGGTAAAATCAAAATGCACAGCCTGCTCTGAATGTGCCTGGGACTAAGATTTGGCCCTATGTGTTTATTAAAATGGGCTGTAAAGCTAGCTGTAAACTCTAGTCATGTCTGTTGGTTAAATGCCTTCTTTGAGTGAAGCAGAAGGTAACACAAGATTGACTAGTATGAAAACTATCTGGCTGTTCTCTGTGGTATATTGAAAACTGTATTAAAATGACAGACTCCCTCTGAGTGAAAGGAGTTTCCTGGTCCTGCTTGCTTGCTAGGGGGCTTTGATGGAAACATGCAATCTGGGCCTTTAGCCATCATTCTGCAAAGAGCCCAGGCCAGGGTTGAGTTATGCCTCTCTGCCTTAGTGAGCAGCCTACTCTCTTCCTCTTTGTTTTTTTGGTTTTGTGTTTTAGGGTTCTGGATTCTAAAAAATAAAATAGTGCTACACTGCAACCTTCCAGAAAGATAAAAACGCAATACTCTATCTCCTCTGTGTGTGTGTCAGGAGCGTAATATCCTCTGGATAGGAACATATACATTTCAGAAAATATTGTTCTTGAAAATGTCTTACAACAGAACCTAAATGGTGAGAAATTTTAGCCAAATGTAAAAAGAAGCAGCATCGATTTTCCTGGAGCCTATATTTGTAAGCCACATTATGAAACCACCTTAAGGGACAATCAGCTCTTCTGACAATCTTGTTACCAAATTGTGGAAAGAGTATAATCTTCAAATCTTCAAATTGCCTAACCTTGCTCTACCTCTCTCTCCTTTCTGTGCTGTCCACATCTCTCTCTTATACATACAAACAAACACTTTTCCATGTCAGCTGAAGATCTGTTCTGGGAAAATAACAATTCTTTCTAGAAGACATTGAGATGAAATCTTTTAACAGAATATTTAATAAGAGAAGAGATGGTGGAGGGTAGGACATCCAAACCTTGAAAAGAATATGCAGAGAAAGGAAGAATCCTGTGTGTAGAAAGATAAGATGTGCTAAGATGAGGATACTCAAATCTCATGCTTTGGAGTATAAACTGTTACAGGCATCAGGAAGAAGCCCCTCTGCCCTCCATTGCAAAACTGACTAGGTCAGTTATGGGGATGGGGTAAAGGAGGTCACTGTCACGTTAAGCATCAGGTATGTGCCATTGCCATAAGTAGGATAAAATATTGCATGCATAATAGGTCTGATACAGTACGGCTAATTCCATTATGCCGTATAAAACATGTTTAGTAAAGGGTCAAATCCTGCTTTTATCACACAGCACAAGTAAATCAGAATAGAAATGTAGAGTAGGAAGGGACCTTAAAAGGTCATCTAACCCATTCCCATACTGAGGCAGGGTCAAGTATACCTAGACCATTCCTGAGAGATTTTTCTCTAACCTTTCTAAAAAACGTCCAGAGATGGAGATTTCACAACCACCCTGGGAAGTGTTTTCCAGTACTTAAAACTATCCTTACAATTAAACAGGTTTTTTCCCCTGATATCTAACCTTAATCTCCCTTGCTGCAGATTAAGCTGATCTTGTCCTACCTTAAGTGACCAGGCAGAACAATTGACTATTGTCCTCTTTATAACAGCCCTTAACATATTTGAAGACTGTGATCAGGTCCCCCCTCAGTCTTCTAGTCTCAAGACTTCAGTTCTCAAGACATACCCATTTTTTAACCTTTCCTCATAGGTCAGGTTTTCTAAGCCTTTTATCATTTTTGTTGCTCTCCTCTGGACTCACCAATTTCTCCACATCTTTCTTAAAGTGTGGCACCCAAAACAGGACGCAACACACAAGCTGAGGCTTCACCAGTGCTGGGTAGAGTGTAATAATTAGCTTCCCTGTCTTACTTATGACATTCCTGTTAATACACCCCCAAATGCTATTAACCTCTTTTGCAACTGCATTACATTGCTGGCTCATGTTTAATATGTGATCCATTATTACCCTCAGATCCTGTTCTGCAGTACTACTCATTCCCCATTTTGTAGTTGTGCATTTAATTTTTCCTTCCTAAGTGTAATACTTTGTACTTGTCTTTATTGAATTTCATCTTGTTGATTTCAGACCAAGTCTCCAGTTTATCAAGGTCACTTTTAATTCTACTCCTGTCCTCTAAAGTGCTTGCAACCCCTCCCAGCTTGGTGACATCCACAAATACTCTCCACTTTAATGTCCAAATCATTAACAAAGATATTGAATAGCACCAGACCCAGAACAGATCCATGTGAAGACCCTACTAGATATGTCCTCATGTTTGACAGTGAACCATTGATAGTCCTTTGAGACCCCACCCATCCTCCATGAGTTCTTGAAGATAATTGCTAATGCTTCTGAGATAGCTTCTGCTAGTGTCTTAAGTATCTGAGGGTGACTTTAATCAGGTCCTGCCAAGTTGAATTTATCTAACTGTTCTTTAACCTGTTCTTTCTCTATTATGTTCCTTCCCCCTTGTTGTTAATACTTACTGTTTTAAGCCTTTGCTCACAATTAACCTTTTTAGTGAAGGCTGAAGCAAAACAGGCATTAAACACCTCAGTCTTTTTGATGTCATCCATTATTGGCTCTTTTTGCCCACTAAGTAGAGGACCTATTGTTTCCTTCATATTCCTCTTGCTCCTAATGTATTTATAGAACCTCTTCTTGTTGCTTTTATGTCCCTTGCTAGGAGTAAATCACTTTGCACCTTAGCCTTTCTGATTTTGTCCCTACATACTTGTGCTATTTTTTTGTACTTAGCAATTAATCAATGTTTCCATTCTTTGTAGGATTCCTGTTTGATTTTCAAGTCATTAAAGAGTTCTGGATGCAGCCATATTGGCCTCTTAATATTCTTCCTATCTTTCCTCTGCATTGGGACATTTTGCTGTTGTGGCTATCAGTTAATTGGCCTATTTTACCTGCCTTGTGTGGGGAGACACTTCATCACAATTCTACCCATTGCCTTTGGGGCAATTAAAAAGACTTTGGGGGAGAAAACAAAACTTTTTACCATCACTGTGGGAAGTTGTGTTGCTGTAACACCAGAGCTTGATGCTCTAGTGAGGATGCTTGACCATCATCACTGCACCAACAAGGACCACAACCCGATACGTGTGAGATCCTGCTCTGTCTTCCCCTCCCTTGTGTGTTCCTTTCTGTCCCTCACTATCTTACTCCTGTCTTTTCTCTCTCTCTCTCTCCTCTCTTTTCACCTGATCCTGACATCAACTGTACTGCATGGCACTAACACAGTGTGATGAGGTGGCCCATCCAGTTCTACTCGGCCTGAGAAGGACCAGTAAAGGAGAGACCCCTCACCGGACTAATCAGATGATGTCCCCCACTGGGGTGGTGAGCTGGGGCCCAGAGCAATAGCTATCATGGCCAACCTGCCAGCCCAAAGTATCCATCTATGACCGATCAGCCACCCTGCATCCTGAGATTAACAAAAGCTGTAAATCCCCCATCTTTACTATCCTATCTCTTCTCTCCTTTCTGTGTCTGTGTTGTTAAAAGCAAGAAAGTAACTATAATTCCCAGCGCAGAATTGAACAACAGAAATAACCCCCTCTTCCCCATCACCGAGAACTATTTGACCAAATAAGAGACTTTAACCAGTATTTACCCTCTCCAGAAAGGCATTTTGATGGGTTTTGATTGTTTTGCATAATCACTCAATTTAAGTTTCAGTGCCTTTTGTCTTGTTTTTCTTCTTTTGTGTCAATAAATCAATACATTTCTAACCTTTGGCATGAATTTCCTAATGTGTTCGGCATCGAACAAAGCAGGCTGCAGTCTCTATATACCAAATCCTGAACCTTGTTTAAGACTGTTTAATGTTGAACAGTTACAGGGTCATGTTACTGCCTTTAGTTCTCTGGACCCATTCATTAAATCTAAATTAATACACCAGACTTCATCTACTAGTTCTCTGAGTTTGTTGTTGAAGTCTGTTTTTTTTAAAATGCACTGCCCTTATTCCACTGCTCTCACTCCTTCTTTTCCTTAGAATCATGAGGCCTTATCATTTCATGATCACTTTCACTCAAGTTGCCTTCCATCTTCAGATTCAAGTCTAAAATGGCTGCCCTCCCGGTTACTTCCTTCATCTTCTGAAACAAGAAGCTGTCCTCAACACAGTCTAAGAAATTACTGGACATTTTATGTTTTGTCATATTACTTTTCCAACAGATACCTGGTTAGAGTCCCCCATTACTATCAGGTCTTGCATTTTGGATATGGATGTACATTGGAGTGTTCCACAGGCAGAGGGGAAGGACTCATCCCTACATAGCTGCAGAGTCTCTGCACAACGGCTCTGCAATGGCTTTGCAGTCTTTTAAGAACAATATCTGCAATGTTCTTCCAGAGGTTTAATAGATAGACTCCACCCCCTATTCAAGGCAGTGCCTAAAACGGTCTAGTTATCCATGGTCATAGAATAATATTTTTAATTAATTTTTGTATAGCAATTGGCCTGTGGTTGCAAGTGTCCATCCAGAACAAATTCAGTACATTGCATTCCCCCCAAACAGTGGCCATTTGAGCAGGAGTTCAGCACAGAAGGGGGCTTTCCCAGTTCAAGTGAGACCACAGGACCATGTATTTATGAAGATGAATTTGAAAGTGTAGGGAAAACAGTCTGCCATAGAGTGCACTCCTCGGTAATGGTATATACCTGCTGCACATCTTGCTTTCAGCAAGCAAATGCTATTCAGAAGTTCGATGCATGCTTTATTTAAAAGATAACATTCTGACTTCCAGCAGCTGCCTTCCTGTGTACCATGCTCTGAGGAAGGTGGAAGCTGCAATGTTAGTGCATGAATCAAATATTTCTTAAATCAGCAGAGAGCTCTGAATAATATTTTTTTCGGCTAAAGAATGGTGCACAACAGATAGTGTTATTTGTAGAAAATGAACTTGCTACAGTTAAATTTCAGACGCCAATCTCCTGCACAAAGGAGGGAGAAAGAGATTTTTTTTGTTACTATTTATATTCATTGTATGCATTGAAGGAACGTCAAAAAGAAGCCAATACTGGAATGTTAAAATTATACATTGGAAAATATGTCTTACAGTTCTATTTTTCTGAAGGCTCCTTGGCAAAACCAGTCCAACATTGCACGCAGCTATCACTTAGTGCCAGTGTCAGTAGCTGTGCCAATCCAGCAAAAGAGCAGCTGCCTCTGCTTCTCTTAAGTTTTACATGGGCTGGTGAGAGGGTCTCTCTTTATTTTCTTTCTGCTTTCCTCTAATTATCATTTTTGTTACTGGACTGCACACATCTGCGGCTGAGCTTGACATAGCCAATTGCAGTTGACATTTCCCATAGCCCAGGGTTAGCCTAACATTAATTAAAACACAGCACTAGGCTTTCTTTTTCATTTAATGGATTTGATGCTATTTTTAATGTTATGCCACTTCCAGATATGAATAAATCCAAATGTTACATCCCCAAATACAAATTGCAGGATTTATAAGCAACCCTAGTGCTAGCTTATAGGTCCATGAATTCTCTCCTTCTGCTTTGAGTACATCTTCATCTCTAAACTACTGAGAGTCCAAATAAATCAATGTATGAAATAGTTACATATAAAAATTATATCTGCCCCTTTAAAAAGGCCTGGCAAGAGCATTATGGGCCAAAACATATTAAAAGCCATAGGAAAATTGTTTTTAGAACCCCTGTGCTGACTATAACAGTATTCCACCTTCTAAACAACTCAGGTTATATGTGTTGACCCTAGCATTCCTAAGCAGCTTGTGGGCCCTGTTTCATTAGGAAAGAATGAAGCTGAATGCAGGTTCAGTTGAACCAAGTGGAACTTTATTAAACCCTATGCACTGCTTTATCCATGTGGCTGTGTTGCTTCAAGCCCAATTCCTCACATTCCCTGTTTTCCTGGTGTCCCATCGAAGACAGTCCATCCAAGGAACATGGGCTCTCTGACTCCAGTTCCACTGATCATGATACATTTTCTCTATGTTACAAACCTTTTAATATAAATAATTGACACCCAGTCCCCCACCCGTGTCTCTTTGGCCAGAGTTTGCTAACACACAGTCAAGTTGGAGTCTTGTCTTCACCTTAGGCTCAGCTGGTTACACAGTCATTGAGATAGTTTGGTCTCCTCAACAGGCAGACACACCAGGAGCTACCTATCTCTGCCTACCTGTCACCTCTCTCCAAGTCTAGCAAGCTATCTTTCTGTGGAGTCTCCTCCTTCTATGTCGGATTTGCCTCTGGATAGTTCTCTGTCTCTCTGTTCCATGATGATATCTCTAGGCTTTCTCTGGGTGTTGTGTGTTGGGGCTCATAATTGCCTCCTGTTCCTTTGGATCACTTGGCTGTCTTGCATAGTCACCTTGTATGACCTCATGATGCCTTTAGTCCACTCCTTCTGATATCTCTCTGATGGCTGGATCCTCATAGGAGTGCCTGTCTCCAGGTCCAATAGATCATTGGCTGACCTGGCCTACTCTAATGCATGCTTTATCTGATTATTACCCATCTCCTCTCACTGATATTTCCAGCCTTCTGGCTGCAACGGATCTCACCTCATTGGTAGCAGGGTTTTGGTCATTCACCCCATCAATGGGTGTGATGGACTGTTTTGGCCCCTCTGTGATGGGGTATTCTTATGTGCAAAAAATGCTAACAAGGGGTGTGAACTAGAAGAAACAGCCTTGTGTAACAGTCTCTTAGCTGTTTTCACAGCTGATTAAATCTTACCATTACTCTGTGGGTATGCTAGCGTTGAGATCAAACTCACATATGCATGTAAATTCCTTGAATTTTCTGAGGCCAATTGCTGTCCGTTATCTATTAATATAGTATCCAGAATGCCATATCTTGCAAAGTGGGCCTCCAGTTTGCCAGTCACTGTCTTGCTTCTTGTATGAGGCAATGCACCAACCTCCCAAAAATTTGAATAATAGTCCACTATAAACTTGTACTCCTTTTCATTGAATGTAAATAAGTCTGCTCCCACCTTTTCCCATGGTCAAGTGGGCAGCTCATGTAGTAATAGTCTTTCTGCTGGCAGTTATGACACAACTTATATCAAGGAACAGAGTTGTATATTCATTCCTGGCCAGCAAGCACACTCTTGGGCTCATGTAAGACAGATGTCAATACCCAGGTGTTAGGCATGTAATTTTTGCAGGACATCCTCACGTAATGAGGCAGAGGCAATAACTCTCTGGCCTCAAAATATGATTCCATCCTGCACACTCCACTCATCTTTAATTTAAAAATACAGTTCTGCTACTGCTGGTACTTTACTTTTGTCTTCTGGGCACCATGCTAGTATTGTTCTCTTGATTGCCTGTAGCTGGATGTCCTTTTCCAGAGCCTCTTTGATTTCCAGTTCAAACTGGGAGATAGAACATCATAATAATGGATTTAATGTCCTGATTCCCTTCCCCCAACTTGCTGATGCTGGCTACATATACTCTGCAAAGTGTGTCAGCTAACACCAGTAGTAATCCTGCACAATATCTGATCTCTGTTTGGTAACACTCTGATCTCCTTGGAGAACTAAAATGGACTTTGCCATGATTGTCTCTAGGGGTTTGTGGTCTGATTGCACTCTTACTTGCTAACCATAGGTGTACTGCTGGAATAACGTAATTCCAAATACTATAGCCAGAAGCTTTTTTTCCTATGTGGGCTCTGGTGGCATAAGTGACTCGCTGCTCCCCTGAAAAAGCTACACCCAATCCTTTCTCTGATACATCACACCGGAGTGTCAGTGGCTCTCCTGGCTGGTAGTACTTCAGGACAGGGGCATGCATTATTATTTGTTTCAGTGTGTAAAATGGTTGCTGTTGGGGACCTGCCCAGTCCCACTCACCATCCTGCCTTGTGAGCTGACGTATGTGTTCTGCTACTGCAGCCAGGTATGGACAGAATTTGGACAAAAAATATCATTCCTATGAAGCAGTGTATTCCTTTCACATGCATTGGAGCTGGCAGTTCTCTGTCTGCCTTGGTCTTGTTGGGATCTGCTTTCATTCTCCCTGCTTTAAATACGCATCTAATGCATGTCACCTCAGGCTGTTTAAGTCACATTTTTTTCTAGGCTGAGTTTTATGTTCTTGTCCCTACATCACAGACCATAAAGATTCTTTGGAAAGTTCTAGCAAGATGTCATCAATTGTGGGCAGTGGATGGTGGCATCTTTGCAATGGCTGGTTCAGCGGCTTTAGGTCTATGCAGATATGTAATTTGCCTGATAGTTTCTTTACCATCACCACCATCACAGTGCTGCTTAACCCTACTCTGCAGACTTTTGAGCTCTATGCATACTAGATTACATAGTACCATTGGAAATTTTTTTTGTGTGGTTGGCACAGAGGTTCCACTGTGGGTTCTACTTCCAATCACAGCTTTCTGTCGAGGCACCCATCACCCTTGAAAACATCTCTATATTGTTTTAAATTTGTCTCTATTGCCCATTGGGCCTTCTCCTTTTGCTTCTTGCACTGCAGCTATAACATTCTGATGCTGCACCGTGATCAGGTCCATGGATTGTATAACCGTATTCCCCAAGAAGGGTCTATGGTGCTTGCCATCCACCACCACAAACTTCAGTTGGTGCCCTCTGTTATTTTATGGGATTGTTTCTTTGAGGAATACATTATGCTCTCATTGTACATGATTAGAATATTCCTGCTCTTGTAATGGGTGTGTTCGAGTCCAATTCACCTCAAGAAATAACATTGCTGAAGGCCCTGCTATCTAGCTGAAATCACACATGGTGTTTCCCTGTTAACATTGTTGAATGCATGGAAAGTGGTGGTGTCCCTTGTTGCTTTCCTGTCCCATTAGCCTGAATCTGATATGCTCCCAGACTCAAGGAGAGCATCATGATGTCATCACCACTCTTCGATGCCCTCTCCCTCTTGTACAAAATCTTTCTGGGACCTTCCTCTATTTTTGCACACACTGCTAAAATGGTTCAACTTGCCACATTCCTTGCAATGCTGGTCAAGTGTGAGGTACTTTTCCTTTACTCACTTTGTCTCCCACAGTAAATTCATCTCACGATGGGTATGGAATGCTTGCCACCTGCTCTCCTTTGCTGTTGTCTCACTGTATGTACTTCTGGGGGCCTTGTGTCTTCTAGGGCTCTCTTCCTTTCTCTTGATACTTCTACAACTTGCTCCATGTCTAAGCATCTGTCTAGCGTGAGACCACTTTCCCAGCACAGGGACTCCTGTAGGTGGTGATTCTAAGTGCCACAGACTATCCTGTCCCAAATCAGGGAGTCTGCCAAATCCCCAAAATTGCATGTAGCAACCAGTGTGCATAAGTTTGTATCATAAGGGTCTAGCCCCTTCACTTCAGATTGGTCTCTTGTAAAAAACCTGGGCCACAATTTAGTTTTGCATTGGGGAGCAATAGTTTCACAAGGCTCCTAGGACTGTTGTGAGGCTTGAGGCAGTGGCAAGCTTCAGAGTGGTGCAGATCTCTCTGCCTTGTTCCCTGTGACATTCTATACCTTAGGGGAGCGTGCTGTAACCCCCTCATTTTCATATAATCGTGATCTTACATATAAAGCATGCCTTGGAAGGTAGCAGGGGAAAGGTTATGATCTGCTGAAAGTCATTTCTCTATCCATATATGTATATCATTAATGCATATGAAGTTATAAGAATTGTGTAATATGGTTGTCACTAAAACATGCTGTAAGTTGGGGAAATCAGCCAGATATTATGCCCAAATAAATCTGTTAGTCTTTAAGGTGCCACCGGACTCCTCGTTGTTTTTGTGGATACAGACTAACACGTCTACCCCTCTGATAGCCAGATATTAGTTCCCCAGAGGCAACAGCAAGGAAAGTAACCAATGCCCTAGTGGGGTGTCAAACAACCCATCAACAACCATTGTCCAGTAAGGGAGCTACAATGCAGTGACTCACTTGCATGAGGCCACACTTGGGGAATTGCTCAACCTTGCTTGGAGAGACTCAGTAATGCTCTCCTGACTCTGAAGGTGGGGGGTGGGGGGGCAAAGCCAAGAGGAAGGAAAGGACATGATAAAAGGGAGAGACATTTGCCATGCTCTTCCTCTCTTTTTTTTTATTATTAGATTATATATGGAGATATACCTATCTCATAGAGCTGGAAGGGACCCCGAAGGGTCATCGAGTCCAGCCCCCTGCCTTCACTAGCAGGACCAATTTTTGCCCCAGATCCCTAAGTGGTCCCCTCAAGGATTGAACTCACAACCCTGGGTTTAGCAGGCCAATGCTCAAACCACTGAGCTATCCCTCCCCCCCTCTCTTCCACCTACATCTACAGACACCACACCAAGCGACTGAAGTGCTTATCAAAGGGGAGAGCCTGGCTGAAGGGCAACCAGCCAGCCTGTGGTGAGAAGCATCTATGTTTGTAAGGACATTGAAAGTGTTAGGATCAGCTTAGAATGCGTTTTGCTTTTATTTCATTGGACCAAATCTGACTTGCTGTGCTTTGACTTATAATCACTTACAATCTATCTTTATAGTTAATAAATCTGTTTGTTTATTCTACCTGAAGCAGTGTGTTTGGTTTGAAGCGTGTCAGAGGCTCCCCTTGGGATAACAAGCCTGGTACATATCAATTTCTTTGTTAAATTGATGAACTCATATAAGCTTGAAGCAACCAGAGGGCATAATTGGACACTGCAAGACAGTGGTTCCTAGAGTTGTGTCTGGGACTGGAGATACTGGCTAGTGTCATTCGGTTGCAAGTATCTGGGAGCAGTTTACATGCCAGGGGCTGTGCGTGAACAGCCCGGGAGTGGGAGTTCTCACAGCAGCATAGGGTAAGGCTGGCTCCCAGAGTCAAGGATTGGAGTGACCTAGCAGATCACTGGTCCAGATAACACCAGAGGGGAACTTCACACCACAATAAGGCAAAATAACAGTTTTACTTTCCCGCTGTCATCATCCTCCTGCATGGTCAGGTCTGTGTAGAGCTTAAACTTGTCCTTCCACCAGGTCCATCTCTGGGCTAGGTTTGTGTACACAAAATCCAGGGCTCCAGCGGGGTTTCAGACTTAGATCCCTGGCTCACTCGGCCAGCTGCTGCGCTTTAGAGAACTCACCACTCTGACACTGCCACCATGTTTCATTAAGAAAGAGTGAAGCTGAATGCAGGTTCAGTTGAAGAAATGGAATATTATTAAACCCTGTGGGCTGTTCTTGTCCATGTGGCTAAATTGCTTCCAGCCTAACTCCCCACATGCCCTGTTTTTCTGGTGTCCCCTCAATAACTGTCCCTAGGGACTGGCTCCAATTTCACTGCTCATGATATAGGCCCCCCATGGCTGCCCACATACACTTTGGTTAACAAATATCCAAGCCTTCACATGCGACTCTACTATGAAAAGTGACTATGCAATAATGTCACCTTCTTACTCAACAAATCTATTCCCTGTCATATCTGATCTGGTGAGAAAAATAAATTTCCATTGTTTTTTCCATCAGCAGCCCCCACAATATTGACATTGCAGGTTCATTAGCCCCTACACCCATGGGTTCCACAGATGTTACTGAGGACCCACTGGCTTGTGTGTGTGTGTTTTTTTTTTAACCAGTAATGATGTGTCACAAGGAAAGAACCCAGACTAGCACTGAAAACATATGTTGAGTTCACAGGGATGTCACATTTTAGAAATTATGTTTTACTTGTAATCTAAGCCATTTGCTATATGGAAATCATTGGCAGCCAATAAACATAGAGCCCCATAATGCAATGATTTTTACAGACTGACTTTTCAGAGCAGAACTACACTTTTTGATTGTGGTTTAGATGTCTCTTGTGTCTTGGTACACCAGGGAGACAAAGTCTCGTGTGATTTTGAGCTCATAGGCCTTCAGGGCCAGATTCATATAAGTAAGCTGGGTGTTATAATGCCTACCGCCTACTCACTCTGTCACCTAGTGAAATTCCCAGCACTGAATTAGGTGCCCAGGTTCCCCACACAATGCATTGAGAGAGTTTGGCACTGAAAGAAGGAATTTTCAGAAGGTAGCAAGTTGATTGGATAACCATCTGCACTAGCCAGGAATGAAATGCAAGGGAAAGGGGCAGAGTTTAGGGCCCAGATTCACAAAGGTTCTTAGGCATCTAACTCTCCCATTGATCTGGCCCTTAGCCACCTGACTCATGGGACAGAGATAGGCACCTGCTTGTGGTAAGTGACTGGTCACATGGGACTGGGAGCAACCTGAATATTTAGTGATTTTTTATTTAAGTGACCATTTATCATTAAGTCCAGGGGACTGTCTGTGACTCCAGGGTAAGATTGTTACAGTGATCCAGGAGTTCACATTTGTTACTGGGTTGTTGAAATCTAATTGTAGAACATACCGTGAGTTTGGGGTCCCTGCCTTGCTTTCTGACAGTCTTCCCTGAGATCGCTCATGAATCACTCCAGACAGCATGACTAGAGCTTCAAGCAGCTCATTAGCTGTGGGCCAGTATCAGGATTTATTCACAGCCTGACAACTGCTAGAAAGTTAGGGGCATACAGGGTTAGGCTGCTGCTGGGCAGCAGTTTTGAGAATGGTGCTGAAATGTTGGACTTAGGTGCCTAGGTACCTTTGTGAACCTAGCCCTTACAGGCTACTCCAGTCTCAATAAAGCTCATGCTTTTGTCCGAAAGTTATGTGGTTGTGGGTATTCATGCTCATGCACTCACAAAAACTCAAATGATATATACTGGCAGCAAATGAGACAATACAATTTGATTCACTAACCAGCGGATATGGCTAGGCCTACAGAATAAGAAATAGAGAGAATACCATCCACATCCCACATCCTGGAAACTTAATCCCTGGGTTGCTGGAAACCACTGCAACATCTCTCCTGTGATAGATTGCAGCAGCATTCTTTTGAACATCAATATTTCAGTATGATTTCAAACGTCACCTCCCATGAAAGACATATTCTCTTCAAAACTGATCAAGCATTGTGTACATGGAGTGATGATAGCTCAATAGCTTTGTGTACCTTGCTTATTAGAGATTACAGAAAGGGTTACTTCTGGTAAAATCATTTTGGGTTGTTGCATAATTTGCATAACATGGGAGGAAGGAATGCTTTTGGACTGAAAATTAGTTTCTCCGGGTGAAAATACGTTCTTAAATTTCACGTTTTGAGAAATGTCATGACAAATGACAGATTTTCTTGTGAATTCCCTTGAAGCAGAACACAGTTTTCTAGTATGTCTCTACCATACAGCTCTGAGGTCAGTGCTTACTAAAGCTGTGTGGAGCACCTAAGTATTGTTTTACAAGACATTTACGAGCATCTTAACAGATTTTCACCCAAAGTTGTCATATTCTGGCCAGGGTATACTTTTTCATTAATTCTAATGAATGTCACAAAATTTTAATTTTACATGATTTTTATGCATTAACTTTTTACTGGTTATGATTTGCTGCTGTCTTTGTGATTAAGCTTTTCAAGCTAACAAAATGGTAGTCATCAGTACATTTTTAAGATAAAAAGCATTTTTTTCCTATGATCGAAAAAAATGCCTTATGTCATAGCTGTTAGTGACACCACATTTGTTGTAATCACAAACATTTCACTTCTGCAACTTTTTCCAACTCTTATTTTTTATATACAGCTCTGATAATTAATACTTCTGTTTGTAAGTTCCCAGATCTTCATGTGTGACATCTGTAATTAAAATTAATTAGTTTTACTGACTGACAATAATGCTTAAAATTTCTGGTGTAAAAATAAGGCTGCCATTTATTCTTGTTCCCATAACAACAAAATGGATTAGTTGTCTCAAAAAATGTTTGGAGCTTTGCATCATTTTGTAGTTTGTGTTACTTTGATAGCAGGATTAGGTGGTCTGAATTTGTTCACTCCTCACTTTGTTCTTGAAGAGATTATTTATTTCTGTGCTCTCAAAATTATGCACTTTGATGGGAAGAACATCAGGAAAAATGAAGATAAATTGTGGCATGCGCCCTCGGAGATGCAATTCATCTGTTGTTAAACAGTTGACTTCTATCCATCTGCAGTAATTATAACTGTCTCTTTTAAATCAATGGCAATAGACGTTTGCTCTGTGTCATACTCTGACTTAATCAGAGATGTTAGACTTTAAACACAGTAATGATCATCTCCCAAATTAAAACAGCCTGAAACCAAGACCATACCTCTCCACCCTCTGAAATGAATATCAGTAGAAATGCTCATTAAAATCAGAAAACAAGCGTCAAAATTGGTATAAGTCTCTGTAAAGTTAAGGATTCAATATGAAGTACAATTTAGTGGTTTTTAATAAGGCATTTTAAAAGATAGAAAAGTTGCTTCTTTTAACCATGACATGATAATCTTTATTTTCTTCATGCCCATTCTTGAGGAGGAATAAAGAAAACATCTGTCTTAAAATCAGGGTTGTCTGTAAAAGAGTGGCATATCACAACCACAGTGAGAACAAGTTTTTCACTACACTACAGCCCCAGAAGCTTTGAAACATTTTCATTACATCGATGCAATACCTGACAATGTCAGTGACAATGTCAGTGACCACGAGATACAGCAAACCTTTCCAGTAGGTTTGGTTGGCATGGTTTCATGTTCACAGTCCTGTTAGCAGCAAAGAATCCTGTGGCACCTTATAGACTAACAGACGTTTTGCAGCATGAGCTTTCGTGGGTGAATACCCACTTCTTCGGATGCAAGTAGTGGAAATCCTATTTCAGTATTTCCTAAATCAGTATTTCCACTACTTGCATCCGAAGAAGTGGGTATTCACCCACGAAAGCTCATGCTGCAAGTCCTGTTAGGTTCATTCAGGCTTCTTTACTTTGGTGTGAACCTGAAACTTGTATCACATGTGGATAGCTTCTGAAGGAAGGAGCACATTGTGAAACTACACCCCATATTCATCATAGTAATATTATTATGATATGATTATGGCATAATTATGATACATTTTGTACAAGATGAGTCATGTGAGGTGCCGTTAGAAATGTTATCATTTGCTGAATATGATTATCCTATTTTTATGGATGTATCATTTTTGTATCTGAAGTTTAGAATATTGACTATGGATCTGTATTTCAAATGGGCTTACTCTGGAAAACACCCACAGCCAGCCTTTCAGGTACAACAATAAAGAAGCCAGACAGTGCTAATGGCTCCTCAACAAAGACAATGGGCTGTGGAATAGCTTAGCCTTCCTGTGGATGTTTGGGTCAGCCTATAAGTAAGGGCTGCCATGACTCTGCAAGGGCATGTGACCAGACCACATGTCTCTGGAATCCATTTTGGGTATTTTTCCACAAACTGGGCTGGGAACTGTTTTTGAAATAAAAGGGTTCCCGCCATATCCTAAAGCTATATAAGGCAGGGAGTGACATCATCTGTTTTTCTTCATTCCCCCACAACTCAACACCTAAGAGAAGCTCCTACGGAAAAGGACTTGGAATGGGGGTGGAGATCCCAAGCTGCAAAGCAAGTGCAGCTTGTACCTTGAGCATCTGCAAGCCTGCTTGTATCATCAATCAGGGTGAGAAATTGCAAGATGGTATAATTTTGGGTTTATACTCCAGAGAGCAGTGCATGCCTGGGGAGCTGGGAAATTGGCAGGTAGCCCAGTGTGGGTGAGTGGCACTACCTGATGTTGTGTTGGGTGACAACAGGGCCTGAGTGATGCTGGCTGTGTCCCCAAGCCAGCTGTGTGTCTTAAAGGGGTGCAGTGGTTCCCAGAGCTCCCAGACTGCACCCCAGAGGTGACAATCTGTCACTCACATTTTTTACTGTAAATCCCCAAATATAGTGCCTTTTCCAGAACTTGCAAAGCTCTTTGAGATCCTCAGATGAAGAGAGCTAAGTGGCAAAGTATATATATTTATTATTATTTATTTGCATTACCATAGTGCTTAGAATCCCTATTGTGCTTGGTGCTGTACAAACATAAACCAAAAGGGCAGCCCCTGTGCCAAAGAACTTGCCATCTAAGTATAAGACAAGAGACAACAGATGGATATAGACGAACGGAGGAGTACAAGTGATCCATTAGACGATATTGGTCAGTGTAGCATATTGAAAACTGTGTTAAAGTGACATGTTATCACTTCAAGTGTAAGGGGTTCCCTGATCCTGCTTGCAGGCCAGAGTGCTCTATAGGAAAGCATGTTATCTGGGTCTTCAGCTCTCAGTCTGTAAAGAGCCAGCCTAGAGCAAGGCATGTTGAGTTGTACTTTGCTGCCTTGGGAAACAGTCTGCTTTGTCTTTCTCTGGTTTTGATTCTTGTGTGGGTTCTGGATTCTAAGAAATAGTGTTACACTGGAACCTTCAAGTACAAATATATATATATATATATATTTCTAATCTAAATTCTCTGTTTGTATGCCATGAACACAGCAGTCAGCCTAATAGCCTAACTCTTGTCAAGTTTGTTGTGGGCATAACGGCAAAGGAGACCTTTGAGGAGGAATTTAAAGGTGGGTAATGACGTAGTTTTGAAGTTGTTTACGGGGAGCTCCTCCCCAGGGCAAGGAGCAACATGGGGAAAAAGCACAAAAGTGCTTGTTTGGAAATTTAACAAGTGGTCAGTTGACACAGCCAGAATTCCTCCTTTGTGATTCCTGGGGATGCATTTTGGGAAGGCCATCCTGGGAGAGTCGCATCTTTGCTATTTTGGGAGTGAACATGGTATTTGCTCCTTTCCTTTTCCTTTTGGGAAGCTAATGGCACTTGGTTGGGATTATCAAAGGAACCTAAGGTAGTTAAGTGTCTACATTCCATTTAAATTAAAAGGAACTTGGGCACCTAACTTCCTAAGGCTGTTTTTAAAGAAAAATTCCCAGCCTAGGCATCAACAGTGTCGGTCCCTTGTGCCATCTTTTTCTCCCAAACCTTATCTATCAACACAGGACCTGTTGACAGTAATCCTGTGACCATTGCAATCTTTGGCTACCTAAACACTTTCTCCAGGAAATTACAAGTCTCATATTGTGGATACATATTACATTTATGGATACCCCACGCTGGCTGTGTGCTATGTGATCCATGTGCTGCACATATCATATGCCATATTTTCTTTTGATTTACTATGAATAGGAATAAAAAGTCTGCACCATAGTTGAGATTTGTCTGTCTCTATTCCCCTCTACTTTCTTCTTCTCCATCTTGTTGTTGTTGTGTGGAATGCTAATGACACAACATTTGGTCAGACTCTAATCAGGAATTCGGAGGTAATTTATTTGAATACCAAACAGATGACCTAAAGTTTTCTGGGTAAGTGATTGGTTGAGAAACTGTGGGGTACTCACTCTTTGTGGATATTTACATACTGCTTCATCTCTACTTAAAGATTTTTTATTTTTTTTAGAGAAGCTATTACCATGGTGCCATATTGATGTATGAGCATAGTTTAATCTAATACTTCCTTCGCAGAACCAGAACTGTAGCCATTAGCTGAACCTTAGCTACAAATGTGACATTTCACATCTTGGTTAAAAGAATTAAACAAAATAATGCTTTAGGTAATTAATTTTTTAGTCACACTCTGAATCATCAAGATTTCAACAATTTAAAAACCATTTGTTGGCATGGAAACATCAGCTTAATTAAAAATGGATTAAACTAATTAACCTAAAACATATTGTACTATTGAGTGTTTGATTTAGAATAAATTAGAAGAAATGGAACATTTTTCATTATCATTTTGTGGCTTTTATCTATTGAAAATATTTTTGTTTCCAGAAGGATTCTGCATGCTCAAATACTTCGGAGCTGATCTCCATAAGTAATGGTAGGGTTGAGAAATAGTGGAAAGAGTTCTCTTTTCAGTAAGATATCTTTCCCAGCTCTGTGCAGATACCTGAAACTATATATACCATGAATGTTGTACCATGGATTTGTCTTGGCCCCATCTAGCAGTATGTGGCATATAATCTCCTTTTCCATCTGAGAATTATCTTTCAGACTTGATGTGTTGATACCCAAGGAACTGATTATAGTAGGTGGGCAATAGAGATGGAGAATGGCAAAACAACCCACACTCCCAGGCTAATCTATTAAATTATAAATTAATAAAAGAAAAATAAGAAAAACTCAAGTAATTAGCTTGGTGCATACCCTGCAAAAATAGGCACACTACTATCCTTGTCTTTGCAAACCTCCTTCCTTTCCTCTTGTCTGATACAATCTCTCCCTGCATTATGTTAGACCATTACTGCATTTAAGTTAGAACCTTATCCTCCAAACAGGTACTACCTGCATGCATACATATTTAACATTAAAAATTTTCATTGTGTGGAGTGAGTAAAATGTTTAAAGGAGCTTATTAAAAATGTCACTCGGTATCTGAAATTATATCAACATTATTTTCTGGGTGTATATATTATATATTCCTTAGGGCAGTTGTTTGCCAATTCTATATTCCTCACCATTAACTTCAATAGGAGTTTCAGCCTATGCTGCAAACAGACTCATATGGGGCTAAACCTTTACAAATGTGCACAGCCTCCCTGAAGCCCTCAGCTGGGGAGGGGGGCACATGGGCATAGGGATTCACACACATGGATCAGCTTGTAGAACTGGGGCCTTAATCAGGAGAGTAGGATCAGATCTTCAGTGGGTTTAGAAATAAACCAGTTTAACCACTTCTTCAGAGTAGAGAGTAGAATAAAAAGTAGGTAAAATAATTAAAACAAAACCATAATCAGTGAGATGTGTATATTTTATCTAAAGTGAAACAACAGTTCTTTATAACAGCAATTGTGTAATCCATGAAGCAACTGTCTTTATATTCAAGTATAGAGTTTAGCTAATGTCAAAATGTCATGTATCTGTAGCATGTAGTATGACTATAAAAATGGAGTAACTCCCCCCCCGCCCCAAGAACACCCCCCCCCTCAACGCTGGTTAAATAATTGGATTTCACTCCCCGATTTTTTCTTATTCTCAGCTGGGGATTGGAGGAAGATAGAAGACTGAAGTCATATATCAAAAAGTATAAATATTGCAGTGCTCTCTGGAGTGGTTATAGATGCTTGTCCCGAAACACTAGAGTTTCATTTATAGCAGGATGTGAAAGAATCTGCTTTATTCCACAACTCGGTGTCAGACTTGCCATTCAGCCCTTAATGTGGCACGTAGTAAATGCTGCTGTGCCTAGCAGGTGGCCCGAGGGTTCTCTGTCAGCATTTTTGTCATGCACTGCAGGAACACTTAAAGACATTCATACAATTCTGAAAACCCAGAACACTTTAATATTACTTTATGACTCCACTTAGAATATAAATATCAGTGACCTTTTCAGGAAAAGAAAACTTTTAAAAACACATTTGCATTTTTCTTTCTGTGAGACTGGTGAAACGATATGGATGCTCAAAATAGTTTAGCCTAATGATTCCTCTCTCTGCTAATTTGAGACATTGAATAACTGACTGTATATTGTCAAGTCAGAGAATGGAGCATCATCTGGCAAAAAGTAAACAAAAGCATGTCCAAAATACATGGGCCTGAACCAGGAAAACCCATACCCAACATTCCTAAACTTCAAGGAAGTTTAGGATTCAGATCTGAGTTTGGTGCCTACCTCTGTCACTGTTATAAGCAAAAAGCAAACGGCAGCTTTGAATATTACTGAACTTTGGAGAAGCTTAAGTTGGATACACATCCAGATATTGACATTTAAGATGACATTTTCAAAGGAGCCTAAGTGACTTAGGAGCATAAGCCCCACCTCCTAAATGACGTAGGCAGTTAGGCAAGGCCGGTATCAGGATGGGGCAAGGGGGCAGCTGCTCAAGGCGCAAAGCTGCAGAGGCAGAAAAATGAGGGTGGAAATGACAAAAAAAACCCTGGTAGGGGAGCAAATATGCTTACTTGCCATGGGCACTAAAATGCCTAGTTTTGTCTCTGCACATAGGACCAGATTTTCTAAAGTATTTAGGCACATAAAGATGCAGATAGTGGGATTTTCAAAAGTGCCTAGACACGTTAGATGCCTAATGCACATCTGGCCAAAAGTGCCTAACTCCCATCGCCTTTCATTTTTTTGACAATGGGATTTAGGTGCATTTGAAAATTTTACCCACAGTTACATCAGCATAAAACTAATGTAACTGAATGGAGAATAAGACACTTTGGGTACACCTACACTGCAAAAAAAACCCCAAAAACTATGGCAGCATGTCTCAGAGCCTGGGTCAACTTGTGGAGCTCATGCCACAGGACTAAATAATAGCAATGTAGCTGTTCCCACTCAGGCTGAAGCCTGGGCTCTGAGACCCAGAGATGAGGGTGGGTCCCAGAGCTCAAGCTCCAGCCTAAGTCCAAACATCTGCTCAGCAATTTTTTTCATGCTAATAGTGTGAGCCCCGCAAGCCCAAATCTCTAGACCTGGGCTCTGAGACTTAGTGTTGCAGTTTGTTTGTTTTGTTTTGTTTTTGTTTTTTGCATTGTAGCCATACCCTGTGTGTCCTGAGCCCGTCCTCATACCAAACACACAGCAAACTCCTTGTGTGATGAATCAAATGCTGGGCCTTGTTCTGACTGTGGAAGGAACACTTCAGGGATCTGATAATACTGCTTTCAGCATCTGTATCCCTAACACGTGACTACATGTTTTAAAAATGTCACTGCACACATTTATGTCATTGTACATTTTTTAAGACTCTATGTCTCAGGGGAAAACAGGTTTTATCTTTTTATGGCCAGTAAAGTATCTGCTGAGTTGTTAGATAGCTGTTGCGTGGAGCCCAAGACACTTCACAGTGAAGGGGAACAGAATTTCTGGGGGATAGTTAGTGGCTGTGTAACTACTTCACTGCTTCTGCTGGAAAAGGGGTTGATTCTGAGCCTTACTCCATGCCAGGTATGCTTATAATATATGGAGATATTCCTATCTCATAGAGCTGGAAGGGACCCCGAAGGGTCATTGAGTCCAGCCCCTTGCCTTCACTAGCAGGATCAGTTTTGCCCCAGATCCCTAAGTGGCCCTCTCAAGGATTGAACTCACAACACTGGGTTGAGCAGGCCAATGCTCAAACCACTGAGCTATCCCTCCCCCCTATGCTTAAAGGAGAACCTCTTCATATAGGCTTTTCTTATCAATCCATTTGGAATCTGACCTTTCTTTCTCTTTTGAAGTGAGGTTATGAAGGAGAAGGACAGGCAGAAAAGTGAAGAAGAAGAAGAAGAAGAAGAAGAAGAAGTGTATTTATATTATCCCTCTACCTATTCAGAGAGATAGGTATTTAATCAAACTTTAAACCTTTGTAGTTTAAATATATTTCTAAAAATAAAAAAATGCTTTCTTTTCTCCTATAGGTCCTGATTCAGCAAGGCACTGATGCACCTGCCTCACTGGAAGTATGTGAATGGTCCCATTACCTTCAGTGGTACTACATATGTACTTAAAGGTAGGTACATGCATAAGTGCCTTGGTGTAGTGGGGCCTAAATACTTGGTGTAGTGGGGACATTTTTACTCTTTACAGACACAATCTATAATAATAGAATACTATTTTTGTAAGCAAAGTCAATAGTAGGTTTGATTCATTTAGTATGAGGCAGCATAATGTGCAAGAACATGTTATTCTTTTTGTTCTTTAGTATACATATTGAACTACAAACTACAAATCAGGTTCCATTGCATTAAATGCTGTACAACTGCAGAGTAAGAGACAGTCCCTATCTGGAGTTGCTTACAATCACAGAGCACTTTGAAATCCTCTCTTTGTTTTCCTAAAGAGATCCTCATGTGAAAGTATTATTTGTCTTAGCTATGCCCTGCCACTATGCTGTCACACAGGGACACGAGAGAGCATAAGAACTCTTCCTCGTATCCCATTGCATAGTTCACATAAAGGCTAGTTAAAAAAGCAGTTCTAGCACTCAGGGCAAAGCAGGGGTTGTAGCCAAGATCCTTCCCCCTGGGAGCAACTTGGCAGGGAGGCACTAAGAGGGGACAGATGCATGACTGTGTCCCTAACATGCACTGACAAATGGCTGGCTGCACAGGAGTATATGGGGGTAGTAAATTACATGGAACCTCCCTCCCTGAGCACAGCTGAGAAGAATTGAAGCAAAATTCCTCCCAGTGCTCCCTCTGGGCTGGGCATGTCTGCATTGCTCCTTCCTTTGTGCTCTATGCTAAAAGTCCAGCCTAGTCTGTTATTAATTGGTTAATAAATGTAGTGCCTTGACAAATCATTCATCCTATATTGGGGGTTGCAATGGTGTAACCGAGAATACAATTTGGACTCATATTTCTATTTTTCTAACATTTGAAATCTGCCCAGGACACACATTCAAACCTGAAGAAAAACAGCTTATATTTATGAGCTAGGGAACAAATCCCAGTCTCACTGAAGTCAATGGCAAAACTTCCACTGTCTGCAATGGCAGAAGAATTTGATTCTTAGTCACTTAATTACAGATGGAAAGGAAAATTGGAGAGTCCCACAAACTTAGAAATGTTTTAGTAATCAGTTGATTTTGGTCAAAACGTAGATATAATACACATTGCTCATTTTAAGGTATGTGATTTGTACAGACAACTGCAAGGAGAAGACATAATGTTGCCAGGAGCTCATTGTCTGATGTCAAGGCCAATTTTATGTTTTGCATCCAGGCTGACAATGCTGGGCCTTTTGCTGAAAAGGCTATATTTTTCTCATACAGAGCATCTCTTTTCAATAAAATGTCACTGTGCAGAAGGAAGAAAATCCCTTATGGACACTCTTATTTTATATGGCCTTTCTCCTTTTAAAACAAGTTTTATGCAGTGGGATGGTAGCTGAGGGGGTATGTTGTTTTTTTCCCCAACTTTCCCTCAAGTGGCTGTTTTTTCCATCCATATTCCTAGGGCAAATAGTAAGACATTCAGAAATATCATGGGGTAGATGGAAAAATTCAAACGACTGCTCTGTCCGTCTTGCTATTTTCTAAATAGTATGTGATAACTTTAAATTGGTATCGGTTCTGACCTTGCACCAATTTTACAACATTATAATTCTATTGATTCCATTGAAGTGACTCCAGTTTTGCCTCAGTCTGAGTGAGCGGAGAATTTAGCTGCTGTCCATTCAGAGTATATCTTCAAAATTGTTAGTGCTGAGACTTTAAATTCAGCTCCTAGCTACTAATCTTTCTGTTGAATATTTGGAGTCAGCTGACAGAATGATTTATGATGCTTAAAGAAGTAATGACAGATTTCCTAATTCTACCACACAAGACCACCTTTTTGGAGTCAGCCATTCAAATGACCATTTGTTTATCTGAGCACTGGGACTTGTTTTCATAGAATACAAATTGAAAGTTGGAAGAGGACCAAAAGATTTATATGGATTCACTAATCTGCCTTCTTGGACTATAATGGAATGTTTTGTTAAAAAAATTCAAAATAAAGCATAAATTACATATGTGGAACTATGAATTTTAATGCAATATATGACACTAGAATTCATGAGTTTTTGTGGTACAAATAAGGCCAATTTAAGAATGCTGTTTATCCTATACTATAATGTAAATCACAATTCATTGATATTAATAAGCATTTTAAATTGATAAAAGGATTTTTCTGCAATTTAATATTAAACTTTGGAACTCAGTGAAGTAAGGTAATATTGGGGCAAGTAGATAGCCTGTGATTTTTTCATTGTGCCCAGAGTATGGGGTGGTGCTCCAATAGGCATGATTTCTTCCTATCTTCTTCTTGCTCCAGATGGGTAGTAATCTGCTATTGGTCCTTGCTAAACTGATTGATATATGGGGAGTGGAGCTAAAACCACATACTCTTTGCCTCTCTCTCCACCCATCTGCTCAAGAGGAATCCAAACTCTGAGGAGCTCAGACATAGACAGGTGTTTGGGGGAGAGGGGAACATACTGTCCTTTGTGCCCCTGAGCAGCACATGTTCCAAGTGACTATCTGACTCTTAGTATACAGGAAAGTTTATACATTAATATGCATTAACATGATGCCTATTATCATGAGATTTGGAAACACTTTACAACACCTAAATTTGGTTCTACCAACATTTCTAAATCAGAGGAGCCGATAAGTTTATTTGCTGGAGCATTTATAAATAAGACTAGCATATGCAGTCACACAAGCTAGAAAAAAAACGTATAAAAGCTATAAACCTCGTACTTCGTATACCACTTAGGTTAGAAAGATATTTTTCCTTATAGCATTGAGGTTTATACCGCTTTCTGAAGCATTCATCAGTGACACTACTAAGTCTATACAGCATATCAGGGATGAAGAACAACACTTAAATACCAAGGCGAAAATTGCATTAGAATTACCAGAGGGAAAGAAGCAGAGTGATTACTTCTCTGAAGTATTTTCTTTTGGCTTTACTGGGGCCAGTATAGAAATGCTTAGATATTACTTATGAAAAACCCAAGACTTACACCAGGAGAAATGCTGCCCGCCTCTTTATGATATGTAGCAAACTCACCCTATAACTAATTCACACCACTGGCTGGGGCAGGGTGCAGATGCATGCCTCTGGCCCCACTTCTTCTGCATCACTCCCTGCCCCTTTCTGGATACAGTGTGTTCCCAGGACAGCAAAGAGGGAGCAGTTTCTGCACTCCCATGAATGAAGATACTGCAACCATGATTGGCTCTGATGTGGGCTGTGCAAGATGTGAAGAAAGGCTCCTTGTGCCCTTCCTGCCCACAGTGCACTCAAGAAAGGGCTGGTCTCCATCTGGTCCTCTACTGATTAATGCTAATTTACAGTGTATAATGTCCAATTATACTTATCAAAATATTTGAAATGTAATACTGCCCATATGCTATCACTGTACTTTCAAAATCACAAGTTGATGAGATAATTAACTTGACGGCCATGTCTACCACTCTTGAAATCCAGTTTATTCAAGATAGCTTCTTTCTAATTAGTTCTTGGCAGAGTCTGTAGCTGTGAGAGTAATTCTAAGCCATGTTCCTTGTGAAGTATTTCAGCAAGTCTACATATTCTTAAAGCCACAATATATAATGTCTAGCAATATCCATCTTCCTGATTCTGTAAGACTAACTCTGGTGTGTAATCCATTGAAGTCAAGGGTTACTTATGTGTGTAAGGCTTTGGAAGATCAATCCCAAAGTTTGTAGATAAACTGAAATTCATACTGAGAATTTTTTGTAGCATTATTGCAATTCTGGCTACAACTCTGATTTCTAGACATTATAAATACATTGAGCCAGACTCACTGCTCTGCTCTGGCTGCTTTTTGCCACTCTAATGACACAAAGCAGCTATAAACCCAGAGTAGCAGACATTTGTAGCCAATAAGTAACATCTACTTTTGTATGCAGTTATTGACACAAAGCAGGTGTCAATTAGTGATGTATTAGGTGATGAAGTCTCTGAGATTGCTAAACCCTAGCCCATTGAGAACTTTAAATTCCAAACTAGGACATTACTAGATCCATGTGACAGGGTGAACCTGGCCTTTGTGGCTTCCTACAGCAGGCCCCCCACTCCTACTTCACCACACCCCAGAAAGCAGCGAAGTGACAGCAAAGGAGCTGCAAAGATGGGTTCTCCTGGCCTGCCCAGAGAGGCCTCACGGAAGTAGCCAATCAGAGCCGAGCATGCTCAGATAAAAGGAGCTGGGTTTCCTTTCTGGCCTAGAGATAGAGAGGAGCCTTATGACACTGGCCCTGGTAGGAAGAGGCCCAGGGAAATAGCAGCAACAGGTTGGAGTTAGCAGTATGTGGCTGCTGATTATAGGGTCCCTAGGTTTGAACCCAGAGTAGTGGGTTCGCCTTGGTCCTCTGTCAGCCACAGGTAAAGTGGTGTTATCCCAAGAATGGGACAGGGTTTAGTTGGGAGCCTGAATCAAGGGCTGAGTTTAAAGGAAATTCAGCAGGGTCTGAAGACCCTAGTGAGGGCAAATAGACTGTCTATTCGTTGAACTATTTATTACCCCACTAGGGGTTCATTTGGACTTTGTAACTTGGCTGGAAGGCCAAACCACTGAAGGCCCCACCAATATCAGCTGGCAACCTACAGGAGGCATCTGGAATAGGAAGAGGAAAAAGTACTACACCCAGCTGCAAGGACGTGCTCAAGAGGTGAGTGCCCACATTACTGTCCAAAGTAGGATAGGAGCTAACATAGAGGACAGAGCAGCATTATGATGTACCAAGCAATAGATTCCTCATATTGCATTTCTTTTCCATGCACTCATCAAACAGGAATCACCACAACCCCAGTAACATACATGGCTCATATTTATATGATGGGTGTGATTCTGACCTGAGTTATATGAGCTACTGCCTCAGTAACCTAGGGCAGAAGGCCTTCAAGCTGGTCAGTAATACTAGAGTGGCTGCAGTTGTGCAGAGCACCCAGAACCCCCATTACTGGGAAAGCCCACAGGTATGGGATATACTGGTATTTCAAGGGATAATTCATTCAGTACCTTATGAGACAATCTCTGCTAGTGGTATCCTGTAGGTCTCCAGCCCCAATCCCTGGAAGTTTAAGACAAATGGATGTGCTGAACCTCACAACCTCACTGGATCCAGGTAAACAGTCACTGAACATTAAGATTTGCTGAGGGGGCATTAGATCATCTAGTCTGACCTCCTCTCTCTGTCACAGGCCATTACATGTCACCCAGATACCCCTATATTGAACCCAGTGACTTTAGTTAGATCAAAGTATTTCAGTCCTGAGGAAACTTAACTATTGTGTGCCATAGACAAAACAGGAGAGGCCAATGTGCCACTAATGCCTCGAAGCTCCTGCAATACCAGGCAGCTGAATAGATGATCTATACCCTGATGATCCTAGCAGTTAATCTGTTTCCCATGCTGCAGAGGATGATGAAAAAAAGATAAAGCCAAGCTAACCTGGAGGAAAATTCCTTTCTGATCAGTAATCTGGTGATCAGTTTGACCCTGAACATGTGAACAAAACACAACAGTCAGTCATCTAAGAAAGAGGATTCTTTATATCACATCAGCACTGGTCCACGCCAGCCAGTGTCCCGCCTCCATCTGTGGCCAATCTCTGATGTTTCTGAGGAAAGTGGGGTGGGGGAAGGAGAGGAGGGAATACATCTGGTCAACTGTGTATTAGGGGGGAACTCCTTTTTGACCCATGCAGGAGACCAACTTGAAGCCCTGAGGCATGAAATTTGATTATAGTTATTATGTTAATGCAGAGCTGCAGGTATTATAGGCATGTTGAGAATAGGATTGCCTGCATTACTCTCCTCATGGCCCATAAAGGAAGGGAATGAATTGGAAGATTAATAAATTCACAGATTCCAAGGCCAGAAGGGACCATAGCATCCATCCTGCCCAACACCCCTGCACTCACAGGTCATAGAATTTCTCTCAGAAATAACATTAATACATATATTTTTGAAAAATTCCAACCAATGCTGAATCCACCACCTCCCCTGGTAAACTGTTCCAATATCTCATTACCGTTACTGAGAGGAGATTAACCATCAGAAAAAAATTGCAAGGGTTGTGGTGGATTCTTCATCACTGGTAATTTTAAATCAAGGTTAGATATCTTCCTAAAAGAGATTATCAAATTCAAACAGGAATTAATTCCGGGAACTTCTATGACTTTGTTATATAGGAGGTCAGATTAGATGATCATAATGTCCCTTCTGGCCTTAGAATCTATGAAATTACATCTTACTTCAAGGTTGAATTTGTCTAACTTCAACTTCCAGCTACTGGGTCTTTTTGTACCTCAGGATTGAAAAGCCCCACATACCAAATATCTTTACAGATTTGTACAATCTATTCATGTGTGATATTTGCATGTTTGCTGATTTGTAAATGCTAAAGTAAAAGGATAATACAGCTTGCAGAATGTGCTCAGTCATGGGACAGTGAAAGTGTACTTGTTTCCCAGTAAAATATCGATCATAGCATATCCTAGTCATTTGTACTTTTATTGTGGTCAATATGGAGTGCCATCACTCTGTTTTCTAACAAGGCATGATTGTCTTTTCACTATACTAGCTCAACACTAAGATTTATTGTCAAATTTGGTATCTTAGCAGAGAATGTTTGTGATAATGAAACTTGCCAAGTTTCATCAGTTTGCTTCAGTCTTTTTCATTTTATGAACATGACCCAATTTTGACTTTCTGATGATAACTCATTTTGATTTTAACTCACTTTGATGTCAAGTCAATTTGATTCTAAAATCCTGTTGACTTTCACTCATTTCAGTGTTTCCTGATGCAATGTTCTTGTGTTTCAGCAAGTGTCGGGAGTATCATCTTTACATTTGCTGTGTTAGCAGAGAATGTCATTACCTTGAAAACTGCCAAATGTCATAAAATTTGATCTAGCCTTTTTTTCTTTTATCGATGAACATTCAATTTTAACTCTCTAGTGAGAACTCCACAGTTTTCATTCACTCCATTCTTAACTTACCAAACAAATACTTCAGTTGTCACTTTGATTTTAATTCACACCAATAGTATTTCTTAATAGGCTGCTGTATTGTTTAGACACAATCTTTTAACGAGCACAAGGAGAATATGCAAATATTATATGCCAAGAAAGTATGTCAATGCCCTCAAAGCTGCCAAGTTTCATAAACTGTGATTTTTCCCCATGTTCACTATTTTGATGCAACTCTCCATTATCATGGTTCTATTGTTAACTTCCTCCTTTGTTAATTTAGCTACTCTTAAAAATTCACACCAGTATTTCCTGATACCTAACAGATTCTATTATCTTCTTTCTTCTCCTGGAAGAAGCCAGCAGAGCTTGGATAGTGGGCTCCTGGCAATGGAACAGATAGTGAGGTTAAGTGGCACAAAGTGCCAGCAACAATTGCAACTCCAGAACCTTGAGCTTGTTGAAAAAATTTTGCTGGAACAATTTTCAATAATGGTAGTTTAGGGGAAATTTAATTATTTCACAGAAACAGGTCAATTGAGACAATTTTCTGAGGCGGAGAGTCAGTTTGACAATTTTAATATTATATTTATATATATTTATTATGTTTATACATTATATATAATATTGTAATATAATATAAAAGTAAAAATAAAATTAATCAAAACCATTATCAAAACTAAACATTTTGATAGTTCCAAACCATTTTTTCCATTTAGTGGCTTTTCACTCCAAATTGGAACCATTTTTTTTTCAAAAGTCAGAATTTATGGAAATTCTAGTTCCTGATCCCTCTACTGGAGTCCTACTTCTGGCCAGTGCAGTCCAGAAAATGGGTGGGGTTGGAAAGCAGGCAGCAACTTAGAGTCTTCTATGGAGACGTGTTTGTGGAGGCTAACTTATTTAAACTTGTCGTCTTTTAGTGGAACCCTCAAGAGAAGTGGCTGGGCAAACCAAGTCCTTCCCAGGGATGAGTCTTTAAATTCATGGATTTTAACACCAGAAAGTACCATTTTGATTATCTAGTTTGACCTCCTGCATAATGCAGGCCATTGGCCTTTCCTAAATTAATTCCTCTTTGAATTAGAACACATCTTTTTCAAAAACATCTAAAATTGATTTAAAAAAATGCCAGTATAGGTTGTTCCAATGGTTAATTACCCTCACTGTTAAAAATCTGTACCTTATTTCTAGTTCGAATTTGTCTGGTTTCAAATTCCAGCCATTGGCTCATATTATATCTTTCTATGCTAGATTGAAGAACTTCCTATTATCAAATTTCTGTTCCCCAAGTAGTTATTTATAGGCTGTGATAAAATCACCCCCAACTTCCTCTTTGATAAAACTCTTTGAGTCTCTCACTATAAGACATGTTTTCCAATCTTTTAATCATGCTTGTGGTTCTTCTCTGAACCTCCTTTTTTCCTACTGGCACAGACTGCCCTACTAGTGAAGCAGTGTGTGTATGCTTTATTCACTTCCTTGCAGCAATGAAGATGGCTCTGGCCCTATGAGTCATTCATGAAATGTTGAAAAGTAGTGGGTGTGTTACAGAGGCTAAACAGAATGACCAGATATTCAAAATGGCTACATCTGGATCGGAAAACCATCTTCCACTCATCCGCCTGTTGAATTCTGATCAAGTTATATGTTCCACACCAGTCTAATTTTGTGAAGACCTGGCTGATTGGAGTCTCTCCAGGAACTTATTGATAAGGGAAAGGGGATATCAGTTTCATACTGTGATTTGATTTAATGCCTGGTAGTTGACACAAGCTCAAAGAGAAACATCATTCTTGTCTATGAAGAATATTGGGTACAGCTGGGGAGGTAAAGGGATGAATAAATCTCTTCAGCAGGTTTTCCTCTAGGTACTTCAAGAGAGGCATGTGTCTCTGACTTGGAGACAGCATAAATGCACCCAAAAGGAACCTCCATTCCGGGGCAGGCTTCAATAAGGCAGTCATAACTGTGGTGGGATGATTAGGTGTCCACCTACTATTTGTCAAACACCTTGGTGAACTTCAAGTATTTTACTGGAATCCTAGCTGTGGCTGGGTCCTCTGTTTGTTTCTCTGAGAGTCCCAGGGGTTGGAATGCACCACAGAGTGTGATCAGCCATTAATGAGGGTTTGGGAGGCATTCTAGTTGAAACTGCAGGGAGCAGAAGAACATTGTCCTTGACTGCCAGTGGATTAGGGGGTCATGGGTGATGAGCCAAGGGGAACCAAGGATGACAGGCAAATGCGGGACCCAGATCACTCCAAACTATGTGATTTCCCCATGGCTGCTGCTGGTAATGCCCTCCTGGGTGCTGTCTGATACGTGATGGGTCCAAAAGAGAGGTGTGACCCACTGATGGTCTCAATGAACTCAGGAGAGTCTTTGCAGAAGATAGGAATCTGATGACTTTTGACAATTTCTTGGTTGATGAAGTGGCCAGATATGCCTGAGTTGATCAAGATCTCTAAGCAGAGGTCAGGAATCGAGGGATGCCAGAGGTGGAGGGGAAGATGAAGTGGAGTGGTATACTGGTTATTGGGTTTCTGATGGAACGGTGGCAGAAAAATTCCCTGTATGGCACAGTGAAATACTAACCTGGCCCATGTCCCACTGCTAGGATGGGTCCTGATGTTTCCTGACCTGGAGTAGCATCGGTTCTTGGCTGGGCACCCTGCTTGCAAAATTCCTGGATTATCCATAGTATATGCAGAGTCCTAGAACCTAGCACCAGTTCCAGGTAAAATTTGGAAGGTACTGGGTGTGTCACAGAGGCCAAACTGTGTGACCAAACATTCAAAATGGCCACATCTGGATCAGAACTCCATCTTCCACTCATCCACCTGCTGTATTCTGACCAAGTTATGCATTCTGTGCATTGAGTTGGGGTCTGGTAGATTGTTCTGAGTTACATAGGACAGAAGGGTCCGACTCAATGAGGGTCAGGCAGTGTGCCTCTTTTCCTGGCCTCATTCCATTAACTGGTTATCAATCTGAATGCACAAGTAGTCTGGGCCCTGAGGTTAGGCGGAGGGTCCACCTCATCTAATTAATCTTTAATAGGATCACTGGGTCCTTGCCGGAAGTAATGTGGTTATGCGACCTCATTCCAGTGGGGATTAGCTGCCAGGCATCAAAACAGAGCTACCTAACTGACAATGAGCCAGGACCCCTGCTAGAGGGCTTGGAGTGCAGGTGTGCTCTCTGTTAACATCGTCAGAAATGCTTGCCGTTTCCTGAACAAACTCCTCAAAGCATTTGAGAAGGGGGCTGGCCCCTCCAACAGTAGGGAAGCTTATGCCATGGTCTTGCTGGTAAGCAGGCTAATCATGAGTCCTACTCAGGATCAGTGTGTGGGGTATGATAGCAGTCTCCGTATGAACAACAGGAGACATTGATTCAAGAACCCCCAGAATTTGTCAGAGTCCCCAGTGAACTTGTCAGGTAGGGGGACCTTGGGCTTGTGGACAATAGGTGTGAAGGTTAAGGGGGCCACAGACACTTCATGGGCTTGTGCCTGTAGGGTAACATTCCTGCCTCGTAGCATGGCAGTCTGGGCCTACATTTCTTGAGCTTGCACTTGGGCTTGGAGGACTGTATTCTGATCTCAAATTGGAGCAACCTGGGCCTGCAATTTGCAAGGGGAGCTAGGCTCCTGCCATGGTTGTTCCAGAATGGACCTCCATGTCATTAAACCTAAACCCTCCCTTAATCTGGTCTTTGTGGGCTTCTCAAACTGTAAAATGCTGGGATGTGGGTGGCCTACCTAGTGGGTGGAGAAGGACTTGGTCTGGTGGTTGCAATGTAGAGTTAGTGGCAAGCATAGATCCAGGAGTCAAGTACCGGCCTAAGGGTGTGTAGCGGGGTGGTCACCCACTCTGCCTCAGAAGGGGTTAAAAGCCAGCCCTTGGAGAGGGCTGGGGCTGGGAGCCTTAGGCTAGGCTGATTGTGGAAGGCAGCCACAGCTGGGGCCACGCCCCAATCAGGCCGCAGCTGACCTTATAAGAGGCTGGGAGCGAGAGCACAGGCAGTCTCTCTCTAGATGTTGAGAGGGATGGGCCTGGCTTTTGGGAGCTGAGCAGGGTACCTAGACTGGAGCAGGGCTGGGGAGCTCCAGCCTGGAAAACCCCCAGGCTGCAGGCCTTGCTAAAGGCCGAGAAGGTACTGGGGTTGCAGAGGGGCAGACCAAGGGTAGGCAGAGGCAGCAGGTCCAAACCCTCCTTGCTGATGATGAGTGACAATTATACTGCAGTGTTCCCCAGTGAGTGGGAGCTAGATGGTGACTGGCAGTAGCCAAAGACTGAGGCAAGGTGGGGATAGGGGGTTGGGGGTTCCCCGGGGTGGGGAGACCCAGGGAGACTGCAGGGTACGGCAGGGGGCAGAACCCCGAGAAAAGGGGCATTGGGGTCTGGGAGGGACACGGGGGCTAGCGGCAAGGCGAGACACCGGCCTGCAGAGGGCGCTCCCGAGTGGAAAGAGCTAATTCCCTGGACGACCATCAGGAGGCGCCGCAGTGGTGAGTCGGCGGCCCATTACAGGGTGAAGCTGAAATCACGGTTAAGGAGCCAAGCCAAAGATCAGCACCAGAGGCGTGATAGGGAGAAGGGCAAAGAGGCAAAGACTAGGCGAGAGTGGAAAGGAGGCAAGGCTGGAGCTGGGACTGGAAGCAGCTGGAACAAGGGGCTAGAACAAAGACTGGAGGCAGGAGCAGGGCAAGCACAGCTACAGACGTGGTACATGTTGAGTAGCTGCTGTACTGCTGCTACTGCGATGCTCAAGTAGTAGGCCACAGGCTCTTCTGCCCCATCAGAATGCACAACCATTTGGAGAAAACTCATTGGCCCAGCTGGGCTTGCTGAGTTGCCTAGAGATGAAGCTGGAAGTCAGCTGTGCTCCTGGAACTATTAAGAGACAGGAATGTGAGAAGCAGGAGACCACCTGAATAGGAGCAGAGGGACTTGGAGGGGAGGGGTGGGAAGGAAGGAAGGAGTATGACAGAATGTGGGAGGACAGGGGAATATTGAGGGGGCAGGAGGTCAACTGAAAAGGATACCAAGACCGGTTCAAGGAAATGGGGGTGGAGGATGGTAGAAGGAAAATGTGAGGGATCGGATTTTGTTCAACTCCTCTCTTCCCCCCCCCCCCATTTTGTTTAACTGGTGTAGTGCTGGGCCTTTTTCTTGTGAGTTTTGGGAACTATTATCATAGTACCTTTGCAGTATTGCTGCAGTACCTCTTTCTCCTCTGGTTCTACTTTACACACCTCCACATGACATCTCCTAAAGCTATCAAAGTGTCCATATAGGTCCTGTGATGTGGCAGCCCTTTGTGATGCACAGTGACAAAGTACTTAAAGTGATGACAGAGAGAATCCATGTCAAAGCATAGATTCTCCCATCTTATAACCTGATAAAATATGGATTTGAAGAGATGCCACTTCTTGTGGTGGTAGTGAGTCTGACTGTATACTACATAGGACTCCCTCCTGCTGCTGCTCTTCATCTCTCTTTCCTCTTCTAACACCCAATGCCATGATGACCTTTCAAGTTAGCAGTGCACACACTTCCAACATGAATAGAAATCCTTTTTCTCCTTTCCACAAACATTGTTTCAAAAAACATTTCAATTACATGAATATTCAAGAAAGCAAATAAAATTTTATATGAATACAGTCATAGCAAAGTTTCATCACCGTGAGAAGTGCTAGCAAACAACTTTCCACTATCTTCAGATCTCTAACCAGAAACCAGACTTAACCTTCTCTCATGAATGATTTTTACGTTGACTGCCTAAACAAACTCTTTCAAGCACCTCAGCCAAGGAGAATAAAGTGAAGATAGATTTATAATTAATAGGATCCTTCTTAGCTGACAAGGGCTTCTTAAGGAAAGGAGTACTTTCTGCCCTAATGCCCTCATCAGCTAGTGTAAGCTCTGCTTTACAGAATCCAATGTGGCACTTCTGCTATAGTCATATAAAGCAAAATAGGCTTTACATAATAGGGAAATATCCAAGATAGAAAATAATACAAATTGGTTGTGAGCTGTATATGCAAAACAATCTCTTGAACATAATACCATACAATAATTCAAAATGTGTATTAAAATACAGAGCAGCATTAAAGTGAGGATGATGTGTATATATAATCCATTGAATGAGACAATCACATGAGACAAGTATAGCCCACAGCTTGAGCTCTGTAGGAATAAGAGGCAGAGTGAGCCTTTGAGTACAGCTGTGGACTGTTAATCAAGAGACTTCTCTCTGGCTCTGTCACAGATGTACTGTGTGATCTTTGTCATGTCTTTTCACTTCTCTGTGACTCTGTTTTCCATCCCATATTTTCAGTTTTGTTTAGACTGCAGGGCTCCTTAGGGCAGAAACTCTCTCTAACTATATTTGTATGAGGCCTAGTGAAGGGTTAAAATTCATGTGCATTTTATATAACAACCTGGTATATGGATTGTGCCAGCTCTTTTCCAGGCCCAAAGTCCAGAGTTTGGTCAAGAGACCAGAGGCCTAGCAAATAGTGATCAGCTAAGAGAAAGCTGGGGTAAACAGATAATCTTGTTTTGCTAAAATAAGCTTAGTCATCAAATTGCCAGGTGTTAGAGCTGAGAACTGAATAATTCTGTCTGATTCAAGTTGCAAATTAAACAAAAAATCCCTGTTCCTATTGTGTTAGTTTCTTCTGTAGGGAGAAGTTCTTCCCACACATCCAACCTTGAGTTTATGAAAGGTTGAAACAGTTCAGTATAAGATATGGCCTCGTCCCACCTCCCTTTCCCAGGGACCAATGCCTGCCTTAAAACACAAGGGAGACAATCTTTATTGCCATATACTTTCACTGTTTCTTTGCTTTAACCCCTAGAAATGTACGTGTTAAACAATCAAAGGAGTTCCTTCATTCCTATGAACCCCAAATCAGAATTCAACATATATATATATTTTATACTAATAACATTTTATCAAAGTATTAATTAAATGTTAACTTGCTAACTTGAGACCATGGGCGAAAACATTATGTAACCTTTTAACCATTGGCTACTGTGCTATCTTGTCTTGCTGCTCGACCTATCCCGGGGTGTAAAACTGCCTACCCCGTCACTTTCCCCCGCCCATGAAAAATTCATATATTCCATTGTAATCAATTAATTGACAATGTCTCTAAGCCTAATAAGCAAGGTAACACTCTCTGTCAGCGCTGTATGTAATAAACTCCCATGCTTAACCTCTACACGGTGTGAATTTATGTTCCTTCACCTAATACAATGGGGCCCTGCCCCAGGGTGAGATGCCCTTTAAGAGGAATTTAGAGCCAGGTTCCCACCTGTGCTGGGTTACTTCCTTCATTATAAGACCTGACTTGGAAGGGTCACATTAGTAAGATCATGTGACTGTGATGGTGACCAAGAGTCTGGCTTGCTGGGGGATATTTAAGAGGTAGGATGTTCTCAGTAAGGGGGCTGGAAGAAGAAGTAGTGACCTGGGAGTTGCTCCAGTGACCAAGATCTGGTGGTGCTGCTTCCCTTCTGGGAGGGAGCTAGACACACAGCTGGCTTAGGACAATGGTGGGTTGAGTAGAAGCTTGCCAGTAGCTCCCCGTGGATAGGGAAATGAGAACATGCCTCAAAGGGCTCGCAAAAGGGAACTGAGGAAGAAGTAGGAGGAAAGGCTGTGTAAAAATGGCCTGGAGAATAGTGAGGCAGGGCAGCCTTTGAGTGATTTGCATGATTTGTAGATTTAGGGCTCATGGGCCATAGTCTGGAGTGGGAGAGACTGAGCTCCCCTATGCCAGTGGTTCTCAACCACTGGTACGCATAGGCCTAGGGATACACAGAAGTCTTCCAGGGGGTACTCCACTCATCTAGATCAGAGTTTCTCAACCTGGGGGTTGTGACCCCTATGGGGGTCACAGGACGTGTTTAGGGAGATTGCAAGTGCAGGGCTGGCATGTGGGTGTGGCAATCAGGGCAATTGCCCTGGGCCCACGCCACAGAGGGCCCCACAAAGCTAAGTTACATGCTTCAGCCCTGACACCTGGGGCTTGGGCTTTAGACAAGGCTCACAAGTGAAAAACAGGATCAAGTATCACACTGAAATGTAAATATATTATTTATATTCCTATTGATTTATTTTATAATTATATGGTAAAAATTTGAAAGGAAACCATTTTTCAGTAATAGTGTGCTGTGACACATTTGTATTTTTATGTCTGAGTTTGTAAACAAGTAGTTTTTAAGTGAGTTGAAGCTTAGGGTACGCAAGACAAACCAGACTCCTGCAAGGAGTACAGTAGTCTGGAAAGGTTTAGAACCACTGCCCTACACCTCAGCTTGCCACCTACTGAGAAGGCTGGGAAAGGGCTGCTGAGCCTGGAAGGGGCTGGAGGACTTTGTTTAGTTGGATTTTTGTTTTGCCCTGACATTTGAGGCCTTCTTGCTTTGGCTAGAAAACCAAAGCTCCCGGCTTATCCTACAAGCCTGACGCAGATCCAACCAACCAGAGGGAATCTAAGGCCTGGTGGCATCCAGGTATCATAGAAGTAAACCATACTTTTGGAGGCACCCATCTCAATCAGGGTTCTGGGCACCACTGTAATGCAAATAGTTAATAATAATAATAATAATTAATAATAAATTAATAAAATATTATAGCATTAAGGAATCCTAGAAATTAAAGATGGAAATTAGGCCATATAGTCTATCCCTCTGCCAAACTTTGCTGGACACCACAACCACTTACAGGAAAGTTGGAAAACTCTATGGCAGACAGAAACTCATATTGTCCTGTTTCATATATACAATGCCACTTCCCCTGAAGGAGAATGTCCTCTAGTTATTAGCAGCAAGGGTCCTATGGCTAGTTCTGATTCTCTCTATAGAGGGCAGTAGCACACATATGCACTAGAGTTCACTACAATATTCCTGAGTGCTTTGTAATGTAAAATCTGTATCTATCCATAATCACTATGAATCATTTAGGTAAAAAATGTTTGACCACCAGTAAGATATAATCCTAAGGGGGGAAACAACCTGAAATGTCATGCAAATTAAAGCCTTATATTTAAATGCCTGGTAAATGAAAAGCCAAAATATTGCAGTGGTACAGCACAAAAGTCCTATTCCAATCTCTCTTTTAATCTCAGATCATATGCTGTAACTATTGCATGCCACAAACCATCATTCAGCATGCAGCAAATTCAATATCTGTCAAACTCAGCTGACTGCTGCAGCATTGCTACAGAACAGTGCCTAATTCTGATAGCAGCAAGCAACATTTTCTCCCTCCAGCACCTGACTGAAACAGCCAGATAAATACAAACAGCACAAAGGAGTAAGGCAAGCCAGATAGAGGCCTAATGGCTAAAGAACGAGGAGCTCATGTGTTTGAGTTTGAATCTCTGGGGTACATCTCACTGCAGCTCTAATTTACCAATTTGTTTAATTTCAAATACAGCTAAGAAACATTATAGCCAATTAGTTCCAGCAGGGCAATAAGTCTGTACATTTAAATCGTTTACATTTACAGCTTTCCTGATCAACTGGAGTATGTCTCATCTCTTTCCAGATTGTGGCACAATAGCAGCTGTTTTTAAATTCTCAGCTGGGACAGCAGTTAAAAGTCCTTGAAAATTAAATGGAATTCATTCAATTAGGCTAAAGAAACTGCGAAAACAAATATTATTTAGTGGCTTTTTAATTAGTTCTGGAGCTTTAAAAGTAACTTCAGACTCTACCTAAATTGCCATAATTATGACTCCAAAATGCAAGGTTAATTTACCTCTCCATTCAGGGCCATACTCTGAGTTCTTGATATATGCACACTCCATATTAATTCTAGAAACAAGAGTTGGAAAATAGCCAGTGCAAGACTATTGGCTACAGAAAATTTTGTTGAGCTATAATGCCCATTCCACTGTCTATGCCATAGGACTTTTTCCTATGAAGTTTAACTATTGAATATTGATTATATTATCTGGTACTCTGAATGTTAAAAATAGGCAGGCATGTTGTCGTATGGGATTTTGCATGACATACCTATTTAATTTTCCCCAGGATATAAATTTCAAAGAGTTGTATTTAAAGAGATTAAAATTACTAATAAAGAAATCATCTCCAACAACGGAAATATCAAAAACATCACAGCTCATTTTACCACAAATAGGTAGAAGGTGATAGAGACTGATTAGGGAAGGGGCAAAATAAATTTGTGTGATGGGCCAGAGAGCCGCACAATAGCAGAGACGTGGTTATGGAGAGCCTATGGGCCTATCTAGACCTGCTCTACTATAATTGCATTCAATGCCGAACCTGGTGGGGGAGTAAAAAGAGAGAATCTGGGTGAGTTAAGGGCTGACTGGTCAGGATGGAGCTCTGCCTCTCTGCCTGAAGGGAACCGCAGAGGGATGGGTGTGATAGCTGAAGCAGCCACTGGGAAGGAACAGTTAGACCCCAAGGAGTGAGTGATGTATGAATCAGAGACTGTTTGGGAACCATGCCCAAAGAAAAGGGCAGGAATGCTCACCCAGTAGCCTGGGGGATATGCCCAGTATTGAGTTGTTTGCTTTTTGCTGTAGAACATTTTGGCGTTGAGCCCCTCAACCCCACCTAGAAGGCGATAACAATTAGCTGGTGGGCCATAACCCACCTCATTAGAAACTGGAAATAGACATCTTGAGACTTGGGAACAGGTTGGAGTGTCCAGAAGGTCTGTAGGGAGCACTGCTCCCGCCATGTCCCTACAATTACACATTTACAACTGACCGTACAAACTATTTACATGTATAGCTGATCCAGAGCATGCCCCTTTTACTCCTCTGAGCTTTTCTGTTCCCATCTAGACAACTGTCACCCAAGTCCCAAACTCAGCTAGACACTGGGAAAGGCTATCAACTACACTGTCTTTATCTGATGAAAGAGAGAAAGGGCCAGAATTTAGGGACTGTCTGTTTGGCCCCACGCAGCAGCTGGACTAATTCTCAGGACTCTTCTTTCATCCCAAGAAGCAACTTCCCCAAGGGGCTGTATTAATAGTCAGGGATTGTTGGAGCACTTGGGCCATACCACCTTTCCTTAGCCATCCCCACTACAATGTATGGGGGCAGGGCTGTGGAGAGGTGGTTTAGAGACAGTATTACTAACTCTTTGCCACCTGAGGATTCACCAAATGGCACAGCAAATCCCTAGGTAGTTGGTTAACCCAAATATAAAGTTACTTTGTGCTGTCAGATTGGCACAAAGCAACTTTAGCAGAGTGCAGGATCTTGCCCAGGCAGCTGAGTCTTATCAGCATACTTAAGGTTCCCTAGTCCTAACTATCTACCATAATAGCTTTTTATTGACATAAAGCAATCTTGAGAGAGAATAGGAGGAAAAAACAAAACAAAATTCTGAGGTACCCCGTGTGAGAGAAACCTTGGGACAAATGAGCATTGAATTGCCCAGTAATATCTTTTGAGTTGTTCTTGTGGCTATTCTTTTTTTCCTCTGTCTATCCCTGTCATATAGCATAAGTGCATTGATACCATTTCCATAAAGTTTAGTTAAAGGCTCTTTATTTGTATTTCACTGGCTTGCCCACTCCAACCTATGGCTCTGGTGTTTGCACAGGGCAAGAACATTGACAATTGGCATCTTCCATGAAGTCTAGAGGAAGGAGGACAATGCTTTGGAAGCCTTTGACTCTCCCCTTCCTTTTCTACATAGAAGAGGATCAATAATCCAGGTCAAGGTATAATAATCCAGGTATTTAACTCCATCCAAAATCACTCACAATTTGCAGGATACAACAGGGAAGGTTGAGCATCTGTTCCAGAAATTCAGGAATATGATACTTCAGTGTATGTATTTGATTTGGACTTTGATTTGCCAGGTCCTGAAACATATGGACTCTGTTTCAAAGTGTTGTTGGCCTATATTAGGTTTTGGAATATTTTTTGAATAACTCACATATCTGGTATTAATCGATACATCCGTAAGTAAATTGACCCTTGGCTACATAAGAGTTGGCCCCTTTTTGTGTTTTACCCCAGAACAGATTGACTTGTGAGCTTAGATATGTTAATGTGGGCAATTGGTATCTTCAATGGTAGGCCCTTGACTTCATAATTGCTCCACCTAGTCCAAGCTGAACCTAAATATGTTGACTATCAGGGTACGATGCATGAGTCATCTGTTTTCATTATTTCTCTGAAGACCATGCAACTGGTGGGGTGAGTGTATTAAGGGACAATGGTCCTCCTTGTTTTGCTGGTTTCCTTGACTCAAATGTTGACGACAGACCAATCTGAAGTTTTCTGTATACAGTTACATTTTATTTCACTTGTACTTTGGATTTGAATGGGCACACTTTATAAAATGAAAAATAAATAGAAAGCAAATAAGTGGGAAAACATGACCACGATTCTAAATAGCAAAATATAAGTCTAATTATGTGTATGTTGTTAGGGTGATCTTGGTCAATGATGTGGAATGATTTAAAACAGTTGGGTGTGATATAATTTTCATGTGCAAAACAGGCTCAAACTCTATATCAAGTACTGGTTCTAAATAACCCTTATCCTAGCAACAGTATCAACACCCTGCACTCCCCAGCTTACTTAGTCTCAAGTTTCTACTTTTTTGATTTTCCTTAAGTTCATCTTGTGACTGAGAGAAACATTATCTTTAATTAGAGCAGCTGAAAACTGTTTAGCATTTGTCCAGATTGTGACTTAAATAATATTTACCACTCAGTGTTTGAAGAGTTTTCTCTACAGTGAAGACTTTCTGCCAGTTTACAGATGTGTGTAAGCTTCCAGCTTGGCATCTCTGATCTTCAAGTGGCTTAACCTTCAAAACTGTACAAAAAACTTGTCAGACATCTGGATGCAAGTTGTTCTCTAACTCTTCTTCAGCAGGCTGATTAATAGCCTGTCTTGGGGACCAATGGGCAAATAGAGTACGGAGTGCTGCTAACTGATTATGTAAACATATCCTGAACTCTCTGGGTTAAGAACTTTTATTCACAGCTTCGATACCGTACAGTTAAAAGCAGTGCAATCTTCCTCACACTGCCCTGCTAGTACATTTCAATCATTTCCTCAACATCACCCTGCCAAAGTTTCTCAGCTATAACCTGCAAGGGAGAACTGTTATGACAATGGAACCAGCAGACCCGTAGTCTGTATGGGGATAAATACTGAAGAATCCAAGGCCTTATAGACGGTTATCCTCACACACTGAGTAACAATTAATTAACCCACAAACCATGACATACCTCTTATGGTGCAAGGATATTCAATTTGTAGTTCTCTGATACAATACTGTAGTTAAGTATCAGAGGGGTAGCCGTGTTAGTCTGGATCTGTAAAAGCAGCAAAGAATCCTGTGGCACCTTATAGACTAACAGACGTTTTGCAGCATGAGCTTTCGTGGGTGAATACCCACTTCTTCGGATGCAAGTAGTGGAAATTTCCAGGGGCAGGTATATATATGCAAGCAAGAAGCAAGCTAGAGATAACGAGGTTAGTTCAATCAGGGAGGATGAGGCCCTGTTCTAGCAGTAGAGGTGTGAAAACCAAGGGAGGAGAAACTGGTTCTGTAGTTGGCAAGCCATTCACAGTCTTTGTTTAATCCTGAGCTGATGGTGTCAAATTTGCAGATGAACTGAAGCTCAGCAGTTTCTCTTTGAAGTCTGGTCCTGAAGTTTTTTTGCTGTAGGATGGCCACCTTAAGATCTGCTATTGTGTGGCCAGGGAGGTTGAAGTGTTCTCCTACAGGTTTTTGTATATTGCCATTCCTAATATCTGATTTGTGTCCATTTATCCTTTTCCTTAGAGACTGTCCAGTTTGGCCGATGTACATAGCAGAGGGGCATTGCTGGCATATGATGGCGTATATTACATTGGTGGATGTGCAGGTGAATGAACCAGTGATGGTGTGGCTGATCTGGTTAGGTCCTGTGATGGTGTCGCTGGTGTAGATATGTGGGCAGAGTTGGCATCGAGGTTTGTTGCATGGATTGGTTCCTGAGCTAGAGTTACTATGGTGCGGTGTGCAGTTACTGGTGAGAATGTGCTTCAGGTTGGCAGGTTGTCTGTGGGCGAGGACTGGCCTGCCACCCAAGGTTTGTGAAAGTGTGGGATCATTGTCCAGGATGGGTTGTAGATCCCTGATGATGCGTTGGAGGGGTTTTAGCTGGGGACTGTATGTGATGGCCAGTGGAGTCCTGTTGGTTTCTTTCTTGGGTTTGTCTTGCAGTAGGAGGCTTCTGGGTACACGTCTGGCTCTGTTGATCTGTTTCCTTATTTCCTCGTGCGGGTACTGTAGTTTTGAGAATGCTTGGTGGAGATTTTGTAGGTGTTGGTCTCTGTCTGAGGGGTTAGAGCAGATGCGGTTGTACCTCAGTGCTTGGCTGTAGACAATGGATCTTGTGGTGTGCCCGGGATGGAAGCTGGAGGCATGAAGGTAGGCATAGCGGTCGGTAGGTTTTCGGTATAGGGTGGTATTAATGTGACCATCACTTATTTGCACTGTGGTGTCCAGAAAGTGGACCTCCCGTGTAGATTGGTCCAGGCTGAGGTTAATGGTGGGGTGGAAGCTGTTGAAATCTTGGTGGAATTTTTCCAGAGTCTCCTTCCCATGGGTCCAGAT